>CAWUFW010018876.1:0-206197 GCA_963921515.1 Calotriton arnoldi | reverse complement strand
ACACTCACCCCCAGTCAACTGATCTGGGTTTAATCCATCATCATTCTTTAGCTCACTCCGCCACCCCAGTTCAGACATGGCCATATGCAAATCAGTCTGACCCTGTGCCTCATGGGAACAGTCCAGCCCGAACTGCCAAGCAATGTCTTCCCTGGACCGGAAACAAGCATCCTGGGACCGGTTTCGGGTTCAAAACCCTCATCAGCCAGGCTATCTTGAATCCAGTGGCAAAGTGAGCAAGGGACCCACGTCTGGGCATACCCTGCCAACTTAGGGCGAACAAAGCGATACCAAAGGGGATGATGGACGGAGCGTTAGAGCAAATCAAACACTCACCCCCAGTCAACTGATCTGGGTTTAATCCATCATCATTCTTTAGCTCACTCCGCCACCCCAGTTCAGACATGGCCATATGCAAATCAGTCTGAACCTGTGCCTCATGGGAACAGTCCAGCCCGAACTGCCAAGCAATGTCTTCCCTGGACCGGAAACAAGCATCCTGGGACCAGTTTCGGGTTCAAAACCCTCATCAGCCAGGCTATCTTGAATCCAGTGGCAAAGTGAGCAAGGGACCCACGTCTGGGCATACCCTGCCAACTTAGGGCGAACAAAGCGATACCAAAGGGGATGATGGACGGAGCGTTAGAGCAAATCAAACACTCACCCCCAGTCAACTGATCTGGGTTTAATCCATCATCATTCTTTAGCTCACTCCGCCACCCCAGTTCAGACATGGCCATATGCAAATCAGTCTGACCCTGTGCCTCATGGGAACAGTCCAGCCCGAACTGCCAAGCAAAGTCTTCCCTGGACCGGAAACAAGCATCCTGGGACCGGTTTCGGGTTCAAAACCCTCATCAGCCAGGCTATCTTGAATCCAGTGGCAAAGTGAGCAAGGGACCCACGTCTGGGCATACCCTGCCAACTTAGGGCGAACAAAGCGATACCAAAGGGGATGATGGACGGAGCGTTAGAGCAAATCAAACACTCACCCCCAGTCAACTGATCTGGGTTTAATCCATCATCATTTTTAGCTCACTCCACCACCCCAGTTCAGACATGGCCATATGCAAATCAGTCTGACCCTGTGCCTCATGGGAACAGTCCAGCCCGAACTGCCAAGCAATGTCTTCCCTGGACCGGAAACAAGCATCCTGGGACCGGTTTCGGGTTCAAAACCCTCATCAGCCAGGCTATCTTGAATCCAGTGGCAAAGTGAGCAAGGGACCCACGTCTGGGCATACCCTGCCAACTTAGGGCGAACAAAGCGATACCAAAGGGGATGATGGACGGAGCGTTAGAGCAAATCAAACACTCACCCCCAGTCAACTGATCTGGGTTTAATCCATCATCATTCTTTAGCTCACTCCGCCACCCCAGTTCAGACATGGCCATATGCAAATCAGTCTGACCCTGTGCCTCATGGGAACAGTCCAGCCCGAACTGCCAAGCAATGTCTTCCCTGGACCGGAAACAAGCATCCTGGGACCGGTTTCGGGTTCAAAACCCTCATCAGCCAGGCTATCTTGAATCCAGTGGCAAAGTGAGCAAGGGACCCACGTCTGGGCATACCCTGCCAACTTAGGGCGAACAAAGCGATACCAAAGGGGATGATGGACGGAGCGTTAGAGCAAATCAAACACTCACCCCCAGTCAACTGATCTGGGTTTAATCCATCATCATTCTTTAGCTCACTCCGCCACCCCAGTTCAGACATGGCCATAGGCAAATCAGTCTGACCCTGTGCCTCATGGGAACAGTCCAGCCCGAACTGCCAAGCAATGTCTTCCCTGGACCGGAAACAAGCATCCTGGGACCGGTTTCGGGTTCAAAACCCTCATCAGCCAGGCTATCTTGAATCCAGTGGCAAAGTGAGCAAGGGACCCACGTCTGGGCATACCCTGCCAACTTAGGGCGAACAAAGCGATACCAAAGGGGATGATGGACGGAGCGTTAGAGCAAATCAAACACTCACCCCCAGTCAACTGATCTGGGTTTAATCCATCATCATTCTTTAGCTCACTCCGCCACCCCAGTTCAGACATGGCCATATGCAAATCAGTCTGACCCTGTGCCTCATGGGAACAGTCCAGCCCGAACTGCCAAGCAATGTCTTCCCTGGACCGGAAACAAGCATCCTGGGACCGGTTTCGGGTTCAAAACCCTCATCAGCCAGGCTATCTTGAATCCAGTGGCAAAGTGAGCAAGGGACCCACGTCTGGGCATACCCTGCCAACTTAGGGCGAACAAAGCGATACCAAAGGGGATGATGGACGGAGCGTTAGAGCAAATCAAACACTCACCCCCAGTCAACTGATCTGGGTTTAATCCATCATCATTCTTTAGCTCACTCCGCCACCCCAGTTCAGACATGGCCATATGAAAATCAGTCTGACCCTGTGCCTCATGGGAACAGTCCAGCCCGAACTGCCAAGCAATGTCTTCCCTGGACCGGAAACAAGCATCCTGGGACCGGTTTCGGGTTCAAAACCCTCATCAGCCAGGCTATCTTGAATCCAGTGGCAAAGTGAGCAAGGGACCCACGTCTGGGCATACCCTGCCAACTTAGGGCGAACAAAGCGATACCAAAGGGGATGATGGACGGAGCGTTAGAGCAAATCAAACACTCACCCCCAGTCAACTGATCTGGGTTTAATCCATCATCATTCTTTAGCTCACTCCGCCACCCCAGTTCAGACATGGCCATATGCAAATCAGTCTGACCCTGTGCCTCATGGGAACAGTCCAGCCCGAACTGCCAAGCAATGTCTTCCCTGGACCGGAAACAAGCATCCTGGGACCGGTTTCGGGTTCAAAACCCTCATCAGCCAGGCTATCTTGAATCCAGTGGCAAAGTGAGCAAGGGACCCACGTCTGGGCATACCCTGCCAACTTAGGGCGAACAAAGCGATACCAAAGGGGATGATGGACGGAGCGTTAGAGCAAATCAAACACTCACCCCCAGTCAACTGATCTGGGTTTAATCCATCATCATTCTTTAGCTCACTCCGCCACCCCAGTTCAGACATGGCCATATGCAAATCAGTCTGACCCTGTGCCTCATGGGAACAGTCCAGCCCGAACTGCCAAGCAATGTCTTCCCTGGACCGGAAACAAGCATCCTGGGACCGGTTTCGGGTTCAAAACCCTCATCAGCCAGGCTATCTTGAATCCAGTGGCAAAGTGAGCAAGGGACCCACGTCTGGGCATACCCTGCCAACTTAGGGCGAACAAAGCGATACCAAAGGGGATGATGGACGGAGCGTTAGAGCAAATCAAACACTCACCCCCAGTCAACTGATCTGGGTTTAATCCATCATCATTCTTTAGCTCACTCCGCCACCCCAGTTCAGACATGGCCATATGCAAATCAGTCTGACCCTGTGCCTCATGGGAACAGTCCAGCCCGAACTGCCAAGCAATGTCTTCCCTGGACCGGAAACAAGCATCCTGGGACCGGTTTCGGGTTCAAAACCCTCATCAGCCAGGCTATCTTGAATCCAGTGGCAAAGTGAGCAAGGGACCCACGTCTGGGCATACCCTGCCAACTTAGGGCGAACAAAGCGATACCAAAGGGGATGATGGACGGAGCGTTAGAGCAAATCAAACACTCACCCCCAGTCAACTGATCTGGGTTTAATCCATCATCATTCTTTAGCTCACTCCGCCACCCCAGTTCAGACATGGCCATATGCAAATCAGTCTGAACCTGTGCCTCATGGGAACAGTCCAGCCCGAACTGCCAAGCAATGTCTTCCCTGGACCGGAAACAAGCATCCTGGGACCAGTTTCGGGTTCAAAACCCTCATCAGCCAGGCTATCTTGAATCCAGTGGCAAAGTGAGCAAGGGACCCACGTCTGGGCATACCCTGCCAACTTAGGGCGAACAAAGCGATACCAAAGGGGATGATGGACGGAGCGTTAGAGCAAATCAAACACTCACCCCCAGTCAACTGATCTGGGTTTAATCCATCATCATTCTTTAGCTCACTCCACCACCCCAGTTCAGACATGGCCATATGCAAATCAGTCTGACCCTGTGCCTCATGGGAACAGTCCAGCCCGAACTGCCAAGCAATGTCTTCCCTGGACCGGAAACAAGCATCCTGGGACCGGTTTCGGGTTCAAAACCCTCATCAGCCAGGCTATCTTGAATCCAGTGGCAAAGTGAGCAAGGGACCCACGTCTGGGCATACCCTGCCAACTTAGGGCGAACAAAGCGATACCAAAGGGGATGATGGACGGAGCGTTAGAGCAAATCAAACACTCACCCCCAGTCAACTGATCTGGGTTTAATCCATCATCATTCTTTAGCTCACTCCACCACCCCAGTTCAGACATGGCCATATGCAAATCAGTCTGACCCTGTGCCTCATGGGAACAGTCCAGCCCGAACTGCCAAGCAATGTCTTCCCTGGACCGGAAACAAGCATCCTGGGACCGGTTTCGGGTTCAAAACCCTCATCAGCCAGGCTATCTTGAATCCAGTGGCAAAGTGAGCAAGGGACCCACGTCTGGGCATACCCTGCCAACTTAGGGCGAACAAAGCGATACCAAAGGGGATGATGGACGGAGCGTTAGAGCAAATCAAACACTCACCCCCAGTCAACTGATCTGGGTTTAATCCATCATCATTCTTTAGCTCACTCCACCACCCCAGTTCAGACATGGCCATATGCAAATCAGTCTGACCCTGTGCCTCATGGGAACAGTCCAGCCCGAACTGCCAAGCAATGTCTTCCCTGGACCGGAAACAAGCATCCTGGGACCGGTTTCGGGTTCAAAACCCTCATCAGCCAGGCTATCTTGAATCCAGTGGCAAAGTGAGCAAGGGACCCACGTCTGGGCATACCCTGCCAACTTAGGGCGAACAAAGCGATACCAAAGGGGATGATGGACGGAGCGTTAGAGCAAATCAAACACTCACCCCCAGTCAACTGATCTGGGTTTAATCCATCATCATTCTTTAGCTCACTCCACCACCCCAGTTCAGACATGGCCATATGCAAATCAGTCTCACCCTGTGCCTCATGGGAACAGTCCAGCCCGAACTGCCAAGCAATGTCTTCCCTGGACCGGAAACAAGCATCCTGGGACCAGTTTCGGGTTCAAAACCCTCATCAGCCAGGCTATCTTGAATCCAGTGGCAAAGTGAGCAAGGGACCCACGTCTGGGCATACCCTGCCAACTTAGGGCGAACAAAGCGATACCAAAGGGGATGATGGACGGAGCGTTAGAGCAAATCAAACACTCACCCCCAGTCAACTGATCTGGGTTTAATCCATCATCATTCTTTAGCTCACTCCGCCACCCCAGTTCAGACATGGCCATATGCAAATCAGTCTGACCCTGTGCCTCATGGGAACAGTCCAGCCCGAACTGCCAAGCAATGTCTTCCCTGGACCGGAAACAAGCATCCTGGGACCGGTTTCGGGTTCAAAACCCTCATCAGCCAGGCTATCTTGAATCCAGTGGCAAAGTGAGCAAGGGACCCACGTCTGGGCATACCCTGCCAACTTAGGGCGAACAAAGCGATACCAAAGGGGATGATGGACGGAGCGTTAGAGCAAATCAAACACTCACCCCCAGTCAACTGATCTGGGTTTAATCCATCATCATTCTTTAGCTCACTCCGCCACCCCAGTTCAGACATGGCCATATGCAAATCAGTCTGACCCTGTGCCTCATGGGAACAGTCCAGCCCGAACTGCCAAGCAATGTCTTCCCTGGACCGGAAACAAGCATCCTGGGACCGGTTTCGGGTTCAAAACCCTCATCAGCCAGGCTATCTTGAATCCAGTGGCAAAGTGAGCAAGGGACCCACGTCTGGGCATACCCTGCCAACTTAGGGCGAACAAAGCGATACCAAAGGGGATGATGGATGGAGCGTTAGAGCAAATCAAACACTCACCCCCAGTCAACTGATCTGGGTTTAATCCATCATCATTCTTTAGCTCACTCCGCCACCCCAGTTCAGACATGGCCATATGCAAATCAGTCTGACCCTGTGCCTCATGGGAACAGTCCAGCCCGAACTGCCAAGCAATGTCTTCCCTGGACCGGAAACAAGCATCCTGGGACCGGTTTCGGGTTCAAAACCCTCATCAGCCAGGCTATCTTGAATCCAGTGGCAAAGTGAGCAAGGGACCCACGTCTGGGCATACCCTGCCAACTTAGGGCGAACAAAGCGATACCAAAGGGGATGATGGACGGAGCGTTAGAGCAAATCAAACACTCACCCCAGTCAACTGATCTGGGTTTAATCCATCATCATTCTTTAGCTCACTCCGCCACCCCAGTTCAGACATGGCCATATGCAAATCAGTCTGACCCTGTGCCTCATGGGAACAGTCCAGCCCGAACTGCCAAGCAATGTCTTCCCTGGACCGGAAACAAGCATCCTGGGACCGGTCTCGGGTTCAAAACCCTCATCAGCCAGGCTATCTTGAATCCAGTGGCAAAGTGAGCAAGGGACCCACGTCTGGGCATACCCTGCCAACTTAGGGCGAACAAAGCGATACCAAAGGGGATGATGGACGGAGCGTTAGAGCAAATCAAACACTCACCCCCAGTCAACTGATCTGGGTTTAATCCATCATCATTCTTTAGCTCACTCCGCCACCCCAGTTCAGACATGGCCATATGCAAATCAGTCTGACCCTGTGCCTCATGGGAACAGTCCAGCCCGAACTGCCAAGCAATGTCTTCCTGGACCGGAAACAAGCATCCTGGGACCGGTTTCGGGTTCAAAACCCTCATCAGCCAGGCTATCTTGAATCCAGTGGCAAAGTGAGCAAGGGACCCACGTCTGGGCATACCCTGCCAACTTAGGGCGAACAAAGCAATACCAAAGGGGATGATGGACGGAGCGTTAGAGCAAATCAAACACTCACCCCCAGTCAACTGATCTGGGTTTAATCCATCATCATTCTTTAGCTCACTCCGCCACCCCAGTTCAGACATGGCCATATGCAAATCAGTCTGACCCTGTGCCTCATGGGAACAGTCCAGCCCGAACTGCCAAGCAATGTCTTCCCTGGACCGGAAACAAGCATCCTGGGAACGGTTTCGGGTTCAAAACCCTCATCAGCCAGGCTATCTTGAATCCAGTGGCTTTGTTCGCCCTAAGTTGGCGGGGGTATGCCCAGACGTGGGTCCCTTGCTCACTTTGCCACTGGATTCAAGCAAGCCTGGCTGATGACGGCTGGAATGCCAGAAACCGGTCCTAGGATGCTTGTTTCCGGTCCAGGGAAGACATGGCTTGGCAGTTCGGGCTGGACTGTTCCCATGAGGCACAGGGTCAGACTGATTTGCATATGGCCATGTCTGAACTGGGGTGGTGGAGTGAGCTAAAGAATGATGATGGATTAAACCCAGATCAGTTGACTGGGGATGAGTGTTTGATTGGCTCAAACGTTCCGTCCATCATCCCCTTTGTATCGCTTTGTTCGCCCTAAGTTGGCGGGGGTATGCCCAGACGTGGGTCCCTTGCTCACTTTGCCACTGGATTCAAGCAAGCCTGGCTGATGACGGCTGGAATGCCAGAAACCGGTCCTAGGATGCTTGTTTCCGGTCCAGGGAAGACATGGCTTGGCAGTTCGGGCTGGACTGTTCCCATGAGGCACAGGGTCAGACTGATTTGCATATGGCCATGTCTGAACTGGGGTGGTGGAGTGAGCTAAAGAATGATGATGGATTAAACCCAGATCAGTTGACTGGGGGTGAGTGTTTGATTGGCTCAAACGTTCCGTCCATCATCCCCTTTTGTATCGCTTTGTTCGCCCTAAGTTGGCGGGGTATGCCCAGACGTGGGTCCCTTGCTCACTTTGCCACTGGATTCAAGCAAGCCTGGCTGATGACGGCTGGAATGCCAGAAACCGGTCCTAGGATGCTTGTTTCCGGTCCAGGGAAGACATGGCTTGGCAGTTCGGGCTGGACTGTTCCCATGAGGCACAGGGTCAGACTGATTTGCATATGGCCATGTCTGAACTGGGGTGGTGGAGTGAGCTAAAGAATGATGATGGATTAAACCCAGATCAGTTGACTGGGGGTGAGTGTTTGATTGGCTCAAACGTTCCGTCCATCATCCCCTTTTGTATCGCTTTGTTCGCCCTAAGTTGGCGGGGTATGCCCAGACGTGGGTCCCTTGCTCACTTTGCCACTGGATTCAAGCAAGCCTGGCTGATGACGGCTGGAATGCCAGAAACCGGTCCTAGGATGCTTGTTTCCGGTCCAGGGAAGACATGGCTTGGCAGTTCGGGCTGGACTGTTCCCATGAGGCACAGGGTCAGACTGATTTGCATATGGCCATGTCTGAACTGGGGTGGTGGAGTGAGCTAAAGAATGATGATGGATTAAACCCAGATCAGTTGACTGGGGGTGAGTGTTTGATTGGCTCAAACGTTCCGTCCATCATCCCCTTTGTATCGCTTTGTTCGCCCTAAGTTGGCGGGGGTATGCCCAGACGTGGGTCCCTTGCTCACTTTGCCACTGGATTCAAGCAAGCCTGGCTGATGACGGCTGGAATGCCAGAAACCGGTCCTAGGATGCTTGTTTCCGGTCCAGGGAAGACATGGCTTGGCAGTTCGGGCTGGACTGTTCCCATGAGGCACAGGGTCAGACTGATTTGCATATGGCCATGTCTGAACTGGGGTGGTGGAGTGAGCTAAAGAATGATGATGGATTAAACCCAGATCAGTTGACTGGGGGTGAGTGTTTGATTGGCTCAAACGTTCCGTCCATCATCCCCTTTTGTATCGCTTTGTTCGCCCTAAGTTGGCGGGGTATGCCCAGACGTGGGTCCCTTGCTCACTTTGCCACTGGATTCAAGCAAGCCTGGCTGATGACGGCTGGAATGCCAGAAACCGGTCCTAGGATGCTTGTTTCCGGTCCAGGGAAGACATGGCTTGGCAGTTCGGGCTGGACTGTTCCCATGAGGCACAGGGTCAGACTGATTTGCATATGGCCATGTCTGAACTGGGGTGGTGGAGTGAGCTAAAGAATGATGATGGATTAAACCCAGATCAGTTGACTGGGGGTGAGTGTTTGATTGGCTCAAACGTTCCGTCCATCATCCCCTTTGTATCGCTTTGTTCGCCCTAAGTTGGCGGGGTATGCCCAGACGTGGGTCCCTTGCTCACTTTGCCACTGGATTCAAGCAAGCCTGGCTGATGACGGCTGGAATGCCAGAAACCGGTCCTAGGATGCTTGTTTCCGGTCCAGGGAAGACATGGCTTGGCAGTTCGGGCTGGACTGTTCCCATGAGGCACAGGGTCAGACTGATTTGCATATGGCCATGTCTGAACTGGGGTGGTGGAGTGAGCTAAAGAATGATGATGGATTAAACCCAGATCAGTTGACTGGGGTGAGTGTTTGATTGGCTCAAACGTTCCGTCCATCATCCCCTTTGTATCGCTTTGTTCGCCCTAAGTTGGCGGGGTATGCCCAGACGTGGGTCCCTTGCTCACTTTGCCACTGGATTCAAGCAAGCCTGGCTGATGACGGCTGGAATGCCAGAAACCGGTCCTAGGATGCTTGTTTCCGGTCCAGGGAAGACATGGCTTGGCAGTTCGGGCTGGACTGTTCACATGAGGCACAGGGTCAGACTGATTTGCATATGGCCATGTCTGAACTGGGGTGGTGGAGTGAGCTAAAGAATGATGATGGATTAAACCCAGATCAGTTGACTGGGGGTGAGTGTTTGATTGGCTCAAACGTTCCGTCCATCATCCCCTTTGTATCGCTTTGTTCGCCCTAAGTTGGCGGGGTATGCCCAGACGTGGGTCCCTTGCTCACTTTGCCACTGGATTCAAGCAAGCCTGGCTGATGACGGCTGGAATGCCAGAAACCGGTCCTAGGATGCTTGTTTCCGGTCCAGGGAAGACATGGCTTGGCAGTTCGGGCTGGACTGTTCCCATGAGGCACAGGGTCAGACTGATTTGCATATGGCCATGTCTGAACTGGGGTGGTGGAGTGAGCTAAAGAATGATGATGGATTAAACCCAGATCAGTTGACTGGGGGTGAGTGTTTGATTGGCTCAAACGTTCCGTCCATCATCCCCTTTTGTATTACTTCAAAGGACAGCGTCACTGAGATCGTCTGTCGCCTTCGTATGAAGCCCGGGGCTGACTAAGCATCTACACGAAGGCCCTCCTAGAGCTTCTGTACTTCCAAGAAGTCACATATTGATCCACTCCTACCCGCATGGCCAACTGTGGCTCCCGTGCCAAGATTTAACTGAATGAACCTTATCCCGTCGGTATGTATCTGTGCCGCCGGTATGTATATGTACCCTCAGCTGCCTGCGGGTACTAAGTATGTCTTTGTGTGAAGTGTCCTCCTTTCCGAGGACCGTCAGGCTGCACTTGCCTATATGCACAATGCAAAATACATAGCTGTAAGATGTTCACGCTGGCCCTGTTTGAATGTTGCTGAGTTCTTTCCCCTAGAGTAGATACTTGTGGGGTCATTTAGAGTTTGACGGAGTGTCCGCATTGCTGGAGAGCGGCCCAGGTTCTGCCTGCAAAATGAATGTTTTCGTCCACTTTCCTTAGAGTTGGGGGAGTGTTGTGTTTATGCCAGCAGACTCTGCAGGTTCTGCTGGTCTGAACCTATGGCACACCATCATTTGCCTATTTCAGGAGAACGCGTACCACAGTGGACGAGATCCATACGTCTGTGGTTGTATTGTGTTGAAGACACACACTGAGATTTATTCTTAACAATTCGTGCGGATTTCCCCCGTGAAAACTGGATATACAACCTATGATCTTGTGATTTCATGTCAACTTGTAAAGGTTCCTACCATCCAGATCCCCGCACTGTCTGCATTCTGGCTATATCTTTGTTTACTGCTAATAAATGAGAGATCTATGCTGTGGTGGGTCTGGCGCATAGCTGCCAAGGTTTCTGCTTGCGTATGTGTGACATTTTCTTAATTTCAGTGTAATTATGAGTGACATTCAATGATTATGAGTGACACTTTCTCGCAAGCAAAATCAAGCAATGAAGATGCTGTGGTGGGTCTGGCATCTAGCTGCCTAGGTTTCTGCTTGCTTATGTGTGCCATTTTCTTAATTATAGTGTAATTATGAGTGACATTCAATGATTATGAATGATACTTTCACGCAAGGTGAGGGTGTTATTGTTTGTCCTACGATAATCTCCACTGTTCTAATTCATTTTACCATTAAATTCTAGTTTTATGCAGGCCGCTAGCAGGACCCCGTACATTCTCTTTCGTGTTTGTGTTACACTGTGGAAAAAACAGCGTTGGCGGATAACACGCCATGATGCTGCCCGCACTATGCCGTTGTGCGCTTTAGTACCATGACAGTAGTTTCATGCATTTTGGGGCCCCCTGGGCAAATGTATTTTAGGGGCCCTTGTGCGGAACAGCTTTGGATTTATGAACTAATTTCAGCTCTTTCATGACCTCTTTGACTAGGTCCCTAACAGTGCACAGGAACACCCCTCCAAATTCTAAATGTGTTTACATCCCATATTCAGGGATAGTTATGTGTGTTTTCAATATTGTAGCACAGCAGCAGCTCACTACTATTACTGCAAATAATCTCTGTGACACCCTCCCATTTCTCTTTTGTGAGGTCCTGTTTTGATCTAAAATAAACCTTTTTATGGATGTTGCATGAAACATTAACGCAACATTTCTCTGCAGAATGTCTATGCTGGACTCCCACACATCAGGTACATTAAAATAAACGAAAGGAAAACAGTATTTAAACAAACTATTTAAGGGATATGCAAGGTCATTAGGGCAAGACTCTGCAGGACAGAGCAGACTCTGTCAGGGGGGCCCCCTGAAAGGCTGGGGCCCTGGGCCAGAGCCCACTTTGCCCCTGCATTAAAACGTCTCTGTTAAGGATGTTTTGTTTTGTTTAATTCACTGATGGCAACCCTGCTTAATGCATTGCTGTCATCCCTGCTGACAATCTTAGACAGGGGGGTCACCATTACATCGCTACTATCAGTAGCCCGGGATGCTTTTCATTTAACCCAAGTAGATCCTATTACAGGAAAGGATGGAGACCCCGGAACCAGCGGAAGCGAGGGGGTCCCCCAAACTAACTCGTGTGATCTGGTCGCCCTTATGAAGTCAAAAGAACAAATACTGGGTTAGGTTTGCACAATTCTATAGTAAGCCTGGGCGCCCCCTTGAGGCGTGTGATATTGCCAAAGCTGCGTGATCCCGATGCTTCTTTCTCCCTCCCTATCCTAAAGAAGGACTCGAGAAATGACTGCCATGACTGGACTGGGGGTGGGCATGGTGGCCTTAGGCCCTGATCAGACTGGATTGTACCACACTATAAAGCTTTATCAAAACCCGATCGGATTTAAGGAGCATTTCACCAAGGGTAACGTATTCAGGAATCCGAGGTGCAATTACAGGCACCCTATGCATTTTTCGATGGCAGACGCATCTTGTGCCATCCCTGCGCTCTGTCTCCGGCCCTTCACGGGAGACTGTCTCTCTCTCAGCCTCTTTCCCCGCGCCCCTCTCCTGTCACTCATCAATAGCTAGGAAGAGCAGTACGTTTACTACAGACAATAAATCTGAAGGAGTCGCCGGAGATGAGCTGGTGCGCTTGATCTGATGTAGGGCTGAACCCTGGAATCTTTCTCTTAACTGTGGAAAGCCCCCCTTGAACATTTGAAAGGGGGGCCACGCGTCCCGAGCTGTTTAAGGAACGTCTTTCCAAGTGGTGGGTTTTTCCAAATGAGGGCAGTCCTCACCACGAGCTAAAAGGCTAAAACAGCGAGCGTTTGTTTATTTATCTACTTTAACCGTGTTTTGCTCATCTTACTCTGCGTCAACCTCCTCACAATGTTGTCACGAAGCGTCTAGCGATGGTTTGTTGTCACTAAAAAGGTGCGCACTTTCAAATGTACACAAAGGGTAATTCTCGGCAGACGCATCTTGTGCCATCCTGACTCAACTACGTACATAACAAAACTCTCGAAACCCGGGCCGGGGCTGCGGAGACGCAAGACAAATAAGCGAGCGGTGGAGATATGGCTCCGAAGCGTGCCAGCGTATACGTTGTCCTTCCTTGTGGAAAAGGTCACCCCAAAAAAAATGCAATCTTTAGTGAAAGGACGCTAGTTTTACGATCGCTTCTAAACATACTTTACCCTAGACCAGAGGTCTTCAAACTTTTGTAGGTTGAGCCCCCCCAGCTGAATTTTTTTTAGATGTTGGGCCCCCCCACCACCTGACAGAAATTTCTGGAATCTGGTACACTACATAATCGACCACCACGCGCATATTCCGGGCCATATCCAGCAAATAATGTTCAACACAATAAGAGTGTTTAGTAATCTGCAGGTTTGTGAGTGGGTGTGGTGAAATGACAGAGGCTTATTACTCTGCTCCAAACACCATTTTCCAAGATAAAATGTGCGCAAATTGTTTTTACTAGGATGCTTTGTTTTACACATGACATAGATCGATAATAACACCACCAACATATATGTGACGGGTGTGCCTGTTTTTCGCCACAGAGACGGTCAAACTGTGGATGGATTTTTGCTACTGCCATCCTCAGGTTGTGCTCCACATCCAGTCTTGAACGGTACTTAGTCTTTAATACGCAAGTGCTGAGAACCCAATCTCACATAAATAGGACGAGCTGAAAGGCAAGAGAGTTTTGATAGCAGTTTCTCTCAAAGCTGAATATTCTGCAGACATTTTCAGCCAAAACGGGGACTGTAAGGGAGACAGTGTTGTCAGATTTTTCGAGCACTCCTAGCTCAGAGCTGGTACACGAGAAACAAATCTTCTCTAGAAATCTTTAACAAACGTTTTAGGCAGCATTATAATGGGATAATTGCCCACCAACCAGTTATGGATCCGAAGACAAAGTTGAAAGTCCACAGAGAGGGCGCTGAACGAACACCTAATTGAGAATTCCTTAGTGGTACAATAAGTTGCTTGCCTGAAGCAGTGGGGGTTTAGGACACGTTGGGCTTATGGCTAAAAAAAAATAGAACTAATAATAAATTAATGATGTTGTCTATTTTACTTCAGAGCAATGTTGTCTGACAGACTTTGTGGTGGCAGGGACATGTTAAGGATTTTGGGTGCCCTGGGCCAAAACTATTTTGGGGGCCCCTGTTCAGTACAGCTTTGAGTTTAACTGATTTACTTTCTGCTCTGCCATACCCTCTTTAGCCGGGCTACTAGTGGTGCACAGGCACTATGGTCGAAATTCTAAAAGCGTTTACATCTAATATTCAGAGACAGTGATGTGTTTTCACTGTTGTAACAAAGCAGCAGCCCACTAATTTTACAGCGAATAATATCTGTGATATCCTCCAATTTCTCATATGTGAGGACCTGCTTGGATCCAAAATAAACTTTTTTATGGTTGTTGCATGAAACAAACATATTTCTCTGCAAATAGTAATAGACTCCCTCACATCAATCACATTAAAAAGAAATTAAACAAAACGGTATTTACAAGAATCTGTTTAGGAATTATTCCAGGCCATCGGGGCAAAAACAGAGCTGTCTCTATCAAGGGGCCCCCTGAAACGCTAGATTGCAGTGCATGTAAATGTGTCCTTTTGTAATTTAGGATGAAAACCTTGATGGGGCACAACATGCCCATACTTGTGTACAGGGGCGCAACTAGACCCGAACTTCGGGTGGGGGCTAACACTCCCAGCCAGGGCTGGCCCTAGCACTGGTCGCACCCAGTGCAACAGTCTTTTTTGGCGCCCCCTCCCCCATTTCCTCCATCTCCATGAATTTCCTCACTACCACTCACCAACGATGCACCTCATCTCTCTATAGCACCTTTCTGGCAAACATTTCATTTTTTATAGCACTACTCATTGTTTACTCACACTCAGTTCAGTGATCTGCTTTTACATGTTCTTTGTAGTAGGCACATTAAACCTCTGCACTGTGTGGGTGGCAGGAGTGCCCATGTGAGTGCACGGTGAGCCATGCAACAGTGTGAGAGTAGGGTAAGAGGAGTGACTGCAGGGTGAGTGAGGTGACCATATGAATTTGGGTGCGGATGTAAGTGCAGATTGGGACGAATGAATGTATGGTTAGTGATGGGCTTATTTGAGTGAGATTGCAGATTGAGCAGTGAGGGGGACAGGTGAGTGAAGTGTCACAGTGCAGGTTGAGTAGTGTGCTTGTGTGACTGCAGGGTGAGGTACAGGGTGAACAGCGCAAGTGCATTGTGAGTGCAGAGTGATCACTGTGAGTGCATGGTAAGCGGGTAAATGGTGTGAGTGCATTGAGATCAGTGTGAGGGCATTGTGATCGCTGTGGGTGCAGGGTGAGCGTGAAAGTGAAGGGGCGAGAATGAGGAGCGAGTTGTCTGAATGCAGGGTGCATTCCCAGACACTAGAAGTAACTCAGCTTGTTATTGACGACGGCGTAGGGTTTCAGATATGCTAAACTATTGCTATTATGGCATTAACCAGGGATCAGGGTGGAGGAAATAAATGTGCTGATCTTGCAACAAACTTCGAGTTTTATGATTAGGGTTGCCAGCTCATTATTTGGATGGCCCAAGTGGTACAAAAATAAGCAGTCACCCAAAGCTGTATTGTCAGCACTTGTCTGTGCATACTTTGAACAGCAAATATAAATAGAAAGAACTTTTAATTGTGTTCTAGGGCTGCCTGAATGATCCATGACTGATAATACAAGGGAACAAAGACAGAAAAGTCACATTACAAATGAATACATACTTACTTATTTATTACAATATTTAGTGTCAAGACAAGCAATTTGCAGGCTGTTTAAACAACACATGGCTGGCTGGCATTTTGCGCACCTGTCTGTGTCATTTTAAAAGAAACTTTGTCTCCTTTCTGGGAAGAGCTAACCCTCCCAGGACGGGGTTAAATTCGTATAGCTGAAATGCTTCAGATGCAGTGGGAGGCAGGGAGTCTCCTCTGTTAAAACTGAAAGCAATGAACAGACAGTCATTTCAGCTGCAGTGGGAGGCAAGGAGTCTCCTCTGCTATGAAATCGAACGCGAAGGAACAGGACTGTCTGTTCGTTTGCTTTCAGTTTTAGCAGCGGAGACTTCCTGCCTCTCACTGCAGCTGAAGCATTTCAGCTCTACCAATTAACCCCTCCTGGGACAGTTAACATGATAATGACAAAAAGCATGGGCACGTCGTGCCCCATCGATTTCCCTCCCTCCCCCTCCAACCATACCGGAGTTCTCCAATAAAACAAATCCCCAGAAGACTTGCGACGCAGGACAGTGAAGAGGAACAAAGGTAAGAATAGAGTGGAGTGCGCGCCCCCCCTGAGATGGTGTTGCACTACCCCAGGGGGGCGCGCCCCACAGATTGAAGAACTCTGCCCTAGACATTTACTGTTTTTATTCAAAATGCGGATAAATAAAATTAAAAGTGTCCTACTCGGTCACGTCTTAGAATGTAGGAATCACCAACAAATCGTGATGACTCCGTGCATCTTTGTATTAGCGCTGAGGAAGCTGCACTCTGCTGCTCGCGCTGCTACTTCTTGTCGCGAGCTCAGCTGCGAGACCTTGCGCACGCCTCGCGAGTTTTCGGTGCACTCTTCTGCCAACCATTTATTGATTTCAATTCTTGACATTGGTGAAAATGAGAGGTATACAGTGCAGGCAGGTAAGGGGTTTATGCAAGATACAATTGCAAACGCGACAGAAAAAATCAGCCTGTTATCCATCACTGCTTTCACGCCACCCTGTCTGCCCCTGCTTCCACCCGCCTTATGGGTTCAGGCCCATGCTTACCGCCGCCACTTGATTGTCCTTCCTCTCGGGGGCACCGCCGCCCGCACAGACCCACCGCGTGGTTTGTGACCCGGCCGGCCCTCTTGCCCTGAAGCCTGTGCTCCGGCCATCTAGTCCTGCATATCTGTGCTGGCTCGAGCTGCCCCTGTCACTGTGTTCGCTGTGGGATGGCCGATTTCAGCCGGCACCAGCCGCTTCCTCTGGATGCCGCAAACTTCGCCCACGGCCCTGGAGTCGGCCTTGGGTTCCGCTGATCCTCACCGCTTGGAACTCTCCCGGCGCTTTCTTGCCGGAAAGGTCTTGCAGCGGCGACGGGTACGATTCCTTTCTTTTACGCCGGAGGGGGTTGTATGCTCCAGGGTGCCTCTCGCCCCCTTCTTAACCCCCTCTGCGTCCTCTTCCCTTGATTGGGGGAGACCAAACCTAACCTGGGGTGACCAATCGTGGTCACCCCTTTTTCCCGGGCTTGCGCCCCGGGGGGAGGGGAGCTTTCCGCCTCCGGGCGGCGTTTGTCCCGGGCTCCTTCTTCCTTCACCAGTTGCAGCTGAGAGACACCTCTCGGAGCAACGCCATTGCACCTGTTAGCCGAAAGCATGAGCACTAGTATTCTTTGCCTCCTCTGTCTCTGCCCGGTGTCATCTGCTTTCAGCATTTGCCATCGCCCCCAAATCCCCCCCTCCGGCCTCTTACATCTCTCTTTGGAACCCTTATCTGCTCTTATTTCACAACTCTCCACAGATACATTGTCTTTAAATATGTGTGTGTCAGAGTGCAATGCCAGCATGCAAGTGTGAATCTTAGCAGTCGTAATTCAAAAGGCCTGTACACGACTGCTAAGATTCACACTTGCATTGCACTCTGACACACACGTATTTAAAGACACATTGTCTTTAAATACGTGACCTTTTACCTAATTAAGGTACTGCTAACAGGACGTGGGGTTTTCCCTGAAAACTAGCCTCATCCATTATGCATGAGGATTCTTGGAAACTCAGCAGGACTACCATCTCCTGCATAATAACTATGTATAAGGGTCTTTCCTTCCATAATCCTAACTCCTACATGACACAGCAGGGTAGATCCCCTGAGGGTACCACTTTGGGTTTATAAACACCATATCTTTGCTGAGGCAGAGAGAGGAGAAAAAGGACTTCCATGCTGACACACTGACGCAAGACGCTGAGATTCCTGCATGCAGACACTCCAGCTCGCAGTGGTCTGACATCCCTCGCGGGGTGTCCATCTCGAGACCAAGACGGCGTCCCACAGTCTCTCACTTCAGGTAATGGGGTTGACTTTATCCTAGAGGCATTCTTGACTCTACACCTACATACATGCTAGGTACACTAAGGTACATCTAGTTAGGGTCGCATCTTAGGAGTACGCATTATTACTGTCATCTATTTTATATAGCAGCCTGTATTCATTGTTTTAGCAATATGGTAGGAATCTATCATCCTTTTACTTTGTTGGTGATTATAATCATTTATATCTGTTTCTGTCTTATGATTGTTTCAGCACACCTATTTTACACTAGAATGACGCTGGTTCAATAAATACTTATTGAAAATGTCCCCACCGTTTATTCTGTGTATCTCTCTGAGACAAAGTAAGCATTAGTGACTGAGCAAAACATACTGTACTGTTTCCATGATCCCTGATGGGATAGAGTTGTCATGTTGGATAGTTATTAATTAAACAAAAGGAGGTGCACCGAAGAAAGTGAATCTAGTCCATTATGATTTCTTCAAACTCTTTCATTATTCCAAAATTCATATTCACTCATAAAAACAGCCAACGCATTTCGTTCCCAAAATGAAACTTGTGGAACTTCATCAGGGCTGTAACAAATAACATAAAAAACATATAAGATACAAAAAAATGACGGATGGACATGACTAATAATTTATACAATTATAACAAGGACATTGACATGACTTAATGACGTACATCTTTACAATTTTATACACAAAGTAATTATTAAGAGTCGTACATAAATAACATAAAACAGACAAAAATAATATGCAGAAGCTACACGTAACATAAATCCTATTTACATTATATTTGGCATATGTCGGATATTATGAACCATGAGCAGCCTCCAACATCAACCCAACACAGTAGATTACTTTGTTACTTCCAACGATTACGTCATCATTTGGAGACTTTTTCCAAAAACAAGAGAGATTCAGAAAGGGAAATAAAGGCTTTTAGAAAGATGTGCAAAGAGAGAGCAACCAATAACATTTTAATTTATAATTCACAGCAGTTACATTGTCTTTCAAAGATTAAATCCAAAAACGTGCGAAAGATTCAGAAAGAGAAATAAAGGTATTTTTGAAGTTGTGTCAGGGGAGAAAGACCGATAGAATGGTGTCCCTCTTATTTAATTAAATGACATAACAATTTGCGCAATAAAACGTCCCTCAGGAAAGTCTTGGCTTTGAACGAAATTACCAATAATCCCGAACCTCACCTTTTTAAAGAGGTAATCTATAGCACCATGAGGACATATGTCAAAATGTGTTTTTTCTTATGGTAGAGGTGAGCTCCAAAGGTCAAAGCTTGACACCTAGGTTAGGGAAACAATGATATTATCTTAGAGCATGGTGGGAATGAGGCTCTCATTAAAGAACACCCACCCCAATGCTTACTATACCCGGCATCTATGTTCCATTGAATTTCATATTCCAATGACCCCCAAAGGTAGGTGCACTCCTCAAATTCGGAGTTCCAAATTAATGCTATCCTTTTCTCTTTTAAACCACCTTGAAAGTCCAACATCATTTGCCGCCTTCACAAGCAGTTCGACAGTTGCCAAGAACTATTCTCTCCTTGGTAAGAGGGGTTTCTAGTGGCACTATGAGCTAGCTGGTATACAGGCAAACAAACTCGGTGGGGGTGTCTAGAAACAGTCTGGACACCAATCCCACAGTCTATGTTGTCTAAACGCGCAGATCCTATGTAGGTTTATAGGAACTACACAACAAAACTTATAACTTCTTCCACACTAATCACCATCCTGTTTACCAAACCTTGGTCCTCCAATGGATCTTTTTGTTGAGCTAACAGGGACTCTTGGATACTTGGAGAACGTGAGGCAATTTCCTTATGAGGACCTGGAATAAAGAATTTCGAAACACATGCCTATTTCAATACCTTTCCCATACACCGTAACACAAACCTTGAGACAAGAAAATATTGACCAAAGAATGAGACAAATACTATAAAGATTACTCATTATATCATTTATCTAAAGCCTCAATTTGAATGGACAGATCAAGAAATCGCATTTCAAATCAGATTTAATATCAGAATTAGTACAAATAGCCACACAATAAAATGCAGATAAACAGTGAACATTTGCTGGTTGCCTGTAAAGTGAGAGTGTGAGAGAAACAAAAGGAAAATTCGAGACTCAGTTGTCAGATTATACAAATCAAAATATACCTGAGAAATATAGTCTGTCTTCAGATATGGATTTGGCCAAGTCAGACCTGCAGCACAGCGTGCCACAGAAGGAGTCAGTTAACCCTTCAGCCGAAAGGTCATTTCCTGCTCAGCTTTGTCAGCCGGCAAAGTGCAGGTTCTGATTTGCAGTCAAGAAAATTCAGTTCAAAGATTTGGCACTGAGGGAAATTAAGAGTCAGTCCGACAGCATGCCAGGCAGGGAAAATGAAAATGACAGCCAGCCCTGACTCCTCCTTCATGTGGCAATTATACTTTCAAAAGTTCACGGTTTACACCTACAAAGTATTCTTTTCATCAGTCCATATGGTTTCCATTGGTTGCTCATGGTGGGCTGCTCATGGGGTGATCAACACCACTAAAGAATCTGGAAGAATTAAATAATCCTTTTGCAAATTCATTAGGTCTGTTAAGTATAATTTGTATTACATTTCCATCTCTTCCACAGAAGTAGGTGAAACTTCACTTTGCTTACGGTCAGTCTGTTCCCAAGCTCTCTCCCTGGGTTTGCAATAATATTGCTACATTTCTGTTAACCAATACAGAATAGAAACTTCATGAAAAGTTCTCACAGTGTCCAAAGTGACTACTTCATATGATTTTACACTCAAGCAGGAAAGAAAAGCATCTGAGGCCTACATGAAATTTCGCTGAATCATTACTGTGTTATGATTCTTATAAATCACACGTTAATTATTATTTCAACATCTCTTGATTAATTCAATTACTATTCTTTTTCTTTTTGGCAATACCAATTTTTTTTTTTATAACATCATTTGCGCGTTTATCATTTTTCAAAGCAAAATATTAACGTGTCACTATGAAATACACGTTTTCACTACATAACGTTACAGAAAGCTGCAGATTTGCATGATATCGATTATTACTAGATCAAGCATTTTAGTCATTTCAGGAACTTTATTATGCAGACATTCTTTTCATTTCAATATATTTTAAAAGTTATTGTCAGAATACTCTATATGTTAGCTATATTTTGTTTCTCACAACCACGTAAATATGTACATGTTTAGTTATCATTGTTTCTCTCTGTTTATGTTTTCATATTATCCTGTTTCAAACACTCTACGTGCTTTTACGATGCTGTATGAAATCTCTCGTTTTTTCGACTTAGCCAGTTTACATGTCTTAATCAACAAAAATTGTTGTAAATATCTTTTGATAGCGAGAATTGATAGAGGCAAGCATCATTTAACATTTAGGTTCCATCAATTCCCCCTTTGATGGCAAATCAAGCCATTACACAATCTTATCTTATCATCTGATCATATTCTGATGTCACATTAGAATGCAGTTGTCTTCATTCGTTTCAGTCTAGCCTGTTACAGATTTTTCATATTGTCATAAATTTCACTTTTTCTATCCTCTAATTCAATCTCTGCTCTATTTCTTTTTTTACCTCTAATTTCTTCATCAATTCCTTTACTTTTACAATAACGATATATCAGTACTATGATTAATAAGCCAATAGCAATTGTCATTAATGGTGTCAGTAATTCTCCCACTAGACTTCTTCCTAGTGCTGCAAACCAATTTCCCACAGATGAGAACTCTTTTCCAATTTTATCCCAAGCACCATCTACTTTTAGTTCAGTTAGTTCCTAAATTAGTAATGCTGCTGATATATCCCTTCAAATCTTTGCTCTTATCAGGGATATAAGTGCAACATTTGTGAACCTTCCGCATGCGGCAGACTCTGCCTTCTTTGGCTAAGAGTACGTCTAAAGCAAGTTGATTTTTGCAAAACCATAGATCTAATAGCAACCATTTCTGTATCACTAACTAAAATCCACCAGCAGTATCAGTTGATAATCGATCTACTACTGTTGAAAGTTGTCGAATTTTGTGTGAATTTAATATTACCCCAACTAAGGGTATTATAGCTCCAAAAATATCCCCAATAATTTCAGCAGCACTAATTCCTCTCCTTAAGCATGTAGGTTTTCTTTCACTGGTTCAACTGTTTTCATTTACATGATACATTTTTGGAAAACTATTCCCATATAGCAACTCCCATACCAGTATTTAGGTAATTTATAATAGGCATTTTTTCCACAAACAAAATATACTCCCGGAAATACAGGGTCTAATCCCGCTAAATATCTTCCCCAGCTTCCCATAAGTAGGAAGGTATGTTCACATTCATTGGAACGAATGAATTTATTATTATGATCTGTTTTGCGTCTCGGTATGCAAAGCTTTCCTTTATGTTGCCAATCTAGAGTCATTGCAGTGTATGTCTCTCCCTTTTTATATTCACCCTCCCTATGTGCCCATGGAGGTATTTTCATTTGTGATTCTGACTTTTTCTTTATTTCTTCCCGCCGAGCTTCTACTAAATTAATGAAATCCTTTTCTACACTATGCAAAGAACAAGTTAAGTTATGTCGATGTGCACATACTGTTACTATAAGTGATGTAGGATGAAAAAATTCCACCATTATTTCAGCATCTCGTTTGTCTGGTATTACATTGAAATTTTTCTTAACCGGAACTTCTGAGAAAATCAAGTCATAATTTGAATAATAGTATTGAAGCTGTCCCTTACAATAGAATAAAATTGTTAATACACTTCATGATATACCATACGTTAAGGGTAGGTGATGATATGTCACCCCCTCAGACACAGAAGTAGGTAGTTGCATTGCACACCTAACAATCTCTCGCATCCATAGTGTCCACGTACTCATACAATAATTTAGTAAACACATTTAGTAAGAAGTCGTTAATAGACTGATCATGGTGTAAGTCAGTACTTGTTAAATATTATTCATAACCATTCCTTCTTGCATTCTAGTCGTCTCGATAGTTGTGGTCACATGTAAATTAGTATTTGAATAAACATGATGAGGTAGATTTAGTATTATCAATAACAAGAAAAGGACTAAAACAAAAGCAGTTAAAAAGCAAGCACATATACGCTTACGCCTTAATGAAGATCGATTTGGATTTTCTATCTCGAATCTAGAGGCACTCATTTTTTAAATATTTATAGAATGCTTTGTATTGTAAGGCTTTATGCAGAAACCTTATAGCAGTGTCTTGTCACGTTGTCTTTATCCCTTCGCTTTCTTTTGGCCTTTATTTCTCCAGCACCTTTCACAACAGTTCCTTCATGGTTGGTTTTTGTGAGGTGCAATCTTTGAAGTAAAATGCGTGAAATTCTTTCTCCCAGTCATTTACAGCAGCTAAATACGTCCACTCTGGAGCTGCATATCTTTGACTTGGTGTTCGTGCTCTTTTGTTCTATGTACGGTAGATTCTTCTCCATCTGTATCACTTTGCTCAGATTGACTGGAGACTTCAATCACAGTAGAAGATATTTTTCCTGTGGTCAGTATGTGTCTCAATCTTTCAGAGTTTCTGGGCCAACGGTCTCTTCTTTGCTCTCATTTTTCTGGTACACTGTTCACATCATTTGAGTCAATACTTTGCTTAGCTAGATCCACTTCACTTTGACCCTCGTAACCAACTGGGACCAACTCTCCTTGACTCTTGTTTGAACCAGTGTTTTGAGACCCAGTAGCTGGCACCCCCTCTACTCTGTGCCCAGTCTGAACGGGATGTCTCTCTGTTACCACCGGTTTGTCCACCACAGACCCCGTACTTTCAAGAGGACATGGGACTCGACAAGTGTGGGCTGCATGCACCCAATTAGGAAGACCACCACATTTCACTGCAGTTGTGGTTACTAGTATCACTTTATAAGGCCCACGCCAACGAGGTTCCAAACAGGATTTTTGCACGTGCTTCTTTACTAGCACCCAAATCACCTGGGCACAAGTCGTGACACTGCTCCTGTTGAACGGTAGTTGCGATTTCGCCAAACTGGTGAGACACAGAATGCACCACATCAGCCAATCCTTTACAATCATCGAGTACCAAGTCATCAGAAATATTCACAATTTGATTTACTGGGATTGTAGGCTGCCTCATAGTCTTCCCCATAATTATCTCATGAGGGGACAGTCCAGTTCTTCTGTCTGGGATGCTTCGCCAACTCATCAACACCAGAGGTAGTGCATCAGGCCACTTCAGGGATGTGGACAAACACATTTTTGCCAATCGGGACTTTAGAGTTCCATTTACTTGTTCGACCACGCCAGATGCCTCTGGCTGATAGGCACAATGCAGCTTTTGTTCATTTTGCAATGCAGCACAAAGCATTCGTACCACTTCATTGTTGAAGTGCGACCCTCTATCTGATTCCGACGAGACTGGAAATCCAAACCTAGGTATTAACTCTCTAAGAAGCCGTTTATCTACTGTGAGGCTGTCATTGTGTTTTGTGGGGTAAGCTTCGACCAACGAGAAAACAAACAGACAATCACAAGGACATTTTTCAATCCATTGCAAGGAGGCATTTCAATAAAGTCAAGCTGCATGTGGGTAAAAGACCTCCTGATTTTCCAATGTGACTCGTATTGAACAATGTTTTTGCGTCCTGCATTTTGTTGCTGACATATTACACATCTCTGACACAAACTTTCTGCAATGGCTCTAAATCGTTGATTGTACCAGGTCTGGCGAAAGAAACATAGCATAGCATCTCTTCCCACATGTGCAGGCCCATGGCAATTTCTTGCCATTGGTGACAACAGACTATCTGGTAACACAGGTCTCCCATCTGTGTATACCCATACCTCATCTTCCTGTCTACGATTACAGGCTGCTTTAATCCACCCTTCTCTCTCTGCTTGTGGAACTGCTTCCTGTAATTCTTTGATCTCTTCCCAAGCTTCCACGACTGAAACATCAATCTGTATTCTGTGTCATCAGACTGTTCCTTCAAAGATTCCCCATTATATGCATGAGAATTTAGAGCGCAATGGTGCACAGTCTCATCAGCATAACGATTGCCGACTGTCACATAATCGTGACCAGTCTGGTGGGCGGAACCCTTCACCACCGCAATCTGAGCCGGCAGCTGTAGTGCCATCGGTAGGTTTTTCACGCACTCTCCATTTTGTATTGGTGAACCTAAACAGGTCATGAACCCACGGTAAGACCACAATTGCCCAAAATCATGGACCCCCCAAAACCATATTGACTATCCGTAAATATGGTTACTCTCATTTGCTCGGTAATGCTGCAAGCCCTGGTAAGTTCAATCTCTCAGCCACCTGTGCTGAATACACTCCTTTCAACCACGACACTTCAACTACACCCACCACAGTACAATGTGCATATGCAGCTTGCAAGGTACCTCCTGAATCTCTCAACCATGATCCATCCACAAACTCCGTCCATCATCTCCTTGTGTTTGCTTTGTTCGCCCTAAGTTGGCAAGGTATGCCCAGACGTGGGTCCCTTGCTCACTTTGCCACTGGATTCAAGCTAGCCTGGCTGATGAAGACCCAGAAATCGGTCCCAGGATGCTTGTTTCCGGTTCAGGGAAGACCTGGCTTGGCAGTTCGGCCTGGACTGTTCCCATGAGGCACAGGGTCAAGACTGATTTGCATATAGCTGAGTCTGAACTGAGGTGGCGAAGTGAGCTAAAGAATGATGATGGATTCAACCCAGATCTGTGACTGGGGGTGAGTGTCTGAAAAGTTTCAGCGCTCCGTCCATCATCTCCTTGTGTTTGCTTTGTCCATCCACAAACAAAACATGATCTGACTCAGGCAACGGGGCATCTTGGATGTCAAGACGCTGTTTGGTACACAGTTCAGTCACGTCAAGACAATCATGATCAGCTTCATACATTACAACTTCATGTCCTGGTAAAGGCATCAAGGTAGCTGAATTCAAACTTGTGCATCTCGTCATAGTCACATTTTCTGCATCCATTCCCAATGCTGGAGCTCGACACAAACTGTCACGCAGTTTGAGAAAAGCGCGCATGCATTCTTCATCCCATGGAACAGGATGGGACAAATCTTTGTGTGTCAGTCTCTGAAGTGGCTTGGCTATCAGGGAAAAATTTGGTATCCACTGCCTACAATAACTGTTTCAATCTGGCTTCCGGGCAGGGCATAGTACGGAGTCGGCCATGACCCACATAGTAGATGACGCACTAAAAATCCTAGATCAGAACGAAGCCTGCCTACTTATCCTACTTGACTTATCTTCGGCATTTGACACCGTCAAACATGATAATCTTCTAGACCTCTTGCAACACATAATGGGCCTATCAGGGTCAGTTCTAAATTGGTTTACCTCTTTCCTCCGAAATAGATCCCAAAGGTTAAAGGTCAACCAATCCCTGTCCAGGACCGTCCCAGTCACATTAGGAGTCCCGCAGGGCTCCTCCCTCTCACCTACACTGTTCAACTTATTCATGGAGCCACTCACTGAGATCCTCAACTCATCAAATATTCACTTTCACATGTACGCTGACGACACACAACTATATTTAAAGATAAACTCTCCGGACGACATCAAAGCTCTTAATCTAACTCTACAAAAAACTCAGTCTTGGTTGACTGAAAACCACCTCAAACTAAACTCCCTCAAAACCGAATTCCTACTAATCTCCCCCCCTAACCAAACAGCCATCATACAAGAATGGCTTAAACAACTTACAGCGCTCAACTGCCAACCTCTTATAATCGATTCAACAAAATCCCTGGGAGTAACTTTGGACAGTAACCTAAACATGCAAAAACATATCAGTGCCGCAGCAAAAGGAGCAAACTTTCAGATGCACACCCTGAGAAAATTAAAACCCTTCCTCCCAGCAAATGACTTCAAACTGGCAGTCCAAGCACTAGTAATTCCCGGACTAGAATATGGTAGTGCAACTCTCTGTGGACTCCTAGATCGACAACAGCCCCGCTAAGAGCATCACTCAACTCAGCGGCCAGGCTCATCACAGGTTCCAAAAGACATTACCACATTTCCCCGACTTCAAAGCGCTCAACTGGCTACCCTTCGAAGCAAGAATTCAACTAAAAATCGCTTGCATGACGCACAAAGCCCTACATCACAACACCCCGAGGTACCTGGCCCAGGAACTGGAGCTCTCGTGTGGAAACAGATCCTCCAGGAGCGCCAACAACCTTCTTTTGAAGCCTCAAAGATTTGCCAAGAAGAAAACATATAATCGCGCCTTCTCTGTAATTGCTCTAAGGATTTGGAATGCACTACCCCAGAAACCAGACTCAACCCATCAATTGCCTCCTTCAAAAAGAAGTTAAATCTCTTCTCATGACAAAATTCACTTGAACATTATTTCGGACTCGTAGAACAACCAGCTGTAACATAAGTCTTTATCTCGTAATACTATGTTTCTTTTGTTTAACTACCTTACTTGTAAAGCGCTCTGATACCCGCAAGGGTCATGTTCGCGCTATATAAAACCTTCAAAATAAATAAATAAATAAATAAAATAACCAACCATTCCCAAAAACATGCAAACTTCCTTTTGAGTATTTGACGGATTCATCTGCAAAATAGCAGTGATTCGATCCTGTGACACTTTTCTGAATCCTTTTCAATATGATGTCCCAAATAGAGAACTTCTCTTTTACAAAACTGGAGTTTTGCTGGTGACACCTTATGTCCACTCACTGCCAAATAATTCAGTCAGGCAACAGTATCGCAAACTCAAGCTTCTTTAGTTCATGATGCAACTAACAAATCATCAATGTATTGCACCAGCACAGAGTGATTCAGCATTTCCAATAACTCCAAATTTCTCTTCAATATTTGATTGAAGATTAAGGGACTTTCTGTATACCCTTGTGGAACTCGGCACCATACCAAAACACGGTTTCCGAACCGGAACGCGAATAAATATTGGCTATCCGAATGCAAGGGGATGGAGAAAAAGGCTTGACACAAATCAATCACCTAGAACCATTCAGCTTCGCATGGAATCTGATATAGAATCACAGCAGGATTTGGTACTATTGGACAACAAGGTATCACAATCTGATTAATTTTCCACAAATCCTGAACAATTCTATATTTACCATTTGGTTTTCATATGCCCATGACTGGTGAATTACACGGGCTGCCCAAAATCTCTCTCAAAATTCCTTGTTCAATCAGAGTCTCAATCAATGGAGTTATTCCAGCAATAGAGATCCTCCTCGGGGACCTGAACTTCCACCTCGAGAACAACAAGGACACCAACTCCACCACCCTGATCGACAACCTCGCCACCCTCGGACTCAGACAGCTCGTGACTACACCCACCCACGCCGCCGGCCACACGCTAGACTCCATCTTTTCCGCAAGCCCACACGTCTCCTTCAACCACACCTCCGAACCCCACTGGACTGACCACCACTGCATCCACTTCACCTACAGGAAGCCCACCACGCACCACCGCACCGAACAAATGCCTCGCCGCTGCTGGAGCAGAGTCACGGAAGACCAGCTAACCACAACCTCGCCCTGAGCCCACACGCCAAACCCTCCGACCCCGACACCGCCGCCCGCAACCTCAGACAGTGGATCGACGACTGCGCCAACACCCTCGCCCCGCTCAAGAATCCGCCCAACAGCCACACCAGCAAGAAAGCCACCTGGTTCACCGAAGACCTCCAGGCCTCCAAACGAACATGCCGAAAACTGGAGAAGATCTGGCTCCACGAACGGACAGCGGACAGCTACGCCGCCCACAAGAGCGCCACCCGCAGTCACCATCACCTCATCAGATCCGCCAAAAGGGCCTCACTCAAAGACCGCCTAGACAACAACGCACACAACAGCAAAGAGCTCTTCAACATCGTGAAGGAACTCTCCAACCCCAACGACATCCAGCCGTCGCGAGACCTGTGCGACTCACTGGCCACCTTCTTCCACCGCAAAATCACCGACATCCACGACAGCTTCAACACCACGACCGCCCCGGCAACCACCGAGACCACTGCCCCCACAACCACCAACCGCCTGCTCTCCTGGACCAACATCAACGACGAGGACACCAGCGAGATCATGAACACCATCCACTCCGGTTCACCGCTAGACCCGTGCCCTCACCACATCTTCAACAAAGCCAGTACAGCCATCGCGCCCATCTCCGGAAAATAATCAACATCTCCTTCGAGACAGCAACCTTCCCGGAAAGCTGGAAGCACGCCGAGATCACCGCCTTACTCAAGAAACCCAAGGCAGACCCCAAGGACCTCAAGAACTTCCGACCCATCTCTCTGCTCCCGTTCCCGCGAAGGTCACCGAGAAAATCGTCAACAAACAACTGACCCGCTACCTCGAGGAGAACAACATCCTGGACCCTTCCCAGTCCGGCTTCCGCAGCAACCACAGCACCGAAACCGCCCTCATCGCCGCCACCGATGACATAAGGACCCTGCTAGACAACGGAGAAACAGCAGCCCTCATCCTCCTGGACCTATCAGCCGCCTTCGACACGGTCTGCCACCACACACTACGAACACGCCTTCACGACGCCGGGATCCAAGAGAAGGCCATGGACTGGACCACATCCTTCCTTTCCGGCAGAACACAAAGCGTCCGCCTCGCCCCCTTCCGATCCAAGGCCACCAAGATCATCTGCGGCGTACCCCAAGGCTCCTCCCTCAGCCCAACGCTGTTCAACATCTACATGGCACCCTCGCCCATGTCGCCCGACAGCACAACCTCAACATCATCTCCTACGCCGACGACACCCAGCTGATCCTCTCCCTCACCAAAGACCCTCACACCGCCAAAGCCCACCTCCACGAAGGAATGAAGGCCGTCGCCGAATGGATGAGGACCAGCCGCCTGAAGCTGAACTCGGACAAGACGGAGGTCCTCATCCTTGGTTCCAACCCTTCAGCCTGGGACGACTCCTGGTGGCCAACATCACTGGGAACAGCCCAGCCACCCACCGACCACGTACGCAACCTAGGGGTCATCCTCGACCCCACCCTCTCCATGACTAAGCAGGTCAACGCCGTTTCCTCATCCTGCTTCAACATCCTCCGAATGCTCCGCAGGATCTTCAAGTGGATCCCCACCGAAACAAGAAAAACAGTCACCCAGGCCCTCGTCACCAGCAGGCTGGACTACGGAAACGCCCTCTACGCAGGAACGACGGCTAAGCTCCTGAGACGGCTGCAACGCATCCAGAACGCCTCTGCACGTCTTATCCTCGACATCCCCCGACGCAGCCACATCACACCCCACCTGAGAGACCTGCACTGGCTCCCTGTCAACAAGAGGATAACCTTCAAGCTCCTCACCCACGCACACAAAGCACTCCACAACTCCGGACCAGCCTACCTCAACATACGACTCAGCTTCTACACCCCCACCCGCCAGCTCCGCTCGACCAGCCTCGCCCTCGCCACAGTCCCCCGCATTCGGAAAACGACCGCCGGCGGCATATCCTTCTCCCACCTCGCCGCCAAGACCTGGAACACCCTCCCCACCAACCTCCGACAGACCCAAGACCTACTGGCCTTCAGAAGACTCCTCAAGACCTGGCTCTTCGATCAGTAGCAGCACCACCCCCCTCTTCCCCAGCGCCTTGAGACCCTCGCGGGTATGTAGTGCGCTTTATAAGTGACATGATTGATTGATTGATTGATAGATTCGGGACTCAAATTATATGCCGGAGTTCTGGGATACTCTTGCATTTGGCTTCACTGTGATTTGGAATGGAGCCACTCCCTTCATCAACCCGATGTCCTTTCCTGTGAAATCCCACACTTCAGGTAAGACTGCATCTCGTAACACAGGAGTTAAGTCACTCTCAGTAAGCAAAGGATACAGACCCTTTACTTCTGCCTTTTGTCTGGACATTTTAAACACCACATCCTCATCTTTAGTATGAAATTCATTCCTTTTGGGGTACAATAGATGGAACAATTCATTTTACACAACAAATCTTGCCCTAATGAATTTACCGGACTAGATTCACACACCACAAATTTATGTAAATCCTCAAAGGTTCCAATCTGTACTTCCATAGGTCCTGTCACTGGGGTTGAAATCAATTGATTCGATACTCCTACTACTTGGATTCCTTCTCCTGAGAGGGGTAGGTTGGGAATTTCCACAGTTCTCACAATGGATCGGGTAGTGCCAGTATCTACAAGGAATGAAATAGGTGTTCCATTTACCTTGTCATCCACATAGGGACCATTCTGATCTACCCCTAAGGATGCACCAAGCACTCATTCCTCCTCCCCTCTCAGGCACCATCATTGGGATGTGTCTGAGTCACTGTCATCCATCTGCAACAAATACTGTGAGGCCACTTGCACATTTGAATTTAATTGATCATTTGTATAAAAAACCATATTTGCATCGTATTTCTGTACCTGTCTATTCAAATTTTGCATAGGAGCTTGAGGCATATTTTGATTCTGACCCCTCAATCTCGGCAGCAGCTGATTCATCATACCATTATTCACCTGTGGCTGTACCATTCCATCTTAACCTGTCGCAATTGTCTGTCCATTTAACTGATTAGCCAAATTAGACTTACACTTGCACTTCCAATGCTGAACTTTCCGCAACTGTGACATGGATACGTCTTTTTCAACGTCTCTATATTCGATCCTCTTCTCCTTCCTTGAGGCATCACATTTTTCATGGGATTTACCATCACACCTCTCATTCCAGTCGCACTCTGGCCATTTCCCTTTATCATGCCTGAAAAATCAGAATCAAATCGCACATATCCTTTCCTAGCTGCTTTCATTTGTGCCAACATCAACTTCTCCTTTAAGTTCTTGTGACACGAGTCAATATCATCTCCACAATATTTGGCATAACGAAGTAGCTCGTCTTTGGGCTTACTTTACCAACAAAATAAATGCTTCTGTATCATGGCACTTATCTCAGGCCTCAAACCGTACACGAATCGATTCACCAAATGTCCCATGTCTTTTTATAACATGTTCTCAATTCCACAATAATGCTTAAACGCTTGTGAAAGTCTCTCATAATACGTATGCACTGTCTCTTTCAATTCTTGGGTAGTCCTGTCTATTTTTACCCAATCTGTCTCTTTTGGCGAAATCTTCCCTTTCAAATAAGTAATAACCTGATTGTACTTTTTCAACACTTCCGCTGATGGCGCACCTGTTTTTGGATCTCTTGCAGGCTCTGTTTCTGGCCAATTGACAGCAATACCACATTCCACCCATAAATCTGTTGGAACCACAATGTCAAACAAGGCATCTAAGAGCCAGATGTACAACTTTTTGCGGCCGCAAATGGGAGATCGGCCCGTTTGCGACCGCAAAAAAGGTTCCAGGCATGTACAAATGCTATTTTGCGAGTCCCTGACTCGCAAACTAGCATTTGCGACTCTCGCTATTAGGAAGGAGCGTCCCTTCCTAATAGCGAGTCACCATGCCATGTACTGTTGTTTTGCGACCGCATTTGCGGACGCAAATCACACGCAGTTTACCACCTACTTTAAGTAGATGGTAAACCACTCGCAAACGGGAAGGGGTCCCCAGAAAACCCCTTCTCTTTGCGAATGGGTGCGTAAATATTTTTTAAGAGCAGGCAGTGGTCCCAGGGACCACTGCCTGCCCTTAAAAAATGAAACTGAAAAGTTTCATTTTTCTTTTTTAAATGCATGAAAACGGGCTGCATAAAAAAAACTGCTTTATTTAAAAGCAGTCCCAGACATGGTGGTCTGCTGAACCCAGCAGGCCACCATCCCTGAGAGTGCTAGCCATTCCCAATGGGGTCGCAAATTGCAACAGCCTCATTAATATTCATGAGGCATGCAATTTATGACCCCATTGGGAATCGCAAACAGTGTCTGAGACACTGTTGTACATTAAGTTTAGCGAGTCGCAAATTGCGAGTTGCAAATTTGTGCAATTTGCGACTCACTAAACTTAATGGTCGTACATCTGTAACAAGACTTTTGAAACTTTCACAAATCTTTCCACCTGTTTATACCACTCAACAGGCTTCTCTCTCAACCTTGGAAATTCATTTGTAAATGACAAAATATCCTGTCTATTCCAGGGGACATGAATGTACCCTCCTCCTGATACTTCTCTCATGGGATATGCTGTTGCGTCTGCCTCACCCTTCTCTATCATTGGGTATAAGGGCAGAACCATTGCCGCATCTTCTTTATTTTTAGCCCATCTGCTTTCCCATCTCTCTACTTCTCCCCATCGCTTCAAAGTAGTTAATAACTCTTTAATCTGCAGTCTTTTTCCAGAAGGGTTCAAACCCTCCAAATCTTTATCACTGCAATCCAATTGATAAGTTTTCTGTAAGGCTTTGGATTTTTCTACATCCACCCCATATTTCTGTGCTACCTCAGCATATTTCTCATGGGTATTCCTAGCCTTTCGTGTTATACCTTTACAAATAAATAGTAATTCCTCATCACAATATTTCACTAGTCTCTCTGGACTAATTGTTCCCTATATAATTTCTCCTTATTCCACTTTTACTTTGCTTACATTTATGCTCATGCCTCGATTCACATTACCCTGTACACTGCCAGTAGGAGCCATGTCCCTAATCCAGTCATCAAGTTCTTCCGGTGAAGGCCCTATCGATGTACTCATCTCTGTGACTCTCCACTAGTTTCTCCTGCTCTTTGCATTACCTGTAGATTTCTTTTCTGATTTTCCATTTGCAAAACCTTTCCAGTAATTATTTGCTGACCTCTACTTGGTGTGTCAAGGCTCCTGTCTGTAATGCTTATTAATGGTTCCATTCCCCCTCCCATGGTGGAATTCATTCTATTACTCATTTCCACATCACTCTCATGGGTTTCAGTTCTTCCTTGTGTAGATGATATTCTCTGATCTCTCACCTTCTTGCTCATCTCATGCAAAGAATGGGTTCTCCCATTGTTCTAGTTGGAACTGTTATTGCATGAACTTGTGAAACTCCTCATCCTGTTTGATATAAAGGAGCAACCGGACCTATAGTTACTGGAAGAGATAATGCATCTGGACTATTTGCTATAACCACATTTGAAAATCCTGTTCTCTTTGGAGTCTGATCTCCAGTCAAGAAAATATTTTTATAATCTGTATCTAAATCTGTGGGTGGGGCTTCTGGTGTTATACCCATGAACCGATTTGTTCCTGAACTATTCTGTTCTTCATGATAAGGTGGAGGTCTATTCGGGCTAAAGCAGAAGGAATAGCTATTCTGAGGGAGGAAACGCTGGGACTCCGGAGGACACCTATGGCGGCAGGGTGGGATGGTCTACTACAGTCTTTGACGCAGTATGGGGGAGGCAACACAGAGGAGCGACCCGTACATAGTGGAGGCACCCTTAGGGGGAGTGATAGTTAAACCGCCAAAGATCAGTTGCGTCGCCGTGTAGGCACCTATGTACCATCAAGCGTTCAAGATATGCAATGTGGTGTTCTCTGACTAGTGATGTTTGTCTGTGGGGCGCCAGGGGTCGGGGGCAGGAAGGAGCAACGGGAACACGGAGCGGAATGAGCAATCTAAAGTCGGTCTCGGCTGCTGTTATTGGTTATAGGGGATTTACTGAGTTTCGCCCTTTTTGTTTTAATGTTCTAACTCTAACATCTGTACACACATGTATCCTGTAACCTCTACGTAGACCCTGTACATCATACCACTACACCATGCCACCAATGCCTGATGTCATTAATTCTGTCTCGATCCCACCGGCACCTACATTAATATTGTCCTTGTTATGTACATCAGTATATCACCGGTCCAAGGACATCATTTATTACTGCCAAATGCTCCGTGGTATGGTCAATGTTATATAATGAATGTTGCCTGTCTTCAAGATGTAAACCTTTAAAAACAAATAAAAACAGATTATTTAAAAAAAAATAAGGTGGAGGTCTATTCAGTAATAATTCATTCAGTAATTCATCATCTGTTTAATCTAAATTCTCTTCTGTGAATGTGAGAAATTGAGTTTTTGGCTCTTCAGTATGGTTCTTTTTCTCCTTACACTTCTCTCCTTCCTTATTCTCAGCTACCATTACGGGATGCATTCGTGCACCTAAAGCAACATCCTGTCTCCACATCTTTTTCTGGGAATCCCATTTTGCTTCTGCATATCGATTTAATGTATTCCTATATCTCCCTGATAGTTCTCTTTCTCTCTTCGATGGGCTTCGTGTTCCCACTCTTCAAGAGCTTCATATTGCGTGGGTCTAAGACTAGGCTTCATATCATTCATCTGTATCCTCCAGTTTTCTAAAATCCTTACATTAAATGTCCCATATTGTGGAAACGCTATGGGACCATCCTTTTCAGTATATTTTAACCAATTCTCCAACCAGGTACAAGTGTGATATCCTCTTTCTAATGACATCTGCAAAGCAGGTGTGCTTTCCGGAGCTACAGGAACTCCTTCCATATTAGGAATAGGTTCATCTTTGCGTGTTAAAGCTTTTAAAAGCTTAAAGAATTTCATGATTTCTTTCTTTCAATGTAGTCTGTTTTTATCCCTGCAACTCTCTTCCGTATTATTATTTTAACTTCCAATCACTGTTCGTATTCAACCACCAATCCCAGCGCGGCTTCACACCAACCACCAATACTAGCACGGCACTTGTATGATGTCAGTCTAACTCCTCACTGTGACTGACCCTCCCTTCACAAACTGTACCATCGTCTTTTTTCTTTCGTCCTTTAAACTGATTTCACACTAAACAACTACAAACATAAAACAACTTTCTCTGCTCCACTAAAAGAATTATAGATACCCACTCATTCAGGAAAATTTTCATTCACTCCCAGTGAAACCTCGACCAGCACAATTTTCCTCTCTTTAAGTAAAAATCTTTAAGATCTCTCCTGGTGCACTTCCCGAACAAACCTCAACAATTCCAACTTGTCACGCTTTCAAAAGTTCCCTTCCTCAGTACTGGCAGCGACATCTCATTCACAGCACCCACATAACAGCAGACAAACACACTTAGTGTATGTCCCACTAAGACCCACCCGTAGGTGCATATCCCGGGATCTTAGGCCTTGACGGACCTGTACTCAATTTGGCCTCGACTGACCCAATACTCAATTTCAATACAACATAAACATATAATTTTCACAATATGACATAGTATTTCTGTGATCACAAATCCACTCTAGTCTTTGTCGAGTCAAAATATTACCATCAGTCAGAACTTTACTACTTCTCTAAGCTACTAGAAGCACCTTTATAACCATGTCTCCTCATATCCTAGTTTAATTAGACAAACTAACAATCCAACAGGCTACTAGAAAACTGTTGCAGCGGAAAGATTACCAAATTTTATTTCTCTACAACACAACAAATTATTATTTCAACTGGGCCCATAAACTTATAATTTCTTACACACTAATCACCATCCTGTTTACCAAACCTCGGTCCTCCAATGGATCTCTTTGTTGAGCTAACAGGTACTTGGATATTTGGAGAATGTGAGGCAATTTTCTTATGAGAACCTGGAATAAAAAACTGCCAAACACATGCCTATTTCAATACCTTACCCATACACCATAACACAAACCTTGAGACAAGAAAATATTGACCAAAGAATGAGACAAATACGATAAGGATTACTCATGAAAACATTTATCCAAAGCCTCAATTTGAATGGACAGATCATGAAATCGCATTTCAAATCAGATTTGATATCATAATTAATACAAATAGCCACACAATAAAATGCAGATAAACAATGAACATTTGCTGGTTGCCTGTAGAGAGACAGTGTGAGAGAAACAAAAGGAAAATTCGAGACTCAGTTGTCAGATTATGCAAACCAAAATATGGCTGAGAAATATAGTCCGTCTTCAGATATGGATTTGTCCAAGTCAGAACTACAGCACAGCATGCCATAGAAGGAGTCAGTTAATCCTTCAGCTGAAAGGTTATTTCCTGCTCAGCTTTGCCAGCTGGCAAAGTGCAGGTTCCGATTTGCAGTCAAGAAAGTTCAGTTCAAAGATTTGGCACTGAGGGAAATTAAGAGTCAGTCCGACAGCATGCCAGTCAGGGAAAATGAAAATGACAGCCAGCCTGACTCCTTCATGGGGCACTTTCCAAAGTTCCCAGTTTACACCCACAAAGTATCTTTTTCAGCAGTCCATATGATTTCCATTGGTCGCTCACAGTGGCCTGCTCCTGGGGTGATCAATACATCACAAAAAAATCCGGAAGAATTATGTAATCCTTTTGCAATTTCATTAGGGGCCAGATGTACGACCATTTGGAATTGCGAGTCGCAAATTGCGAAAAATAGCGAGCCGCAATTTGCGAGTCGCAATTCTAAATGTACAACAGTGTCAGAGACACTGTTAGCGATTCCCAATGGGGTCGCAAAATGCGAGGTTCATCAATATTCATGAGGCACTCGCATTTTGCGACCCCATTGAGAATGGCTGGCCCTCCCAGGGATGGTGGCCTGCTGGGCTCAGCAGACCTCCATGTCTGGGACTGCTTTTAAATAAAGCAGCTTTTTTTTTTTTTTTAAATGCAGCCCGTTTTCCTTAAAGGAAAACGGGATGCATTTAAAAAAAAAAAAAAATGAAAAGTTTTCGTTTCATTTTTTAAGGGGACCACTGCCTGCCCTTAAAACATATTTTCGCATGCATTTGCAAAGGGGAAGGAGTCCCCTAGGGACCCCTTCCCATTTGCGACTGCATTACCACCTACTTGAAGTAGGTGGTAAATTGCGACTGTTTTGCGACCGCAATTGCGGTCGCAAAACAGTCACACATAGGGCTCAGGGTCGCAATTAGGAAGGGACGCCCTTGAAACGCCCCTTCGTTATTGCGAGTCGCAAATAAATTGCAACTCGCTAAATAGCGTTTGTACATGGCCCTGTAGGGTTTTTGCATCTGCGACCCGTTTGCGCATGCAAAAAACGATCGTACATCTGGCCCTGGGTTTGTTAAGTTCAATTTGTAGTTCATTTCCATCTCTTCCACAGAAGTAGGTGAAACTTCATTTCGCTCACAGTCTGTCCGTTCCCAAGCGCTCTTCTTGGGTTTGCAATAATATTGCTACATTTCTGTCAAAAGTGTTGCCTAACTAGAAACGAGCCAATTGTTAACCAATACAGAATAGAAACTTCATGAAAAGTTCTCACAGTGTCCAAAGTAACTACTTCATATGATTTTACACTCAAGCAGGAAAGAAAAGCATCTGAGGCCTACATGAAATTTCGCTGAATCATTACTGTGTTATGATTCTTATAAATCACACATTAATAATTATTTCAACATCTCTTGATTAATTCAATTACTATTCTTTTTTAACAGTTACATGTCAATCTTAGGCACTACTAAAAAAAATGTTTAGAACATCATTTGCGCGTTTATCGTATTTCAAAGCAAAATATTAACGTGTCACTCTGAAATACACGTTTTCACTATATAACGTTACAGAAAACTGCAGATTTACATGATATCAATTATTACTAGATCAAGCATTTTAGTCATTTCAGGAACTTTATTATGCAGACATTTATTTCATTTCAATATATTTTGAAAATTATCGTCACAACACTCTCTATGTTTGCAATATTTTGTTTCTCAAAACCACGGAAATACATACATGTTTACTTATTATTGTTTCTCTCTTTGTTTACATTTTCATATTATTCTGTTTCAAACACTCTGCATGCTTTTACGATGCAGTATGAAATCTCTTGTTTTTTGACTTAGCCAGTTAACATGCCTTCATCGACAAAAATTGTCGTAAGTATCTTTTGATAGCGAGAATTGATAGAGGCTAGCGTCATTTAACATTTACGGTCCATCAGAACCCAGAGTGACTCCAAGGGCCAGTTTGCTGGCCTCCTGATATGAGGACTCAGGGACATAACAGGCTTCCAACAACCTTGCACTTGCACCTGGACTCTGCCATCTGTGAGTTTACTCTGCCAAGTGGTGCCATCTTGGTCCTTGACCCTTGGAAGCGGGGTTAAGGTGCTCTGCAACCTCTGTGGATCCAGCAGAACCAACGCATTGCCCAGTCTGCTGCGCAGCACAAACCCAGGCAGAACTGACGCATCACCACTGTGGCATAGATTGGACCTATTGCAAATACCTGCATCCTCATTGCAGGTCCTCACATCCCTCATCTACGGCAGCCTCGACAATGACACTGGAGTCCACATCAGAGCTTTACAGCTCTTCGGAACCGATGCATTGCCCCAACTGCACGCCCCATCCTCAACGCCAGACTTTGTACCACAAGCCACATCAATGGAATCTTTGACGACGATGCAGGCTCTCACATTACAGCCTCGCCACAGCTCGGAACCGACGTATCACTTTGGCTGCGTGACGCATCTCCGATGCGAATCCTCGCCATGCTCCACCAAGCAGGACTTAAGTTATTGTATTTAGCAGGCCTAACTGGGTCTCTGTAGCCGCCCATGCTCCACTGGGGTTGTCCTGAACTTGTTCCAGTTCGCCGCAACCAAATATCCACAGTTTGTGCGTTTTGGCACTATTGTCACTAAAATCTTTTAAATTTCATATTTCTGGTAATGCTGATTTTTGTCGTTTTGGTCTTGTTCTAGTTATTAAAGAAAGATCTATTTTTCTAACTTGATGTGGGATTCTTTTTGTGTGATGTCTTCATTTTATTACTGTTTGAAGTGTTGCACAAATCCTTTACACATTGCCTCTAATTTAAGCTTTACCAAAGGGGATGATGGACGGAGCGTTAGAGCAAATCAAACACTCACCCCCAGTCAACTGATCTGGGTTTAATCCATCATCATTCTTTAGCTCACTCCACCACCCCAGTTCAGACATGGCCATATGCAAATCAGTCTGACCCTGTGCCTCATGGGAACAGTCCAGCCCGAACTGCCAAGCCATGTCTTCCCTGGACCAGAAACAAGCATCCTGGGACCGGTTTCGGGTTCAAAACCCTCATCAGCCAGGCTGTCTTGAATCCAGTGGCAAAGTGAGCAAGGGACCCACGTCTGGGCATACCCTGCCAACTTAGGGCGAACAAAGCGATACCAAAGGGGATGATGGACGGAGCGTTAGAGCAAATCAAACACTCACCCCCAGTCAACTGATCTGGGTTTAATCCATCATCATTCTTTTGCTCACTCCACCACCCCAGTTCAGACATGGCCATATGCAAATCAGTCTGACCCTGTGCCTCATGGGAACAGTCCAGCCCGAACTGCCAAGCCATGTCTTCCCTGGACCAGAAACAAGCATCCTGGGACCGGTTTCGGGTTCAAAACCCTCATCAGCCAGGCTGTCTTGAATCCAGTGGCAAAGTGAGCAAGGGACCCACGTCTGGGCATACCCTGCCAACTTAGGGCGAACAAAGCGATACCAAAGGGGATGATGGACGGAGCGTTAGAGCAAATCAAACACTCACCCCCAGTCAACTGATCTGGGTTTAATCCATCATCATTCTTTAGCTCACTCCACCACCCCAGTTCAGACATGGCCATATGCAAATCAGTCTGACCCTGTGCCTCATGGGAACAGTCCAGCCCGAACTGCCAAGCCATGTCTTCCCTGGACCAGAAACAAGCATCCTGGGACCGGTTTCGGGTTCAAAACCCTCATCAGCCAGGCTGTCTTGAATCCAGTGGCAAAGTGAGCAAGGGACCCACGTCTGGGCATACCCTGCCCACTTAGGGCGAACAAAGCGATACCAAAGGGGATGATGGACGGAGCGTTAGAGCAAATCAAACACTCACCCCCAGTCAACTGATCTGGGTTTAATCCATCATCATTCTTTAGCTCACTCCACCACCCCAGTTCAGACATGGCCATATGCAAATCAGTCTGACCCTGTGCCTCATGGGAACAGTCCAGCCCGAACTGCCAAGCCATGTCTTCCCTGGACCAGAAACAAGCATCCTGGGACCGGTTTCAGGTTCAAAACCCTCATCAGCCAGGCTGTCTTGAATCCAGTGGCAAAGTGAGCAAGGGACCCACGTCTGGGCATACCCTGCCAACTTAGGGCGAACAAAGCGATACCAAAGGGGATGATGGACGAAGCGTTAGAGCAAATCAAACACTCACCCCCAGTCAACTGATCTGGGTTTAATCCATCATCATTCTTTAGCTCACTCCACCACCCCAGTTCAGACATGGCCATATGCAAATCAGTCTGACCCTGTGCCTCATGGGAACAGTCCAGCCCGAACTGCCAAGCCATGTCTTCCCTGGACCAGAAACAAGCATCCTGGGACTGGTTTCGGGTTCAAAACCCTCATCAGCCAGGCTGTCTTGAATCCAGTGGCAAAGTGAGCAAGCGACCCACGTCTGGGCATACCCTGCCAACTTAGGGCGAACAAAGCGATACCAAAGGGGATGATGGACGGAGCGTTAGAGCAAATCAAACACTCACCCCCAGTCAACTGATCTGGGTTTAATCCATCATCATTCTTTTGCTCACTCCACCACCCCAGTTCAGACATGGCCATATGCAAATCAGTCTGACCCTGTGCCTCATGGGAACAGTCCAGCCCGAACTGCCAAGCCATGTCTTCCCTGGACCAGAAACAAGCATCCTGGGACCGGTTTCGGGTTCAAAACCCTCATCAGCCAGGCTGTCTTGAATCCAGTGGCAAAGTGAGCAAGGGACCCACGTCTGGGCATACCCTGCCAACTTAGGGCGAACAAAGCGATACCAAAGGGGATGATGGACGGAGCGTTAGAGCAAATCAAACACTCACCCCCAGTCAACTGATCTGGGTTTAATCCATCATCATTCTTTAGCTCACTCCACCACCCCAGTTCAGACATGGCCATATGCAAATCAGTCTGACCCTGTGCCTCATGGGAACAGTCCAGCCCGAACTGCCAAGCCATGTCTTCCCTGGACCAGAAACAAGCATCCTGGGACCGGTTTCGGGTTCAAAACCCTCATCAGCCAGGCTGTCTTGAATCCAGTGGCAAAGTGAGCAAGGGACCCACGTCTGGGCATACCCTGCCAACTTAGGGCGAACAAAGCGATACCAAAGGGGATGATGGACGGAGCGTTAGAGCAAATCAAACACTCACCCCCAGTCAACTGATCTGGGTTTAATCCATCATCATTCTTTAGCTCACTCCACCACCCCAGTTCAGACATGGCCATATGCAAATCAGTCTGACCCTGTGCCTCATGGGAACAGTCCAGCCCGAACTTCCAAGCCATGTCTTCCCTGGACCAGAAACAAGCATCCTGGGACCGGTTTCGGGTTCAAAACCCTCATCAGCCAGGCTGTCTTGAATCCAGTGGCAAAGTGAGCAAGGGACCCACGTCTGGGCATACCCTGCCAACTTAGGGCGAACAAAGCGATACCAAAGGGGATGATGGACGGAGCGTTAGAGCAAATCAAACACTCACCCCCAGTCAACTGATCTGGGTTTAATCCATCATCATTCTTTAGCTCACTCCACCACCCCAGTTCAGACATGGCCATATGCAAATCAGTCTGACCCTGTGCCTCATGGGAACAGTCCAGCCCGAACTGCCAAGCCATGTCTTCCCTGGACCAGAAACAAGCATCCTGGGACCGGTTTCGGGTTCAAAACCCTCATCAGCCAGGCTGTCTTGAATCCAGTGGCAAAGTGAGCAAGGGACCCACGTCTGGGCATACCCTGCCAACTTAGGGCGAACAAAGCGATACCAAAGGGGATGATGGACGAAGCGCTAGAGCAAATCAAACACTCACCCCCAGTCAACTGATCTGGGTTTAATCCATCATCATTCTTTAGCTCACTCCACCACCCCAGTTCAGACATGGCCATATGCAAATCAGTCTGACCCTGTGCCTCATGGGAACAGTCCAGCCCGAACTGCCAAGCCATGTCTTCCCTGGACCAGAAACAAGCATCCTGGGACCGGTTTCGGGTTCAAAACCCTCATCAGCCAGGCTGTCTTGAATCCAGTGGCAAAGTGAGCAAGGGACCCACGTCTGGGCATACCCTGCCAACTTAGGGCGAACAAAGCGATACAAAAGGGGATGATGGACGGAGCGTTAGAGCAAATCAAACACTCACCCCCAATCAACTGATCTGGGTTTAATCCATCATCATTCTTTAGCTCACTCCACCACCCCAGTTCAGACATGGCCATATGCAAATCAGTCTGACCCTGTGCCTCATGGGAACAGTCCAGCCCGAACTGCCAAGCCATGTCTTCCCTGGACCAGAAACAAGCATCCTGGGACCGGTTTCGGGTTCAAAACCCTCATCAGCCAGGCTGTCTTGAATCCAGTGGCAAAGTGAGCAAGGGACCCACGTCTGGGCATACCCTGCCAACTTAGGGCGAACAAAGCGATACCAAAGGGGATGATGGACGGAGCATTAGAGCAAATCAAACACTCACCCCCAGTCAACTGATCTGGGTTTAATCCATCATCATTCTTTAGCTCACTCCACCACCCCAGTTCAGACATGGCCATATGCAAATCAGTCTGACCCTGTGGCTCATGGGAACAGTCCAGCCCGAACTGCCAAGCTTGACTGCACTGTCACAAGCAACCAGAGAGTTGAGCACAGGTTAATTTAGGGATGGCTTGTGCTTCACAATGACCATGATTATGGTTGCTGCTTGACCAGGGCTCACACCCCAGTCAACTAAAAACCCAATTTCTTATACCATGGATTTGTAAATGTCACTTCAGCACATGCCTTGGGTCGCCTTGCGTGATACAAGAACAACTCCAGTACATTGTAAATCTGGGCCCAAATGTGCACCATAAACAAAGTGATCAGAATTGCTGAATTTCAAGAAGAACACAAAGAGAAGTTCATGTATTCCTTCTTTAAAGAATACAGAAATACACCACAATCTACAGCCAACTGTTCTCAAATTGTCCTGTGTATAGGGAGAAATGCTAAAGTCTTCATTCCAACTCTTGCATCCTAGACTCTTACACCCTTTCAGGCACCAGCGTTTCTAGACAGAGAATCAGAACCTAACTGAAGTCTGTGCCTTATGAAACGCTCCTAACATGGCAACCTTACGGTTGGAGCCTAGGGGGCATATTTACAAAGAATTGGTGTAGGGAAGTGCCGCCAAGTCATTTTGCTGTGCTACCCTACGCCAATTCAAAAGGAAAGAAATGCACCATATTTACAAGATACGGTGCATTTCTGTCCTTTCAGCCAGTGCCCGAGCATAAATTGCAGCTGTGCACCAACGCATGCACCCTTGCACCATGGTGCAAGGGTGTCTGTGTTGTTGGCATGATTGTTTTTGTGCAGAAAGTGGCATCTTCCTGCACAAAAACAATCACGAGAGGCATTTTCCTTGCTCTATGTGTGCTGCAGGATGAAGCACATGTGGAAATAAGAAAAAACTAGGAGAAATCGAAACATTTCTCCTCGTTACGTCTGCTCTGGGGAGGCATACGTTTTTGGTGCTGCCCCAGATTCACGCTATGTTATGAATCTGGGGCAGTGTCGAAATCCAAGGGTGTTGCATGGAAACACCCACAACAACACCCATGACACACCTCCTTGCAGCAATATAAGGCAACACAGCGACTTGCGCTGCATGGCCATACACCTTATCTACAAGGCCATGAAAAGCCACGCAGGGTGGCTTTGGGTGACCTTGTAGATATGGGCCTGAACTGTGTGCCATCTGAGCGTCACAAAAAGTGATACTCCAAAGGCACAAGGGGCTTGTACATATGCCCTTAGGTGCTCATCAAAGACAGTCCTACAGGGAGTTCCAACTGTTATCTGAAGTTTTACCCAGGGAGATAATTGCCAAAAGAGATACCATTGTCCCATCCAAATATGAATGAAAGTGATACCCAGGAACACGTTATTCCTTAGAACAAAATACTAAGCACAGGGGACCCATCACTACCTTTAATGAAGGTAAAAAGAGTGAAGCTTTATAATTGTTACCAGTCAGGCAGGAATTCCAAAGATCTAATTAAATTCTTGCTTTCGTAATGAGCAGATAATGGTTTTGTTGATGCTCCTGAAGGAATTCTAGCAGGAGCCAAACGAATAGTTCCCTTGACCGAGGGGAGAATAGTCATTAAAGAATGATTTCTCTGGTAAGCAGTTGTGAATAACTGCTTCAATGAGCTTCTTTCAGGAAAGATATCTGCCGAGATGTGCCAGAGAAACGTGGAAAGTCTTCGTGCTTTTGGGGGGGGGACACATTTCAGACTGTAGGAGTTTTACAATTCAGAGAAGGCTTTCTCTGTTTATAAAGCATCTGCCATATGTAACATTTACAAGAATTATATGTAGGATTTGGACTGGTGAAAAGCTAATCCCATAGAATCTTCCTGATGTAAATTGGGTTTGTTTTGGATAGCAAATGACTCTAGCACTCCCTAGTTTTTTCAAATCCAATAAAGTAGGAGTTTTTTTCTATTAAAGTCCCTTCACAGAGCTTACTCCTGTTTAATGTTTTGACACAATAGACACGATCCGCCACTGTCAGTGGCGGCTCCTCAGCTGAGGCAGAGTAGCGTCACCCCACTGCCTTGAAGTAGCAAAGGAAAGGAAAAAATAAAATGATAATAACTAATATTATCATTTTATTTTGACCTCCTACTGTGGCAGCTTGCGTGGGGGTGCGGGGCTGAAGAGCAGGGGAGGAGTGGTACAACCCTCCTAAGTGCACAATGAATGTTTGGTCGGCCCTCTCGGGCAGCCCAGAACAGTCATGGACACTCTCACTGTTCTCCATGCAGGCTGCATTACAGCCTGCATGGAGAACATGCCCACCCCTCCAGCCCACACGGTGCTCAGACCAAATCACAATGCTGCATGCAGCGTTGTGATTGACTGTGGGAAGCGTGGGAGCCCTGGTGCTTCCTGCTTCCTGTTTCTCCCAAGAAGCCAAGACGAGGACGCAGTCTCGGCCGGCCAGCCGGGAGGTAAGTAATTTTTTTTATAACCCGATCTCCCCCCACCCCTTCCCCACCCCCACCCGCCCCACTGCTGCTTCCTGGTTGTAGCCGCGACTGGCCACTGTGGGGGGAATGTTTGATAAGCTGTTAAAACCTTGTCCTGGGATTCTGCTGTTGGAGAAGTCTTTATTTAGAACTGTAGTACCAATCACCTGACTGATCTTGAGGCACATTGGGATCAGCTCTCATTCTCTGGTCTCAAATTGCCTACCTGGTGACAGTCTTGTTGCCACTTGCAAGCTGCATTGTGTCCAAATGAATCAGCTGATTTGTGGTGGGTGTAGAGCTAGCGCTGGAAACCTGAAGTGGATAGTTACCAGAGGTGGAGGGTGTATTTGACTTGTGTGGGCTTTGTTCCTGTTGGAGGGTTAACTTGCCATGTTTCCTCAGTTACAGTTAAAATTGAAAAATATAAACAGGAAAAATTCTATAAAGAATAATAGTAAAAACAGATCAAAGCAGGTGAATGGTGGCTCCTGCAAATCATGCATTAAGTCTCTAGTCATTCGATTTGAGAGATTTTCAGGATCATGCTACTTAGAGGACTGTAACTCCATGAGTACAAATGGTGTTGCCAGATACCTGTGGGTAACTAGGAGCTTCTGCCAAATGTGTCTGAGTTCTCTGAACCCTCCAATGGGTACCTTTTCTGAATGGATCTCTTTGGAGCATATTTCACTCTATCTTTATTTTTGATCAAGGGAACACTCTAAGGGTATTGAACTTCATGGACTCCAAAATGCATACAGTCTCCGACTAGCGCCGGAATACCTTCATCTTAATTTTCTGCCTATTTCTATTTCAACATATTCCATTGATTTTCCTGCTTAAGACACTTGGCATTCCCCTTGTAGTACCCAACCTAATGACAATACTAGCAATTACGTGGGGCCTTCATTGATGACTTACTGTCAGAGACCCATTTTTTCTTCTGCTGTTTAGGTGGGGATTGGGAGTCCTGGCCCGTGGAGCTTGTTTGGGGACCTTCAGAGAATCCCTGATTTTTTGTTTGTCTTGCCCCTCCTTCTTCTGGTGGGGACCCTGCTCACCCTTGTTGTGAGCCCCTCCCGATACCTTCTGTGGACACTGGTGCTGATCCAGTGGTCCACGTTCTTTGCTAGCTCCCTGGGGTCAGAGAGATTACTGTCAATAAGGTGCTGGTGCAGATCTGAAAAAAAAGACTGAACATATGCTCTCTTGGAATTAAATTGTACAGCCCCTGATAATCCTTTACTTTACTGCCCTTTACCAAACCACCCAGTGCCTTGCAAAAGAAGTCCACACAATGCATCCAGGACATTTGGAGCAGTTTATGGCTGTCCCAAACTTCTGCCTGTACTTCTCTGGGGTGAGGCCAAATTTTCTGACAAGGATTTCCTTTATGGAGAATACTTCAACATGTCCCCCTTTTCTAGGGCCAGTTGGATGTCCCTCCCCTCGCTAGAGAAATACTTCCAAAGGCTATCCCCCAAATCATCCTCAGGGATGCTCTGCATTTCCAAAGATACCTCATAAGCTTCAAACCATTTGCAATGTCGTCCCCCACAACAAAGTCAGGTACCACACCCTAGGGGATGTGGATGCTAATGTCTCCAGAGAGCACTGTAGATGTGCTGTCATCATTACAGCTTGACTCAGCATGTCTGGCCTTGATGTCCAGCTCCTTAAGGCTCCTCTCATGAGCCAACTGCCCAAAACTGATTCTTTCCTCCATGGACAGTTTCCATTCCTCCATTTCGCTTCCATTCTCAACTGGGCCATTTGCAGCTTGAACCCTCTCTACTCCCTCCTTTCCCCAGCTCCTATGGGGATAGGCTGCAGGAAGACACATTGCTTCCTGTCCTGGCAGGGGGCTCCACTTCAGGGGTCAAGTTATCCCCTTGTTGGACTTGACCCTTTCTGCATTTTGCCTTCCTCCTCCTATTTTTACTGTATTTATTTTTGTCGGCCTTCGGACTCTGTGCGCTTTACCACTGCTAACCAGTGCGAAAGTGCTTGTGCTCTCTGCTTAAAACATGGTAACATTGGCTTATACCCAATTGGCATATTTATTTTATTTGTATGCCCCTAGTAAAGTGACATTGCATGTGCCCAGGGCCTGTAAATTAAATGCTACTAGTGGGCCTGCAGTGCTAACTATGTCACCAACTTAAGTAGCCGTTCAACATATCTCAGGGCTACCATTGCAGAGCCTGTGTGTGCAGTTTAAACTGCCATTTCAACTTGGCAAAATTAATCTTTTGCCCGGGCCAAACCTTCCTTTGTATACATATAATGCACCCCTATGGTAGGTCCTGGACAGCCCAGAGGGCAGGTTGCAATGGATTTAAAAGGTAGGACATGTACTTTTAAGTTTTACATGTCCTGGTATTGAAAACATCTTAAATCCATTTTTCACAACTGCAATGCTTATCTCTCCCATAGGATAACATCGGAGTTGCCTTATTACATTTTATAAGTATAATTTCCAAATAGGAAGAGATTACCTGTTAATGTTTGGTGTCTCTGGAATCACAATTTAAAATCATAAGTATGGTGAAGTCAGATTTTAAATTGCAATTCTGAAAATGCCACTTTTAGAAAGTTGGCATTTTCTTGCCTTAGCCATTTGGTGCCTGCAGTCTTTCTCTGGTCACATGACTGGGTGTAGTCTGCAGTTGGGCTTTGTGTACTCCTCCTAGACAGCCACACACAAAGGTGAGTTTAGGTGTGACTGGATGAGCCATCACTGGCAGGATGGTGGCAGAAGCTGGGCCTAGCCCCACTTACACTTGAATAGGCTGTGTCCTGTATCCACCCAAAGGGCAGCATATTCCCTGTAGTTAGTCTGGAGCCAGGGCCAAGATGGCAGGGTATCTATCCACTTCAAAGGCATGCCTCATGAAGCTTCTCCTCACTTCAAGGGCACAACTGTGTGTAATACTGGAACCCAGACACCACAACTTCAGTACACTGCTGGACCTGTGAACACTCTGCCAGGAAGAAGGACTGCTGTGTTACTACAAGGACTGCCACTCTGTAGGACTGCTGCTCTAAAGGAACTGCTGACCTGCTGTGCTGACCTGACCTGCTGCCCCATTGCCTAGGGAAGACGGACTGGACCTGCAACTTCATCTTGAACCCAGGACTCCAAAGTGACTTAAAGGGCTAGTCAGCTGGCCTCTTGATTTGTGCCTCAGGGACATAAAAGGCTCCCTAACCAACTCCTGTCCCCAGCTGCAGCAAGTTCCTGATTTCCAAGTGGTGCCTCTCAGGTCCTGGACCCTTGTTGTGGCTTACAAGCATTTGAAATCAAGCTTTTGGGCTGTTCGTGACTGCAACAGGCCTGTTCGCACCGGAACTGTGCTGCTCATACTGAAATCCAGCGTGAGCCGCTACCAGCCCGTCTCTTCGCACAGCAGCATTGACAGCCTGCAGGGTTCTGCCGACACGAAGCTCCAGCATGCCCATCCTCGACACCCGGCCTGCTCTCCATGCCACGTTGACCACCACCTTGCATGCTTTTCACTCTCTGCGACCCTCTCCAATGTGAACGAGACTCTTGGCACAAAACTTGAGAAGGTAAAACTTCAGTGGGATGGATCGGGTCAAGTTCGTGCTATATAAAACTCTGTAAAAAAAAAAAAAAGAATCTGGGGCCATATCCGACCCACGCTCCATTGCGGTCGACCTGAGCTTTTGACTTTGCCCATGTCCAGCGTGACTAGATAGTGGCGGTTGATGCTCTCTGCCTTTAAGTGCTATTTTACAGCTTATTCTTTAAAAATTCAAAACTCGGATTCTACTGATTGGATTTTTGTCGTTTTCATCTTGTTTATTAATTAAATTTATTTGTCTAACCTGGTGTGAGATCTTTTTTTGTGAGGTGTTTTCACTGTTTTACAGTTTGAAGTGTTGCACAGCTACTTTACACATCGCCTCTACATTAAGCCTGATTGCTCTGTACCAAGCTACCAGGGGTTGAGCACAGGGTAATTTGGGGTTAACCTGTGCTCATCCCTCTGGTAGCTTGACACAGAGCAGTCATTCAATCAGAACTTGTATAACACAGCTAATCACCTGTGAGGGTATCCAGGCACTGAGGATCTGCTGCGGGGTCTGAGTCGAACAACCAGGCCTTGATTCCATGCCCCTGACTGCCAGTAGAGAGGGTGAAGTGCGGAGGTCATTCCAGGTCCTGGCTGCAAGGTAGGAGCAGAAACAACCTCCGCTGTAACTTCGACGTATGCAGGGGGGTGAGTAAGGTGAAGGGAGGTGAGCGCAGGTGTCTGGAGGGATGCTGGAAGTTCAAGCTGTGGTTGATGTAAGCTGGTTCTTGGTTGTGCAGGGCCTTGTATGTGTGGATCAATATCTTGAAGTGACATCTCTTCTGAATGGGGAGCCAATGGAGTTTCCTAAGGTGGGGGGTGATGTTGATCCACTTGGGGAGGTCAAGGATGAATCTGGCTGTAGAATTCTGTATGCTCTGCAGGAGGTGCAAGGGGATTCCTGCATAGAGTGCGTTGCCGTAGTCCAGCCTGCTGTTGATTAGAGCTTGGGTGACGGTTCATCTGGTACTGACCGGGAGCCATTTGAAGATCTTGTGGAGCATACGAAGAGTGAGGAAGCAGGTGGAGGAGAACTTGCTGTCCAGGATGATGCCGAGGTTGCAAGCATGGTCTGTCGGCATGGGTGAGGGTCCTAGTTTGGAAGGCCACCAGGAGTTTTTCCACTGGATGGTGTTGTTCCTGAAGACTAGTACTTCCGTTTTTTCTGTGTGGAGTTTCAGGCAGTTGTCTCTCATCCAGTCACCAATGCTCATCATGCATCTGTGGAAGTTGGACCTCGTGGTGGAGAGCTCTTCCGATAACCGGAGGATGAGCTGGGTGTCGTCGGCATAGGAAATAATGTTCAGTACAAGCGTTCTGACGATATTGGCCAGTGGGGTCATGTAGGTGTTAAATAGAGTGGAGCTGAGGGATGACCCTTGAGGGACGCTGCAGGTGAAGCTCTTGTGTTCGGAGGTGAAGGGAGGAAGGTGGATTCTCTGAGTTCTTCTGGTGATGAAGGAGGTGATCCATTTGAGGGGGTTTCCTTTAATTCCAATGTGATGGAGCCTCTTGGTAAGGTTGTGGTGGGATACGGTGTGTGTCGAATGCTGCTGAGAGCTCGAGGAGGAGCAAGGCTGTCGTTTCTTCTCAGTCAAGGAGGGCTCTGATGTCGTTGGTGGCAGCAATGAGGGAGGTTTCGGTGCTGTGATTGGTGCAGAATCCGGACTGGGGGTTGTCAAGAAGATTGATGTTCCGTGAGTTGGAGGTTGATGACTTTTTATGAGGACCTTGGTGGGGAAGGGGAGCAGAGAGAGATGGGACAGAAGTTCTTGAGTTCTCTGGGGTCGGCGGACGGTTTCTTGCGAAGGGGTTTGACTTCAGCGTGTTTCCAATCATCGGGGAAGTTGGCTGTGGTGATGGATGCGTTGAGGATGGTGGCGAGTTAATAGCTGATTGACTTGCTTCCCAGGTTGAAAATGTGGCGTGGACAGGGATCCGTGGGTGCTCGTGAGTGGATGGAGTTCATGATGGCAGTAGTGTTTTGAGTGGTGAGGTGGTCTCAGGTGATTAGAAGGTGGTCGGGTTTGCATCTATTGGAGCGATGTGGCTGCGGATGTCTATGGTGTTGGTTGGGGCTCAAAGCTTTTGTAGATGTTGGAGATCTTGTCGTGGAAGAAGTATTCCAGAGTGTCGCAGAGTACCGGGGGGTGATGGTGTTTTCAGATACAGGGGGCTAGAGAGCTCTCTGACGATGTTGAATAGCTCTCTGCTGCGGTTGGAACTGGTCTCAATGAGGTTGGCAAGGACAATCCTTTTTGTCTTTTTCAGGAGTTGGTGGTATTGGTTCAGCAATGTTTTGAAGGAGGTTCAGTCTGTGGTGTCCTTGCTGGTACACCACGTTCTCTCGAGTTGCTTGCAGTTGCATTTCATAGCTCTTAGTTCCATGGTGTACTATCTGGCCTGTTTGGAGGGTCTCTTAGGTTTTACTGGCAGCTCTGTCAGCGCAGTCGGTGATCCAGGCGGAGAAGTTCTTGATGGCCTGTTCCAGGTTGGTTGAGGAGTTTGAGTGGGAGGAGTTGATGGTGTCGGTCCATTGGCTCTCTGAAACTTTGTTCCAGCTTCAGTGATGGGTCCTAGGAGGTTTTGCAGTGGTGCCGGGGGGGGCCTGTCATGGGGAAGTGGAAGATGGTGTTGTCTGTCCAGGTGAGTTCGGTGACATGACTGTACTTGACTCTGTTGCTGGCCATGAAGATGGGGGTCAAGTGTGTGTCCTGCAATGTGCGTGGGATTGGTGACTAGTTGTCTGAGGCCAAGGGTGTTCATGCTTTTGAGAAGGTTTGCTGTGTTGAAGTCGTCAGGGTTGTCGAGGTGGAAGTTGAGGTCTTGGAGGAAGTTGTAGTGCTTGCAGTCCATGGCAAGTGAGGTGATGAAATTGTGAATGGCTTCACAGAAGCTGGGTCAGGGTCCTGGAGGTCTCTAGGTGAGGGTGCCTCTGATGGTGGTTTTGCCATCAGTGTGGAGTTGGAAGTTGAGAGTTCCATGATCGGGTAGTGTCATCTGCAATGGTGGTTGTTTTTTTGGTGGATGATGGTGATCTCACCTGCGTGTTTGATGATGTGCTTTCTTGAAGCCATCAGGTGTCGCTGAGACAATGTTGGGCGCAGATGCGGGGTTGAGCCAGGTCTCCATGAGGAAGATGACGTCGGAGGTGAGGGAGGTGATGGTGTCCCAGCTCTTGGTGGCGCGCTTGCAGAGAGATCGTGCATTGACCAGGAGGCAGTGGAGATGTTCTAGGGTGGTAGTGATGGTCGTGTGTGCGGGTGTTTTGGTATTGCAGGCAAAGTGGCAATGCCTGCTGTGGATCGTAGCGAGGTGTGGCAGCATCTATTGTTGTGGGTGGCAGAGTCCAGGGTTCGGTGCTCGGTGGTGGTGTAGCTACTGGTAGTGGGAGTGCCAGGGTACCTGGCGCTGGGTGCAATCCAGGTGTGGAAAGGCGCAGACGGGATAGCCTTTGGTGCATTGGTGGCATGCCTGCTGCGTGCATCCGCTGCCCAGCCGCGTTGAAGCCTCTATTAAGTAGGTCCTGGGTGGTGGGTGTAGCTTACTGGAGGCGGGAAGCAGACAGAAACAAAACATGCACAGGCTCATGGATACAACAATAACAAAAATAATGAAAAGGTGGACAAAGATCAAATGTTACAGTGATATTACAAAAGTAGCAGAACAAGGCTGTGTAGTTAAGTACGGCGCTGCAATAATGACAAAAAGAATGAATGATGGCAAAAGAACAAATGTTACAATGAATGTTACAACAATGGCAGACAATGCTTTGTAGTTAAGCACAGCACTACTGACACAGAGCAGAAAGGAGCAACAACAAGGCTGGGAGCTAGACCAGCCACAGCGGAGGGAGCAGCACGAGTCAGGCTAAGCTTAGAGGCTATGTGTAAAGTATTTGTGCAACACTTCAACAGTAATAAAGCGAAAATACTACACAAAAAGAATCCCACACCAAGTTAGACAAATAGAGCTTTCTTTAATAAATAAAACAAGACCAAAATGACAAAAATTCAATCAGTAGAACCGGAGAGCTGCAATTTACATTTTTTTAGTGAGAATAGCACTGAAAAGCTCAAAGCACCAACTGTGGGTATCTGGTTGTACCGTACCAGAACAAAGTCATAAGTTCAGGTGGACTGCAGTGGATCTTGGGCCAGCTACAGAGACCCATGTAGGCCTGCTGAAATGCTTAATTCCTGTTTTGCTAAACGTTGCAAGGATCCACGTGTTGAGCATTGAGAAGATGTGTTGTGCAACTGCAGTGATATGTCCGTTCCGAGATACGGCAAATCTGCGATCATTGAGGATCCTGCCGATGGGACTTGCGATGTGAAGTCTGGCGTTTAGGATGTGGTGCACAGAGGTGGCAATGCATTGGTTCCAAAGGGCTGTAAGGCTGCGATGCGGAGTCAGACGTTGAGACTGCCGTCGATGAGGGATGCATATGCCTGCACTGACTATGCTTTGCGCAGTGGCAGTTTCGATGGTGCTGCAGCATCGATGCAGGTCTTTGTGATGGGTCCAAGCCATGCAGCAGCGGCGATGCATCAGTTCTGCTCAGGTTTGTGCTGTGCAGCAGAAGAGATGCGTCCGGTCCACTGAATCCACAGAGGCTGGCAGAGCACCTTAAGCCCATTTCCAAGTGTACAGGACTGGGTTGGCACCACTTGGCAGGGTAGACTCACAGATGGCAGAGTCCAGGTGCAAGGTTGTTGAAAGCCTGTTGTGTCCCTGAGGCTTCATATCAGGTGGCCAGTCAACTAGCCCTTAGAGTCACTCTTGGTTCAAAAGATGCAGATCCAGTCCTTCCCACCCAGGAAAGGGGGCAGCAGGTCAGCACAGCAGGGCAGCAGTTTTTCAGATCAGCAGTCCTGCAGAGTGACAGTCCTTTCAGCAGCACAGCAGTCCATCTTCTTGGCACAGCATCCACAGGTCCAGAAAAGCACTGAAGTGGTGGTGTCTGAGGTCCAGTATAGATACCCAGTTGTGCCTTTGAAGTGGGGAGAAGCTTCTAGAGGCAGGCCTTTCAAGTGCACTGGGCCCTTGCCCTCCTGGCCCTGGCTCCAGACTAACTACAGGGGTATGCAGTCCTTTGTGTGGAGACAGGACACACCCTATTCAAGAGTAAGTGGGCCTGGGCTCAGCTTCTCCCTCCCATCCTGCCAACGACAGCCCATCCAGGCACACCTAAACTCCTCAGTGTGTGTGGTTGTCTATAAGGAATAAGCAAAGGCCAACTGTCACCTACACTCAGTCACGTGACCCAGAGACAGGCTGCAGGCACCTAATGGCTAAGGCATGAAAATGCCAACTTTCTAAAACTAAAAAGAACAGATGATGGATGGAATGCTGAACAAATCAAACATTAACCACCAGTCACTGATCTGGGTTTAGTCCATTGTTATTCTGCTCACCACGCCACCTCAGTTTGGATCCAGCCATATGTAAATCACTTGTGACCCTATTTCCCTGGGGAACAGTCCAGCCCGAACTGCCAGGCAAGGACCTCTCTGGACCAGATACAAGCATCCTGGGACCCGTTTCGGGGTATCACCCCTCATCAGCCAGGCTAGCTTGAACCCAGTGGCACAGTGAGCATGGGACCCACGTCTGGGCATACCCGTTCTACTTAGGGTGACAAAATCACCCAATTAACCCACTCACAGATGTGGGTTAATTACTTTTCTCTCCAGCTGAAGAAACAAAGACCTCCCACCACAAAGGGATCAATTAACTTTGATAGGTCAGCTCCTCAAAAAGAAGGTGTGAGCTGGATTGCACTGCATCAATCAGCCAGCTGTCACACTGCTCCAGGAAGAGGGCAGGCCTAAGACCACTATACAAAGGGTGGGAACCCAGACCCTGGTGTCAAACCAGGAGGTAGGCTCTTTTGAAGTTTTGCTACTGTAGGCCCTGGCAGTGATGTCAGCTAGGGGTGGATCGCAGACCCCCCAGAGCACATCTGGCAAATGACTTCTGGGTGATGCCATCTTGAAATATCCCAGAAGGCGGTGCAGGAAGGTTAAAACAGGGGTGTAGCGATGATGTGGCACCCAAGGATAGGCCAGAGGTGCTTTGAGATGTTGAGGCAAGCTTGGACTTCCCAATTTTATGCTGCGTCTTTCCTTAACAGGTCTCTTCAAGGGCTGGATTACATTGCCTCATCCTTTGTAAAGCAGTAACAATAATTTACTATGCCTAGAAGGCTCACTATTTTGTGGTTGGGAGCTGCTTTAACGCTATCTCCTTTTGATGGATCTTGGATGAGAAGTAGTATGCAATGAACATTATGTGTGATGGGAAGAGTTTACATTTTTTTGTTGGTGGAGGGTTAGGCCACGGTCTTTAGTCTCTGAAATGCAGTACAAACGATGATGTTATGCTAATCAAGTTATGCGGCATTGACCAGTATATCATCGCTTCATTTATTACTCCTCTATTGCCATTAGAACTTCAGATATACCACAATTAAGTATTGTATATTGACAGGGCTATGTGTGCTGCGGAAGTCGTTATGTTATGTGAATCATGCACCAGTAGAGCAGATGCGAGCGTGAGTTCATTTTGATTTTTGAAAAGCATTTTAAGCCTTTGCTTTCTCTATTCTTCAGCAACAAGATCACCAGCATCTATGACAAATTTGGGCCCCAATCAGACCCTTTGACCCTCGTAGCCCTCCTACCCATCTCAACAACACCCAAAAGACCACCCTGAATGCCTGGCCCACCATCACCCCTCAAGAAACCGCAATGACCATGCAGTCTATACACTCCAGAGCATTCATGGACCTCTTCAGTTCTTGAATTCCACAAGGAACTGAAGACCTGGCTCATTCCATGCAGCTCCTGCTGTAAGCTCCAAGATACCCTCCCTGGTGAGTTGTGCACTATACAACTACACATACCATACCACAGCATACCACAACACATCCCTCCTGGTTGAGTTGTGCGTTATACAAATACACATAACATAACATAACAAGATCATCAGAAGCTCGTGTAATGTGTCTTTCTCTCAATTGTGTGATTCATAGCCTCGTGTCAATGTAGATGTGTATGGAATCTGGTATTTTTGTTTTTGTTGCTACTATAAAGGGCCCACCCAACTTTTCAATGATATCAGCTTTCTCTAATATCACAAGTTCTTCCTTGACTGTCTGGTGCATTAGGAAAACTACCCACTCTTAAGTTGGAGCAACAGGCTGAATTGTGTTATTGATGCGGATGATCATCATGCTGGTTTTTATGCAGCTAATTCCAGAAAGCAAGCATTCACATCCCTCTAAGAGTTAATTTAGCTTGCAATTCTGTGTTGTGAATTGGATTTATTGTATCTGTTTAGTGAATTTGCACCTGATTTGGGTGCCTGAAACTTGGGCAATCCATCTGCTGTTGTTTGATGGTGATCTTGATTTATCATGAGAGGTGTTCATCTTCAAAATGCATATTACTGATTTTTGTGCTATCTATCTTTGATGTTTCATGGGACTGGCATTACCGAGCATGAAACATCATACTCACAGTGGCACCCATGTCAATGAGTGCAATGACAGACCTTGTATTTTAACTTATCATATGTGTTCTAGCCTATCTCAATGAGCAATTTCATGTCATGTATGATCAATGAATGTCAAATGTTTCCTCATTTTCATCATTTCCTTGCACTTACCCCCAGCATATGCAGAACAAAATCCGGCAGTCTTGCCTACTCCTACCTCACTCCTAAAGCCTGGAACGACTTGTCTCTGTACTTCAGAGCCACCTCTTCAGTTCTTGAGTTCCACAAGGAACTGAACAGCTGGCTCTTCACTTGGCGCTGGGACTGGCTCAGCCCATGCAGCTACTGCTTTCAGCTCCAAGATTCCCTCCCGGGTGAGTTGTGTGCTATACAAATACACATACTGTAACATAACATTTCCCTCCCGAGTGAGTTGTGCGCTATACAAATAGCACATAACATAACTTAACAAGTTCATTAAAAGTTTGTGTAATGTGTCTTTCTCTCAATTGTGAGATTCAAAAGCTTTATGTCAATGTAGATGTCTCCTGAACTTTTCATTGATATCTACTTTCTCTAATCAAACAAGTTCTTCCTTGAGTTTCTGGTGCTTAGGGAAAACTACCCTTTGACATCTTGGAGCAACAGGTTGAATTGTGTCATCATTCTGGTATTCATGCAGCAACTGCCAGAGGGGAAGCATTCATAGTCCTATAAAGGTTAATCTAGCTTGCAATTCTGTGTGTTTAATGAGAATTGGATTTATTGTATCTGTTTAGCGAATTTGCACCTGATTTGGGTGCCTGTAACTTGGACAATTTATCTGCTGTTGTTTGGTGGTTATCTTGGTTTACCATTAGAGGTGTTTACCTCAAAATTCATATTTCTGATTTTTGTGCTGCCAGCTTTACTTTTTCATGAGCTGGTAGTACTGGCCATGACACATTCACAGTGGCACCTATGTCAATGGGTGCAATGAGAGACCTTGCATTTTAACTTATTATATGTGTTGTAGCCTTACTCATTGAGCTATTTCATGTGTCATGTATGCTCCATGAATCTGACATTTTTCCTCGTTTTCATCAATGCCTACTGTGTTTGGATTTACAGTGTGGCCTTCAATGAATTTCAAATTGTGCAGAAGTAGGCATTGCTTGGTATGATTGGTGTCATCTTTGAAGATCTGCAAGCTGTGGTAAATGATTGTCCTTGCTACATAGTGAGCATTTCTTCCCCTTTGATGCACATTCATTAGAGTGTTGGAAGATCTGCAAGCTGTGGTAAATGATTGTCCTTGCTACATAGTGAGCATTTCTTCCCCTTTGATGCACATTCATTAGAGTGTTGGTATGAATTTCTTCAATATTCATACACTGAATAGTGCTTTATTATTGGATTCTTCAAAGATTTGGCTGTGATTTTGGTTTAGCTATGCACTCATTTGTGTCTTAATGGCTGCTGTGGGCATGGTTGATACCACGAGGATTTCCTAGGCTTCCGATAGTTTCCATCCCAGAATAACTATGTTTTGTAATAGAATGCAAGGTTGTCTCAAAATCAGCCTACTAATTTTGAATGACCCTCATCTATGCATTCCTATCCTTTAAGTTGCTTGCATAGAGAAGAAATCTCTCATGTATTACTATGTGTTTAACACTGCCTGTGGTATGTGCTGTCTGGAAGTACTTCACCTCCTGCCAGAAATAGTAAGAATTGTTTCATGCCATCATCATCTTTTACTATGGCCCTGAAATTGCCTTTTAGTCTGGCTATCCAATTCTCCATGTTGTCTGGACATAAACTGCATGAAATGATGCGGCTTATTGTTGCTAACTTTAAGCTTCCTACTTTGAGGGTAGGTGAGCTGTGCAGTGCTTCACTTGAGTTCCTTGGTGATATAGTTATTTTCAGTGCTTAACTTGTGAAGGAATGAGTGCCTGTGCTGAAGCAATGCTTAGAACTAGGGGTGGGTGATAAATTCCACTCGCCAGTGGAGTTGATGAAGCTTTGGCCAGAATTCCAGCCAAATTCCACCAAATGCTGCGTGGGAGAGTTTTTTCTTGCACGCGGCTCACCAACAGTAAGTTGTAAGGCATGACCAAGAATTGGCGACCTTTAGCGCGATTCTCAGGCATTAGGAGGGCACCCAGCGATATTTTCCCAATGTGGCCTACAGTAGCGAACGTTAGCGGTGAGAAAGCTACAGCTCCAGTAGAAAATCAATTGTGACAGCAAAACCAACTTGAAAAGCAGCGCCCTCTGTGCGCTGTGTGGTGCCGTTTGCACTGGTTTTTCAGTGTGGAACAATCTCCCAGCACTAAAAATCAGCATGAGCAGTATAATGTGCTGATTTCCACCCGTTTGTGGAACTCCGTGGAATCTTGCAGAGTTTTCATGTCCCCCGCGAGTTCCGCCCACCCCTACTCAGAAGCCTATAGCTCGTGCATTCAAATGTTAGCACCCTGAATACCAAGGATTCTAGTATTAAATCCATCTCATGCCTCTTTAATCCACTAATAGACACTTCTTCCCCTTTATCTCACTCCTACAAATTCCTTCTTTCTCTCTTTGTGATGGGTTTTCAGTCTTTCTCTTCCTTTCCCCTTGTGCGTTTTTCTCTTTCTTGCTCTCGATGAATGTCTGATGATGAAAAATAAGTGCTGGTCCCAATAAATGAGTGCTGGTGGTCCACACCAGTAACCACTGGCTCAAATTAAGCACTGGTTATATTAATGTAATCTACACATACTCTTGCGATCATTCACTCTCCTTATTACTTTTTAATGGTATTGAGCTCTAAGTAGTAATCAGTACTGTCTTCACTGTATGGTTTCATTTGTGTATTGTTCTCACTTAGGTTTGGTTTTGGATCTCAGTGGGAATTCCTTGATCTGAAGTGGCTTTCAACTGTTCAGGCCACTAGTTGTTTCGGACATGGTGCATACCTAGCTGAGCAGCTATTGTTCGAGGGATTCTGCTCAGGAACAGAACTATGCTTGGGACTATAGAACATCGGTATGTACGAACTGAGTCAACATACCACCTCAGTGACTATAAGCCAGAGTCCAACTAGATATAGTGCCTCACTTGTCCTTCTAAACTTACCAGAGAAACAAGTGAATTGGCCCCCCAGAACACAACCCTCTCGACCCTCTCAGGGATCGCTGAAACAGGACACACCCTTTCGCTTTCTCACTCATCCACAATAAAATAAACAAAAAACATGAAGGAAGTTTAGAATATTTATTCAAAGTATTGTGTCCTAAAATGTAGTATTCATGCCACAATTACAAAACAAATGCATATCAAAAATACTGTTAGCATGGCTATTGAAACATATACTATACAAAGCCATGTCATGGTATAAGATAGATCAGCCTACCAAACACTCCCCCCTGTTTCTACTGAAGCTAAATGATTATATATCAAAGATCTCTGGGATTAGTAGCGGACCCAGTACCTTTGCATACACAGATGGACGTTCTACATCTCAGCTGCCGCAATGATCTTGTCTCAGAACTCTCGCTCCATGTGTTTTCTGACTCTCCTGAACTCCGTTATAAGACAAGACTTTTTCTGTGCACATAAACAGCAGCTGTGTTCTTGAGTTATGTCTAGGTGCTACTGCCTGACCAGAGAGTATAACAAGGGGATTGTTGTTTGACCTTGTTTAGGATGTTCAGACTAAATCTCAGGAAAAGAACAGAATGCAAAAACATATGCAGGGTCCATGTGAAAGTACAGTGTGGCACAAAGCAAGTATGTTTATATAGTAACGTGTGCAAATGAAAATGTGGCTACAACGTGCACAACTAGGCTAACATAGGGAAAACTGCAGCGGGCCTTGCAATAAAGAGGATGCTAAATGTAACAAATGAAATCTGAAGGTAAACATTCTCAAAGCAGAGGTTAAAAATGGCAGTTACTGAAAATGAGTAGAAGAAAATGTCAGTTTGGGAATATAGTCTGAGTCCGCCCATGATGATTGGTCAACTGCCGAAATCATAAGCTCCAAAGAACAGACATGATCTTCTGTCTCAGCCGATGCTGAGACAGTTTCCGGGCAACCCGCATCTGTGTTAGCAAAGCCTGTATCTAATGAGCCATGTGCCGATGCACAAGTTTCCTCGTAGACTAGTGGCTCAAATCTCGCATGTTGAAGAAGTCGCAAACCCAGGGAACTGTTCTTAAAATGGGTAGCTAAGGGACCTATTAGCAGTCAAATGATCAAGGTGGTGGGTGCCTGTGAAGCCAGACAAATGTCCATGCTCATTCGAAGGGGAGCCAGATAGAGTGGAACATGGATTGCACACAGGTAAACCAGGCAGGTTGAAATGTTAGGGACCAATCAAGATCGAGCTCCTGTAGTAGAAACATTTCAAAGATCTGAAGCATATGCTCACGTAAGTGTTGGAGCATTGCCAGCTCCAGAGCGCCCACAAAAGGAACATCATTGTAGAGAAACAGGAACAGAACCAGAATGCCACAAATGAGGAACAACAGCAATGGGAATCCTACTGAAAACACTAGAAAAAATGGAGTGGATAAAAGCCGGTATTACTCCAAATATGGTTTGAAAAGAACTAACGAGGCTGGAGCCCACAAACTTAAAAGAGTGGGCAAGGCTGGCTGTATTAGAAGCAATTAAAATCTGATGCACTAATTCTCTGAAGTGTAGGGGGAGATTTGCATTTAACGATGGCTGTATTTTACTAGAAGTGCAATTCAAATGTCTCGTGAGCAGATGTAAGAGCTACTTCTTGCTGGGACAATAATGCTTTGATTCTGCTTAGCTTGTTGAAATCTACCTTCAAAGTTGGAATGGAAGGCCACAATGAGCTATCTACTATCCCATGCGGAGGGGGGAACAAAATATTGTTCCAATAAGTGACTACCTTGGAAACGGACAAAGCATACGGGACTCCAGCCGCATTCTGCAACAGTCTTGATCAGTAAGCATGAGATAACTCCCATTAGACAGTACTGTAATAAAAGGGAGAAATGTCTGGAGCCACATTAGGCGCTGAAGTATTACAGGTGCCATGAATTTTAATTTGTTTACAAACAAGTGATTGTCCAACAGGAGAGTTACATTCTTGTCCAGTAATAAAAACTTCCTTATTAGAAAGTTCACAATGATGTGTAAAGGGAAGTGACCATAACTGCTTCCAAGGGGTTCATATCTACCTACCTATCTACCTATAGGAAAATATTTTATGCATGCTGTAAACTGAAATGTGGAGATAGTCAATGAAATAACGTCATGTATTAACCACACCAAAGGTGTTTCAGCTATGGTGAATGGAAGTTGATCTAATTTTTCTAAATTCAGCTTTGTGTAAGTCGCGTCTTTCATGGCCATCAGTTGTTGTTTATGTGTTAAATTGAAAGGCAGAAACAAATTGCTGCAATTCAAGTAATGCCATGGAACGCGCCCATTTTTGAGTGTCTGAAGCATCCAGCTAAACAGCATAATATATCTAAGCTGGCTTTGCCCATGATACAACGTTGACATATCACACTGCACAATATCAATAGCAATGACACAATGTTAAGTTGTAAATACAAGATGACAATGTATTAATATTATTATCAACAACAGCTAGCACTTTTTCCAAATTATCTTGGTCAATTTGTCTTAAACGTGCAGCAGCTTCCATTTGGGACAATTTCCAATTTTCATTATAAGTAGCATATATGAATCTTTTAGAACATGGGGATTTTGGACCTAAATGAAAATCTGATAAATTCATGTCTTCAGACAGGAGACAAAGATGTTTTTTCACTGCAGACAGTGTGGAATGTTCCAACCATTCTTGACATAACTTTCCTACCAAATAGGTGGTAACAATACCAGAATGTGTTCAATAAGAGTATCGGGGATCAGGTCTGCTGGATTTAAACCCAGACATGGAATTAAGAAAATGGGCATGACAACCATTCGTGTCCACCAGGACATGAAAATGAAGAATTAAATGTGCCATTCTGCCCCATACTATTTGATTGGTCTTCTGTATAGTTCGTCAGACTCTGCCAGTTATTAAAGCAGGCAACAGAGGGAATGGTCGGGGCATTTATTTCTTTCATTTTCGCCAACCCCAGACAGGTAGTCTGTTGGACTGTTTCAATCAAAACAATCATTTGCCAGATATAGTCCAGGCAGATTAATTCCATGCTAAGTGGGTTCCTGTGGGGGGCAGGCGGTCAGACTGGCGCTTTGCACCTGTTTTCTCTCCACCTATTGTGGGGGCATTGCAGCTACCGACATACAGTCGTACTATGCGGCCTCTCACCTACAAGTACTAAATGACTGGTGGTATGGCTCATGAGATGAACCTGCATATGCCACGGAGAGATGGCTGCTAGGGGACAAATATCTATATGGATGTCTGAATATTCAGGCTCTTCCCCCAGCCACTAAAGTGGTGTTGACAACATGGCAACAGTCCCTCCGCCGTATAGGCTGGCTGAACCGTCTCACATGTGAAGCCCTGCTATAGCGCAACTGCCTCCTTCCACACTTGCAACACCTACAGGGCTTCCAAGGGTGGGACCGGATTGGGATCTCCTCTCTGGGGAATGTCCTCCAAGGCCCCATTCTTAAATCCTTTTCAGAACTAAAAGAAGAATTTTCTCCATGCCACGCACCCAATTTTACAAATATTTACAATTCCGTCAAACCTTGCGCCATATCTTAAAACCTCACGGCCCTCCCTGAATACAGCCCACTGGAAGGGAAACTCCTCATGGGAGACCTAGAGAACCATAAAATCTCCAAAATATACCAGACACTAGTTACACATAGCACTTCCACATTAGAGACTCTGAGAGAAACCTGGCAAGTCGACATAGGTCCCATTGACAACAACGATTGGAGAGAGGCCCTGGAGTCCCCCAGGGGGGCCGCAGTCTCCTCACGCCTGCATTTGATCCAGCTAAAATACCTACACAGAACATATTACACACGTCTGAAGCTTTGGAAGGCAGGTCTCATAGCATCCCCGGCGTGCCTACGCTGTGGCATTGAAGAAGCCACATTCCTGCACACGGTATGGACATGTCCGGCCTTTGACGGGTTCTGGAAGGGGGTATTCAGGTGCATGGCTGAGGTGCTTGGGTGGTCCCTGCATAGTACACCACGGCTCACGTTACTACACATCTCTGAGGATGTCGGGGGTAACAGGTACAAACGCCTCCTGCTTTTCTGGGTCTGAGCGTGGCTAAGCGTGACATAGCACGTTCTTGGAAAGCATAAACCCCGCCCTTGCTGGGTGTTTGGAAGAGAGGATTAGACTTTTGGATGGGGCTGGAGGAGCCTGTGTTTAGGGCTCGGGGGTTCCCTCAAAAACATGCACGCATATGGCAGTGCTGGGCAGGTTATAGAGGTATTGTCTTGGCCCCACTGACTCCACAGCCCACATCGTTATATTTAGAGGTACTGCTCCACGGCTAATATATTGAATACGCTTATTGTCAACAAAATGATGACAGGAATTGTTCACCAGGGTAGCGACACAGGGACATGGTCAACTCTCTGTAAGATTGCTTCTTTTTCTTTTCTTTCCATCGCAGTATGTTTATTGTTCAGTTATAAAATGCTACGTAGTAAACTTATGCCAGTGCTTTATCCTAGCATGTACATGTATAATATGGCTCTTCGAGCACGATATTGGCAAAAACCAATGAAGTTTGTTCTTAAAAAAAACCAATCATTTGTGTGGGAATCAAACAGGCTCGGAATAGGGACTCTGTTCCCTGAACCTGCCAGGACTTCGTACCCCAAAGCGATTTCAAATCAATTTTGTCTCTGCAGTAGTCATAACCCTTGAGGGCCAACTGGTCAACAAAAGAGGCCATATAGATGAGTTTAGTCTGAGTAAGCATATATTTTCTTGGAGTTGGAACTAATTTGAAATAATATGACATGGGGTCTGAAGTGTCATATCCCGTAAAATACATATATTTGTCCTTTTGCTTTCTGGAACTCCCTTGAGGGGGAGTTGGTCAATGTTCCCACTGTGTATAATTAAATTGGGGATGCTGTCCACTGGTTTTGTGCAGACAATGATGTCCATAGTGATGATAACAGAGCATATCGGGGTAATGAACAGAATTAAGATATAGATCCTCTGATTCAAAAACAGTATAATACTCTAGTTCAGAAAGCATAGCATTTACAATATCAACATCCCTATCATCCGAATGTAACCCCAGTACTATTACATCACCCATAAAAACTTTGAACACATATGCTATCTGCAGGATCACCATTGGACCGAATATGTCGAAAGCAACTTTATCCCAAACAATTTCATCAGTCACTGGAACAGCTGAAATGTTAACGAAGGGCAAGTCTCTTCAATCTATGTGATGACGAATGAGCGGCCAACACCCTGTCGACCAGTTCTGTAGCAGAACGTTCCGGGAGGTAATGGCTATTGATTAACAAGAAAAAAACTGTCACAAATCCAAAACCACATGAATAGGAAAAACCAAGGAAAGTATGGACCAGACATAAATCCAAGGTGGGACTAGATAGATGGGTTTTAACCATGAAATAAAAACACAAATCCGTGCTGGGGGCATGTTTAAAACAGAAGAACTGTCAGAAGAAAAGTAATCTTGATCCATGTAGTACCCAGAGGTACTCAGCTGGAAAGCAGGAGGCTGTGACTCAGCAGAAGGGCTAGAAAAATCCAATTCAGATGGAATCGCCAATCGTGGACCGACATCCATTGTATAAGAAGTGATATTTGAAACAGGTAGTGTATCAGTCAAGTGTCAATGGAGGACTCAGTCTACCCCCCCCCACAGCCGGAGTGTATCAGCATAGCACACAGGCTGCAAAGAAAAATCATGTGTAAAGGAGCTACTGTTCCATGGCACACTATGAAGGATTGGCCACATGGTGTAATTTGACATGTTCAAAGGAGACAAAGCGCTTGTCTTTATATCCTGGGAGTGGTGGCAAAATCACAGTGCGTGCACCCTGGACACCAAGGACTTGAACAGGAGCACAGTACATAGGGCTAAATTCCTTTTTCATTGCTACCTTGTCTCGATCTAGATCTCCAATTTTTGGAAGCCAGCCGGAAATGGAAGTGTATCCTCAGTACACAAAGGGCGAGATGCAGACAAGAGCTGGACAGATTGGGTGTCACTGAACTTTTGCAGATCCTGTAAGACAGAACAATGGTTATCTACATCAAAGGATGTGGATGCCGCCACAATTTTGGGACCGTCAAGGTCTGGAACATACATCTTGATGCCAAAAAGCACTTCGTATGGGGTCCGCCTAGCCAGAGATCTTTTAGGGAGGTTATTTAAAGCTCGTTGAACCGCATAGAGACGGTTCAACCAACCATGCCCTGTACCTAATACCCTTGCCATTAAGGACTGCTTTAAGTAACGGTTCATTTGTTCCACAATGGAATTGCCCCGTACCTATATGGAAAAGAAAAATGCACTCGAACACCCATGGACTTCATCAAATCATGGTATGGTTTAGAAGTGAAAGCCGGACCTTGGTCCAAGTGGAATGCACAGCAGGCATAAGTCGTGATGAAGACACAGCTCGAGCATCAGTCGAGCACAGTGGCCAAACCCAGATGAATCTAGAGCAAGAATTAACTGCAACCAAAATAAATTTGAACGCAGTATTGGAAATTGGTGGAATACAATGATCCAAGTAAATAGAGCCAAAAGACTTATTGAAGATAAAAAGTTGCATCTGCGGTGGATGAGACAAAGTAGAACCTTTATTCTCTTGACATATATCACAGTATAAAACATATTTCCTGGTTTGGTGATATAAACCTTGCCACAAATAGCGTTGCTGTAAGAGCGAAATAGTGGCAGCCATCTGCATGAGTGGAAGCTACATCTTAATGTGCAGCCACAATCAGATCATGTCTGCGGTCTGTGATGGGAATTACATGATCACCAACTCCAGGAATAGTTGCAAAAGGAACACTCTGGTCATTTAAATGATAAGAATATTTAGAAGGAAAGCTCTTTGGGAAAGGGGTGCAGTTTTTAAGTGCATTCACGGCATAAAAAATATCATTATCGATACTAGTTTCAGATCGTGTTACTGCTGCTATTTTAGCTGAGGCTATTTCAGATTTGGCACCTTCATCAGCCAGAGAATTCCCACAGCATTTGCTCCCACACGTTGATGACTCAATGTAAGTTTAACTAAGCCTGGATGGAGTTCGCGGAGTTCCGCTACGCAGAACTCCGCGAAGTGCAAAAAAAACTCTGCCGCGCTACGCGGAGCTCCGCAAGCAGCGGAGTTTCTTTAGATAAATGCTGTTCGCAATGATTTTCAGTGCCAGGTGCTTGTCTGCACTGTGCAATCATCGCGAACGGCACCATGCACAGCGCAAGCGGGTGCTGCTTCCTTTCTGCCGCTCGAGTAGATTTTTACTCGAGCAGCAGCTTTCTCAATGCAAACAAATGGTTTCTCAACGCGAGCAGTCGCGAGCATACGCAACCACTCGCAATGAGAAATCTGACCGTCCGTGTTGAGAAATGTCGCCGGGAGGTTGATTTTCCATGGTCGCGCTCACCAACTTGATGTTGACGATCGCGAACGAGGAAAAATCTTGCCGAGAGGTGGATTTTCCTCGCTTGCGCTCGCCAACTTGACGTTGATGAACGCGAGCGAGGGAAAAAACTCTGCTCCGCTATGCGGAGCGGAGTTTTACGGAACTCCGCGAGCTCCGCGTAACGCGGAGTGCGGAAAACTCTGTGAACTCCGTGAGCGGAGCGGAGTTCACCGCCCAGACTTATGTATAACATGAGTTTTTGGCAACCTATCCTTAAGATCTGCCACTATAACCCAAAGCAGTTTGTGCTTCATTGTGGTACTCATGGAATCGCAAAACTCATTTTGTCTGCAAAAATGTAAATTATCATTGAAAGATTTCACGCAATATTACCAACCACACACAATAAGTGTGGGGAATTTAGCATCTGCATTTTCAAGTGCAAGAAGCAAAGCCTTCAGTTCAGGCAATTGCGCAGTGCAGTGTCCTAGAGACTGTATGCAAGTCGTTTCAGGATGAAAAACGCCATCCAACATAGTACCAATAATGATGGCACATGCGGCAGAATACTGCTGCTTAGAACCTATAGCAGGTTGTGCGGAACTGTCAGTATAAATACCATATTTAAATTGATAAAGAGGCAGAAATGAAGAAGGTAAAGGAGAAACATGCTCATATTGCAAATCTTCTGGCATCTACAAGGAAGGATCAAAGACAAAGTCTACATCAATGGCTGTTAAGAACGTAGCCCATTGTATCCATCAAGGCTGAAGGGCTTATGCGTTAGGAACGCTAGTTTTTGTGGCAGCCTCTAAGGCTGGCACAGGAGAAATGACAATGATGCGTTTACCTTGAGCAAGTGGCCTTTCTTTAAAGATGGCCATCTGTACAGCAGTCAGTATTTTAAACACATTTCTGCAAGGGAATACAAATGTGATTTATATGCGATAGGTGCCGTTTCACCTTTATTGAAGGTGACATATGTAAATCCAATTGCACCTGGCAAAACGTGGATGGCCAAATTTGTGGTATTGGCATGCGTATGTAAGTGGCGTGTTTCAAGTAAGTCAGATTGTAAAGATCTAAGAGTGTCAGTGTTTTCCGGTGACCAAGAGAAAAGTGGAAAAATCTGGTTGTATTAAGGCATAGAGTAGTTTATTATGCTGTGCATAATCAGTATGTATTTTCTGCCAAAATTAAAAAATCCAAGCAGGGATAGCAACTTTTTAAGCGTATTTGCGGGTTGCAATTGTGCACACTTCTCCAGGAAGTGAGGGGCAAGACTTTTTCCTTCATTTGTAAGTTCATATCCCACGGAAAGGACACTCAAAAAAGCTATATTCGATATTTTGAAGTTAAACTTATTGCCAAGTTCTGCAAATCGCAGTTTTATGCGATCGACTCTCGCTAGATAGGGGTTTAACTCATCGTCGGTTAGGTAGATATCATCCACGTAGGACAGAGCATCAAGGTCAATTTTATGAAGAATCGACACAATTCATGCTGCAAAAACTCCCGGACTGTTTTTATCGCCATTAGGAAGTCGGACATAGCGCAATTGAAATCCCAATGCGCTAAAGGCGGACTAGTCTTGGCTCTCAGGAGCCAAATTGTGACTGAAAAACCCATTGGAAATATCCAAAGTGGTTTTATATTTTTCACGGACCACATCATTTTTGAGTGCCGTAGTGTGGGTATTTTGCACCGCAAACGTGCGTGTATGACTATTCAAATGTCTATGATCTAAGACAATGTGATATGAATGATCTGGTTTCAAAACAGGAAAAGAGGATTACTCATCAGAAATTCATAGGGTTTAATTACTCCCTGGTACACCAGCTGGGAAAGAATTTCTTTAACAGGTGCCTTTGCATCCTGCTTAACAGGATACTGTGGCTGAACCTGAGGTGTGGAGCATATAGGATAGCATGGTAAGGGAATCTTTATCCCAACCAGAATACAATAAAGAGCAGGGGCCAAAGCAAGATGCATAAGTGTGCTGACCTCGTCTGGGATGAGGTGCGAGAAAGCAGGGAGAATGACATCCTCACCCAGTGGGCATGCAAGAACAAAAGGTGAGGGCCAATCGACCTCCGCCAAGAGAATGTCATAAGATGCAGTTAAGTTGTCCCAGAATATTGCTTTAATGGTGCGTTTAACATCACCTTCAATCGAATATCTAAGTGAAACAGTCTGTCTGGAGGGGCTACACAGGTATCCGTGGTTTCAACCGTAATAAAGGTGTGAGTTGCTTTTGTTGCCAGAAACCGGCGGAGGCGGCGACCTGTGTGGGCCCGAGTAACTGGGGCGGATCGGACCCCCGACGAGAGCGACTGACCCCCGGCGACATTGGGAGGTGAGTGAGGGGTGGCCCGCTGTGGTGGAGGTGTTGGTGGGCCCCCCTTGCCACCGCGAGATCGCCCTGGTGCAGCCCGGGTATTACGGTACATCGCGGCAGTCAGCGGGAGCGCTCTTGAAGGTTGGAAGCCCCCGCGCTGCCGAGAGAACTTTAATGCTCTGGGTGATAAATTCATGTATACCCTCCCTATACAAAATGGCGACTCCCACAGCGCTGCCCACCGTGGTGGGTGATGTGCCCCAGCGCCCTTTCGGGGTCTGCATGCGCCTCGAGAGCCTAGGGACACCGGGGGTGAGTCCGACCCTTCCCTTTCCACAAAGGGGTTTGGAAAAGGGGCCCAGGATGCCGGACCCCAACATGGCCGACACTGGTGACTCCTTCCCCCGTGCTGAACTTTTACCTACTCCTCCCTCCCTGGACTATGCCTGACATCAAGAGGACCTCCAGCTCTCGTTTTGCCGAACTTCAGACATTTCTCTTTTGCCGAACTGCCTTATCTCTTTCTCGCCCTCAGGTCCCCCTCTCGCCAATCTCAGCCTCCGACTCTTCTCCCCTCCCACCCCCACCGCTCTCTACCCCTTTGATGTCTCATTTCTCCGTTCAATCTGTTAATATGTAATTTTGAGGTGCCCAAGCCTAATCGCTGGTAAAATGTAATCATGAGTAAAGTCACTACTTGTGTATATATGCTTAGATATTACTCTAACCACTAGTATATGTAGTAGACCTTTGTACTTACTACCATTCCTAGGAGTTTAGCGTTTATCCGTTTGTATCTCTTCCTTGAGTGACTTTGCAACTTGTACATTTGCAATTTTTGTCTGTGTGCATCTCTTCCTTGTGTGACTCTACAATTTGTACATTTACATTTTATTTTTTAAGTCCTTATGTAACGCTACCGGTTCTTTTGTAAAGCTCTCTGACGCAGGGGGGGAGGGTGCCGAACTTCTGACATTTCTCTTTGCTGGACTGCCTTATCTCTTTCTCCCCCTCAGGTCCCCCTCTCGCCAATCTCAGCCTCCGACTCTTCTCCCCCTCCCACCCCTCTCTACCCCCTTTTGATGTTTCATTTCTCCGTTCAATCTGTTAATATGTAATTTTGAGGTGCCCAAGCCTAATCGCTGGTAAAATGTAATCATGAGTAAAGTCACTACTTGTGTATATATGCTTAGATATTACTCTAACCACTAGTATATGTAGTAGACCTTTGTACTTACTACCATTCCTAGGAGTTTAGCGTTTATCCGTTTGTATCTCTTCCTTGAGTGACTTTGCAACTTGTACATTTGCAATTTTTTTCTGCTTGTATTTCTTTTGTAACGCATGTAATCCAAAGTCCTTATGTAACGCTACTGGTTCTTTTCTAAAGCGCTCTGACACCTTTGGGTAATGTTCGCTATGTTCGCATTTCTTTTGTAACTCATGTAATTCAAAGTCCTTATGTAACGCAACTGGTTCTTTTGTAAAGCGCTCTGACACCTTTGGGTAATGTTCGCGCTATATAAAATCGCATTAAATAAATACTCTGGTGAATTCTGCCACACTGTCGAGGAGTGTCACCACCCAACTCCTGTTCTGAGATCTAACTCCCAGAAATTGCTTTGCACTCCACGGGTGAAGAAATCTCGACTGGGGGGCAGATCTTTCATGTAGGGGGCGTCCAAATTATGGAATTCTCTTCCAAATTCCTTGCGTCAGATCTCGTCTGAGTCACTATTTAAAAAGGCAATTAAAACATGGCTTTTTAACTTGGCTTAACCTTTTGTTGTCCTGACCGCTGCTTGCCGCGCGTGTTGTTACTGTCACTTTAGCGCCGGGACACCTCCTTGGAGGTAGCTGTTCGCGCTTAACAAATGTCGGTATTATTATTATTATTATTATATTTTGCGGTTAAGGCTGCAACTTTCTTTTTCTGAAAAAGGGGTTTATATGGAGGAGGTTTATCCTCCTTCTTTATCTTCACATCAGACTAGCTTTGTGTCTCCCTTTTCGGTTTCACATACTCTTCTTGTCTGTGGTCAAATCGCACTCCTCAGTCGTAATGTTGGTCAGGCGAGTCCGGAAAGGAATGAGGAGAATGTGTATCAGAAGACTGATACCAGTCTGGAGTCCTAATTTTAGTGCAATCACGAAAATCGTATCGTCTTTCAGAGGACTCTTGGGGAGGAGAACCTTTTTGTTGTTGTTTAGATTTGTCTCATGGTTTTCTAGGAAACTCACAGGCTGGTCTGGCATCCTTGTCAGAGCTAGGCTTGCCAAGAGGTGGTACAGTTCCCAAACTATAACGTCATAAAGACGTGTATACATTAGCAATAATGACAGGCAACTCGCATTTGCGGTCGGCTACTGCCACTGTGGCAAGTCGCGGGTGTATAGGCAAAGACACTGCTTTGACACTGCTTCATCCTTGACATTAGAAAAAATTATTTCGGAGACAACAGGAAAATTACCCACATGTTTTATCCCCAAATCAAGGGCAGGACCTGCCCAATGTTCATTCTGTATTTGTTTGAGGATGTTCGGTAGAACAACCATTGAGGAAGTGCCCTGACAAAGAGCATAGGCCGTGGCAAAAATAGTCCCCAGGTGTTGCAGTCAGCTAGAGTGTGAACCAGTCCAGTGGGTAAGCACACAGTTACAATTCTGTGCTTGTCTTGTCATCCCGTAAGGAGAAACACAGCTTCAAGTTGGTCAGTTTTTTGGGTGATCCAAAAGGGAATTTCCTGACGATTTGTGTGTCATTTGCCCATAAATGAATTAACAATTACAGGACTAATGACAGGCCCTACAGGCTGTTGGGCCTGTCCCTACAGGCCAATTCTAGCTGAACCAGCGAATAATGCAAGTGAAATATATTGCGAAAGAGATCTACATATGACGACTAGAATATTGTATAAAGCTCAAGTCTGCTCTAAATTAATATTAGCCATTTCAGGCCATGGGGTATAGCCCGCGAGTGCGGGCCATGTGGCCCCTTCAATATTCATTTGAACAGTCCCAAGCACAAGGGGGAGGGCGCCATTAAACCAAGTCTGGTGTTCCCAGATGGTAAGAGGAATTTCAAGAAGTGCATAAAGAACGGCGGGGCCGGCATCGGCCACGCCAAAAGTATGGCGGTCGTGCCGGCCCCCTCCGGAGACCACAGGGGCAGGCCTGTCGCGCGCGCTGGTGACGCGACGGGCGTGCCTCACCAAACTTGGTGGTCAGTCACAGGATGGGGGGCGTGCCCCGGAAGTGATTGGAATCACTTCCGGGGCACGCCAAGAAAACAATAAAAGGCTGGTGAGCGCGGGAGTAGGTCTCTTGGCTCTCGCTCCCCAGCCCACCACACCAGCCTCGCTAGGGGGCTGTAAACTCAATTTTTCTTTTTATCCACTGCAGGATCGAACGCCGCCCGGACCCACGAGGCGTGAGGAGTATTCGGTGGCCGCGTCGAGTCGCGAGTCCCACGGCGCCCGGGCCCAGGAGTAGAGGGGAGAACGGCTATCGGCAGCGGACGTGGTCGCGAGGCCCAACCTGTTTTCGGGGCAGCGGAGCAGCGGAGCACCGCGGTGGTACAGAGGAGGACCCTGAAGGAGCGGGTCGTCGGGGAGCCGAGAGCGGCGTCAGGTACCCGGTTGCGGTGGCGCTCGATTAACGAGGGCGCGCACCCTTCCGGTTTGTGGATTACTGTGTCGGCATTTGTGGGGGTGTGACACTGTATAAGCTCCTTGGTGAACGAGGGTTTAAGATTTGGCGCTCTCACAGCGTGGCCGGTTCCAATTCGGTCAGGGAAGAGTGCTTGGAAATGTGTGAATAGAAGGGTGTTTGTTAAGGTTTTTTGGACGTACTGAGGGCTGGGCATACTTGCTGTGATAAGGATCTGACACACTGCACTGTCCCGGCACTAATTACTCCCAGGAGTATCATTCGCGTCAGCAGCCAGGAGGTACTGAACATGGCTGGGAAGGCAAAGAGGGGGCAAGCCCTCCCGCATGGAGAGCTTTATGGAGGCGATGTTTAGGAAGGTAGATGAGTTGGGGCAGGGCCTTGCGAACCTCACCGAACGGGTAGACGCGCAAGGGAGGAATGAAGAGGGGGAGAAGAAAGATCCAGGCGCAGTATGGTGCCCCCGAGGTCGGCGTTTCCTCCCCTCCCCAAAAGGGTTAGGTCGAACAGGGGGGGGGCGGAGGGAACCAAGCTTTCCATCGTCACCGGCCCCGGTTGTGCCTGCAGAGGAGGCACCACCTGCGGAACAGGTACCGGTGCCGCCAGTCGCGCCAGTCCCAGCGCCAGCCCCGGCGCCAGTCCCAACGCCAGTCCCAGCGCCTGTCCCAGCACCTGTCCCAACGCCTGTCCCAGTGCCAGCTCACCAGCCCCCCGCGCATCCGGTCCCAGTCCCCCTGCCTAGTGGAGGGCCTGGACCAGCAGGGGATAGTCCACAATTGCCAGTGCTGCCTGGTATGGGTGGGGAAGGCACTCCGCAGGATGTGGTGTCACATTTAGCGGCTATACTTCCGTGGTTGGGACAAATGGGGATCCTGGCATCAACAGTGGGGGATAAGGGCGGGGATCCGCTGGTAGAGGCGAGGCGAATAGTGGCTCAGTTTCAGGGGACCCCAGCGGACAAAACAGGGGGGGCAGGGTGCGTTGTCCCCTCTCATTCCAGCTGGGGGTCAAAGCCACTTGGACACAGCGGGGAAGTACCGGGGAGCAGCTTGACGAAAGAGAAACCGTCAGGGTCAGCCGGGTCCACAGGAGGAGGTAAGCTAATGCCACTGCCAATGTTGAATGTGGGGGAGTCCCGCACGGATCGGGAGAACTTGGGGAGGCATGTAACACAGGAAGTAAAGGATAGGATTTGGTCGGGTTCGTACGTAAACATGTTCTCGTTGCTTATTTGTGAAAAAGAGAGGGAAGAGGCCAGGAAGAACAAAGACTGGATGCTCCCGAGAGAATGGGCAAACGAGCTCATGAAGTACAGGGTTGAAGAAAACTTGTTGAATTGGATTAGAGGTTTTTCCATTTTTATGGCAGTCATGGCTGAGCGTTTCCCTAATTTACAGGCGGAGATGGCATGTTACCAAAACAGGATTGTGCTGGCGCATGATAAATACGGGGGAGAGGGGTGGAAGGAATATGATAAGAGCTTCAGGAGAACTAAGGCTTCTGACACATCCCTATCATGGGACCGTCTAGACACAATTGCATGGTTAGACCAAATGGGCGGTTGGTTTCAGGATAGGTCCAGGAACCAGTCCTTTCAGTCCTTTCAGTCCTTTCAGTCCTTTCGGTCACAGCCAAACACAGGTGGCCCCAGCAATGCAAACACCGGGGGAGGGCGTAAAGGGACATGCTGGGACTTCAATAGACGTACTTGCACTAGACCGCAAGGCATGTGCAGGTTTAAGCATGCGTGTTCCATCTGCGCGAACCCATCTCACCCCGAGTCCAAGTGCTTCAAGAAACAAAAGGACAAGGGAGGGAAGAAGCATGAATGAGGCTCCTAGTCAGCTAAAGGCACGGTCACCTATTGATGTAACGGCTTTGACACCATGGCTAAACAAATATCCTTGTCACACCACCGCAAAAATGCTGCTAGATGGTTTCAGGTGCGGTTTTAGGATACCGGCGCCTGACTACGTGGGGGCATCAGAATGCAAAAATCAGCTTTCAGTGCGAGCCAAACCTAGCGTGGCAGCGATGAAGATTGAAAAAGAACTACGACTGGGCAGGGTAGCTGGCCCATACAATTCTATTCCGGTAGAGAATTTCGTCTGCTCTCCTTTGGGCGTGGTCCCCAAGAAGGAGAGTGGGGAATTCAGACTCATACACAACTTATCAGCACCCAGGGGAAGTTCATTGAATGAAGCAATTGATGATGGGTTGTGCAGCGTGAGATATGCTTCTTTTGATCAAGCAGTGGAGATGCTCAGGGGCTTGGGCCCCGGGGCCCTTTTGGCAAAATCAGACATAGAGTCCGCTTTTCGGCTATTACCAGTGCACCCGTCTGATTTTCATCTACTTGGTTTTCAATTTGGGGGAAATTTTACATGGATATGTGTATGCCCATGGGTTGCTCTGTCTCCTGCGCATATTTTGAAAAATTCAGTTCATTTATAGAGTGGGTTTTCAGGCAGGTGACAGGGCACCAGTGGGTGATGCATTACCTGGATGATTTCCTTGTCTTGGGGTCACCGGGATCGCGGGAGTGTGCGTGGGCGCTGCAGGAGTTTTGCGCACTCATGCGTACTTTTGGGGTCCCCTTGGCCCCGGGAAAGACAGTGGGACCGAGGACAACGATCGAGTTCCTGGGGATCGAGTTAGATTCCATACAGGGGTGTTTCAGGTTGCCCGCGGACAAGATCATCAAGTTTAGGTCCACACTGCAGCAATGCTTGGTTAGTGAGAAGGTTACATTGCACCAGTTACAACAGACGGTAGGGCAGTTGAATTTTGCACTAAGGATCATTCCCATGGCAAGGCCATTTTCCCGATCCATCTCACAGGCAATGACAGGGCTCCAAGAAAGACACCACCACACCAGGCTGTCAGCAGAGGTCAGGCAGGACATGCGCATTTGGTTGGCATTTCTGCAGGACTTCAATGGCAGGGTAGTGTGGCCCGGTCCGCCCACTAACTCCGCGGAGTTAGGTTTAATGACTGACGCCGCGGGGAGTGAGGGATTTGGCGCCATACTCGGTACCGAGTGGGTGGCGCAACGGTGGCCAGCATGGTGGGTAGAGACAGGTTTGACGTGCAACATCGGTTTCCTAGAATTGTTCCCCATCTGGGTGGCATTGACAGTGTGGCCAGAACAACTGCGTAATCAATCAGTGGTGTTCTGGTCGGACAACATGACAGTGGTAGAATGCATCAATCAGCAAGCGGCACGGTGTCGGATGATTCTCCGGCTGCTGAAGGAGATTGTACTATTATGCATGAAGCTAAATTTGCAGTTCAAGGCCAAACATGTGCCAGGGGTATTAAATCATGCGGCTGATGCGCTTTCTCGCTTTAAAATGCAGGTGTTCAGGGCTCACCTCCCGGCGGCGGCGGAGCAGGCCACCCCTTTCCCAGAACAACTTTGGCAAATTGGTGCCCCCAACTACCGGACCTCGTGGCAGCTAGCCTAGCACCCAGGACCAGGAAAGCATATGAAGGAGCGTTTGAGGCATATTGTTCCTTTTTAGGAGATGAGTGGGCTGACAATTGGTACAACGCAGGGGCACTCCTTCATTACCTAGGTTTTTTGAAGGGGGAGGGGCGCTCAGCGGCAGCTGCAAAACGACATGTGGCGGCGATCTCCTTTTTTGCCCAAACTAGGGACAAAGGCAATCCGACCAACAGCTTCATAGTCAGGAAAGCACTGAAGGGTTGGCAGCGCCTCCAGGGGGCTACCCCAGATACTAGGCGGCCAATCGGGGTGGAACTGCTAACGTCTTTACTAAGGACCCTCCCATTGATTTGCACCACAACAGGGGAAGTTATGTTGTTCACCGCCGCCTTCTCATTGGCCTTTTATGGTGCTTTTAGAATTGGGGAACTGGTGGCCCAGAACAAAACAGATGTGCAAGGCGGAGTGCAGTTTGAGGATGTAAAGGTGCGGGGGACATTCTGACAATAACAATTAGGAAGTCTAAGACGGACCAAGAGGCACGGGGGGACAGAGTAGTACTCCATCGGGCACAGGACAATCCGTGTTGCCCCCTGGCACAGGTGGAGGCTTTCCTACAATATAGATCTACTAACAAAGGGGGTCCCTTTCTGGTGCATGCGGATGGAGTTCCACTTACACGGTTTCAGTTTAAAAGGGTCCTAGATATGGCAATACAGAGGGCGGGGCTTAACCCAAGCTGTTTTGGGACGCATTCTTTTAGGATAGGGGCGGCCACGGAAGCAGCAGCTAGGGGTTTACCCAGCACCAGCGTCCAAAGGATTGGGAGGTGGTCCTCCAGTTGTTACAAGCGCTATGTGCGGTTGCATATGTTATGAGCAGGGCAATGGCCAGGACCTGATGCATATGTCTTCTCTGTTTCATCTACAGTTTCTCAAACCTGTCACGCAGGGGGAAACTGCGAATGCCGAAAAAGCACCAAGCAACAAAAAGAACCTCATCACCAGGGCGGGGATCACAGGTCGCATGGATCATTGGTCACTCGTATGTTAAGCGTTTGTCTAATTTTTTCCTTACAGGGAGCTACAAGACTAGGGTAGAACGAGGCAGGTTTTAGGGTATCATTTCATGGGAAGGGGGCCTGTGTTTGAGCCAGTTTAGGGGTTTCACATTGGGGCTAATAGGGAAGGGTGGCCCCCGTCCCAGTATTATTATCTTACACCTAGGGGGAACGATCTGGCAAGCCTCGGTAGAAGGGGGCTAGTGGAAGCAATTCTATCAGAAGTAAGTTGGTTAGCAAAGACTTTCCCGGGGTGTACCATAGTATGGTCACAAATGATTCCAAGATTACAGTGGAGGGGGAGTCGGTAAGAGCACTGAATCATTCTGTAAGGAGAATAAATATAAAAATAGACAGGCTTTTCAGGGCTCCCTGTCTACAGACAATCGCCCACGGGTGTATCAGGGGTGAGTCTTGCTTTGTAAAGGACGGGGTCCATCTGTCAAGAGTAGGCAATGAGGCTTTCCTAGAAAATGTTCTGGCATGGTTCGAGCTCCGGGGGCAGGGTATGACCTCCTAGTGAGCGCAGGGGGGGGGCCAGATAGTCGGTCAACTATGCTGGCCTGTGGCGGTAAGGTCATGATTGGTGAGCAGTAAATTTAAGGTCCTTAGAGGGCGGCGCCATTCTTGAATGGGGTCGCCCAAGTGGGAGGGACAAGTGGTCTCTCCTAGAACTCCAGGGGCAGTTTACAGCCGGTTGGCTGGATGGGTGCGGGGAGGGGGAGTCACGCTTTCCCTAGGCTGGTTGGCCACCCCGCACGTGCACAAGGTCGCCAGTAAACGGCGCAGAACTGCAAGGGCCCCTTTATGGAGATGATATACAGAGCGTACGGGGGTAACCGGGGGGAGTACCCTCACGGTAAACGGGCCCTCTGCGCATGCGCACTCCGGCTGGAGGGCGTGGTTAAAAGTTGATAAGGATCTGACACCAGTTAGTGACCTTGCCGTAGGCCCAAATAGGATACGCAGAAAAGTAAAATGCTGTGATGAGTATTAAAGATATGTTAGATTCGGATAGGAAAACCTTTGTATTAGAGTCATGTTAAGGTTAGCCAAACGACATATGTACTTATCAATTGTAATCAGTGTAATGCATAATTTTCTGCGTAAATTGTAAATATTGTATATATTAATTATGTTTTAATTTGTTTTAATAAATACGGCCGGGGTTTACGACCCCCACATCCAAACCCTTCTCATGTCAGTTAATCGGGGTACCTTGTTGGGAGGAGGGGGCGTAGGTAGTACCTGGCCATAAAGAACGGCGGGCCGGCATCGGCCACGCCAAAAGTATGGCGGTCGTGCCGGCCCCCTCCGGAGACCACAGGGGCAGGCCTGTCGCGCGCGCTGGTGACGCGACGGGCGTGCCTCACCAAACTTGGTGGTCAGTCACAGGACGGGCGTGCCCCGGAAGTGATTGGAATCACTTCCGGGGCACGCCAAGAAAACAATAAAAGGCTGGTGAGCGCGGAGTAGGTCTCTTGGCTCCTCGCTCCCCAGCCCACCACACCAGCCTCGCTAGGGGGCTGTAAACTCAATTTGCCCACCCACCGTCCCCTAAAGCAAATGTATTGGGGTAGCTAAGCAACAAGCTGGTTTGAAATATGCAAGTATAAGTATCAAATTCGTGTTTTTCCCACTAACGTTTTCAGTTCACAGGTCTTCAATCGTCGTATTTTAATGCTATTCCTAGGTCAGGCGGTAAGGTCATGATTGGTGAGCAGTAAATTTAAGGTCCTTAGAGGGCGGCGCCATTCTTGAATGGGGTCGCCCAAGTGGGAGGGACAAGTGGTCTCTCCTAGAACTCCAGGGGCAGTTTACAGCCGGTTGGCTGGATGGGTGCGGGGGAGGGGGAGTCACGCTTTCCCTAGGCTGGTTGGCCACCCCGCACGTGCACAAGGTCGCCAGTAAACGGCGCAGAACTGCAAGGGCCCCTTTATGGAGATGATATACAGAGCGTACGGGGGTAACCGGGGGAGTACCCTCACGGTAAACGGGCCCTCTGCGCATGCGCACTCCGGCTGGAGGGCGTGGTTAAAAGTTGATAAGGATCTGACACCAGTTAGTGACCTTGCCGTAGGCCCAAATAGGATACGCAGAAAAGTAAAATGCTGTGATGAGTATTAAAGATATGTTAGATTCGGATAGGAAAACCTTTGTATTAGAGTCATGTTAAGGTTAGCCAAACGACATATGTACTTATCAATTGTAATCAGTGTAATGCATAATTTTCTGCGTAAATTGTAAATATTGTATATATTAATTATGTTTTAATTTGTTTTAATAAATACGGCCGGGGTTTACGACCCCCACATCCAAACCCTTCTCATGTCAGTTAATCGGGGTACCTTGTTGGGAGGAGGGGCGTAGGTAGTACCTGGCCATATGGGCACTATGCATTAGGTGCCTGGGGCATTGTATATTCATGAAAAGTGTTATTAACGTCCACAGCAGGAAATGTGACCCAGGAATAAAAAACTTCAAAGCGGAACGCTGTGTCCACCTCTACAACAAAAATCACAGGAGCTCCCACATTAGAGACTCCATGTTGTATCAACTGCTGAGTTACTGCCGGAATGCAGTTGACAGGAATAGCAAAGGGCTGTGCCATGCCTAATTGATAAAGGATTCAAGGCGTAGCACAATCAGGGTATAAACCTTTTAATATTCAAGAATGATAAACCAACTGAACTAGGTAATTCCTAAAAACTGTGGAGGACAAATCTCTAACACCAGGTACGACCTAAACATTGGGGGTGCCATATTGCAGGGTTCTGCCCAGGAACAGAACTATGCTTGGGATCATAGAACATCGGCATGTAGAGAATGAGTCACCATACCACCTCAGTACCTATAAGCCCTAGTCTGACTAGCTATAGTGCCTCACTTGTCTTCCTAACCTTACCAGAGAAACAAGTGAATTGACACCCCAGAACACAAAACTCTCGACCCTCTCAGGGATCGTGGAAACGAGACACACCCTTTTCCTCTCTCACTTGAACTCGTCCAAAATAAAATAAACAAAGGACACGAAGGAAGTTTAGAATATTTATGCAAACTATTGTGTCCTAAAATGCAGTATTCGTGCCACAATTAGAAAACAAATGCATATCAAAAATAATGTTAGCATGGCTATTGAACTATATACTATAAAAAGCCCTGTCATGATATAAGACAGATTAGCCTAACAACGCCCCTCCCTTTCTACTGAAGCTAAATGATTATATATCAAAGATCTCTGAGATTAGTGCAGACCCCGTACCTTAGTATACACAGATGGACGTTCTCATTCTCAACTGCCGCAATGATCTTGTCTCGGAACGTTCGCTCCATGTGTTTTCTTACTCTCATGTACTCCGTTATATGACAAGACGTGTGACCATAAACAGCAGATGCGCTCTCGTGTTATGTCTAGGTGCTAGTGCCTGACCAGAGAGAATAACAAGGGGCATTGTTGTTTGACCTTGTCTAGGATGTTCAGACTAAATCCCAGGAAAAGAACAGAACGCAAAAACATATGCAGGCTCCGTGTGAAAGTACAGTGTGGCACAAAGCAAGTCTGTTTATATGGTAAAGTGTGCAAATGAAAACGTGGCCTAAAACGTGAACAACTAGGCTAATATAGGGAAACCTACAGTGGGCCTTGAGGGAAACACATAACACTATTTTCAGCGTGCTTGTACTGCCTGTTCAGGGCTCACCTCGCTTTGGATGAGTCTTGGGTGAGTGTCAGATACTGTCCCCGTTTGCCAGTTCGATTCAGGTTAAGGCCTTAATACTCATATGGATGCAAAGAATCAGAGTTGTCGCGTTTTGGTAAATGATGGGCGTATCTACCTTCACAAAAGCCACCTGAAAACACATTTATTCATCTTGTACCATCTTTAGAGACGAACCATTAACCCTCTACTAGCAGGGAAAGTGTTTGGTGGGTATACCAACACAAATATAACATTGTCAAAGCGAATTTTCTATTGAAATCTCTCTAACCTCCTATCTTCAGAATGGAAATCTAAAAATCTTTCAAACTATTTACGTGCTGTGCATTTTCAAGCAATTTTTCTTCAGGTTCAGCTTGCTATTCCGGAAAGCTTCTTAGCTAAGTCCAGCGTAATACATACAAAAATATGTAATTTTCATTACCAGAGGTGTTTAATAAAACAACTTGAAAGGGATTTTTGTTCTTGCTTGTGTGGAATGCAATATAATACAACAGGTTTGGGAGTGTACACTTGAAATAAAAATAGCAAGTAAAAATTTACCAGTGATTTTGCGTGTTTTTGTTTAGAATGTTCTCTAGGGATCTTTAAAAATGAAAGAAGAGAAAGTTGCTTCTGATGTCTCCAAGCAAGCTACCTTTCTGTGTGTGTGATTTTTTTGCTTTCCTGGGCTGTCGTCAAAATTCCAGAAGTAGTTGCAAAAAAAAAGAAAAAGAAGCATCATCTGATTCAGGCAGAAATATTATAACAGCACGTAATCTCTGTCAAGAAAAAATTGCTCTCTGATTTACATTACAATGAATCCTGACCTTTAAGTGCTGCAGAAAAAGCTAATCTGGAAAATCTTTATTCCCCCACCGAAGCAGCCTGTGAGACTGAACCCAAGGGACCGTATTTGCCAGCCCCACAGTGTTATTGAAGATTATATTTAGAGACAGATTATGTAGTATTGTTCTGCATCTAATAGCGTTAAGTGGAATAATTAAAGTGTTCAGTCTATTTTCAAATTTTAGATTAGTAGAATTATGTCATCCTTTTTTGTTTTACCTGTTGCATTATGCATTTAAGAAATGCGGTGCTCCAGATTCGCAAAAATCTCAATAAACCTGTGGGCCACAGCAGGGGCCTCATGATAGCAGAATAGGCGGCGAAATTACTTTCGAAAGGTGTGTTATTGAGTTTGATGGTAATTAGTTACTGTTAAAAAATCAGCAATATTTCACGAGGAGAGAAAGTAAAGGACCTCATTGTGCAAGGGTAGAGGGCGTTGAAATCACATGAATATTTGCATTTTGGAGATAAGAAGATGGAATTGTTAAATGAGCACAGATGAAACCTCATCGAGGCAGGCTTATTGTTGGAGGTGGAGGGGGTGGCATGACTTTATGAAGGAGCAGATTCTAGCACTACGATGGCGCACTCACATATTCACGCATTAACGAAAGTTGATGCTGTAATTGGACGCAGTATAATACAGCTGAACAGAATATTACTACATCTCACACGTGTGCACGGTTAAACGCAGGTCTTTCCATTGGTAAATAAAGTGAGAGGGTTCTCCCTTTGAATTGTGTGATATCACAACAGTGCTTAATTTGTAAAATAATAAGTGCCAGGGCCCTCATCAGGAGGCCACTACAGCTTGCACCACCCATTGCTCTTGCCAGTGCAGCCAATGACAGAGCCTACACAACCACTAACCATCACACTCCTACAAGCGTGACAATTCAGACCACTTCAGGCCCCCAAAGCTATAAGAATGGCTTGGGTGGCAGGCTTTAATTTTTTGAATGTATATTGAATTTATAAATAACTGTTGTTCTGCTCACCTCCAAATTACATAAACAGTGCCACAATGTGCCACACAGTAATAAGTGATGGTGTTGACAATTTAGCACCGGAGCCGAGCACTGGAAACCACCGGCTCAAATTAAGCACTGATATGAACTCATGTCACAAGACCAGCTACCATCTGTGATGTCGGCCGTGGATAGCAGGGCCAATATCTAAATAGGCACAGGACTCGTTACTGTTGGAACACAGCCTGCAACCTTGTGACTGCAGAGCTATTTATTGCTATTAGCACTTGACGACGGGCCATACTATTTGACTCGTGCCTGCAGATAGACATGCATGCAGGGTTTCCCCCTGCCTCAGTCATGTAGTGGAATATTCTGGCCACGACATTACACCATCCAAACGGTAAGTACCAATGGCAGAATGTGTCATTAGTCAATAAATAGTCCTTCCTTCCTTTTAGACATTAAGATGCTACATCCCACTTGGTACCAACCCCTCTAATTCCCAGAATTCTGATCGAGTCCTAACAGAACCTCCGATTTGCAGAATGTAAAACTTGGTGAGAAAAACGTTCAAGTCGTATTTAACCCAGAAGGCACAGATAGCTACAATTAACTGAAACCAAACCCTTCTCCAGCAAAATCTCCATCCCAGGCCCTGGAAAAGGGTTCACGAGAGAAACATCCAAATGCTGGGATGCAGCATTCCTGAAAACACTTTGAAGCAGATAGAAATTCTACTAGGACACCATATTTTATTCTTCCCTCAAGTTGTTTGATACAACAGACCCCGAAAAAACCAGGACCCTCGAGAATAACTTCAGAGAACTCTCCAATGATATGATAAGACGACTGATCAACATTGCCCAGGAAGAATATGAAAAGAATAAAGTAGAAGTAGTTGAGATTACCAGCAGAATTAAGCAAGCGAACTGAGGAGACATAACAAAAAAGAACTACAAATATGATAGATCTGTGAAAGGCACCCAACCAATGGTGATTCAGCATCAGCTATTGACTCCATGTGAGAAAGTCATCCTTTTTGGCCTGATCACCCCCATTCTTTTGGCCTGATACTGGTGGTACTGACTTTGACTGAGCCCTGCGCTCTGCTAGCCAGGTCCAGGGCCAGTGCTCTGATTAAAAATGTTCATGGTAATGAGGTGTAATTACAATTCGCACTGACAACCTACCTGTAAGTCCATAGTTCATGGTAGGTATGCAGGAGTAGAGGAACAGCAGCTTGGAGACACTTAAGTGTGCACAGCTGTGTTGCCTGCTGTCATTTTAAAAGTCAACCCTGCTTTGCAAGCTGCTTTTCAAATGAAATTACATGCAAACTCGTCTTTGTATTTAAAGGTACTTCTAAAGTATTAAACTACCTGCCCTGCTGGAACCCTGGTCTGTGCCCAAAAGGCTTGCATTCTGAAGGACTGCGCCTGCTGCACACTTGGAACCTCAGCCCTGAGGACTTTGCCTTGCTTCAAAAAGGATTAAGGAGTGAACTACCTGAAAGCAACAGGTTACCAGAGCTCACCTGCACCATCTCTCCCAAAACTTCCCCAGCCTGGAGTGCATCCAGTGGCTTTTAAGGATTTGGTCAGGTGCATTGTGGGAACTGCAGTCCCAACTTCCGAGGAGCAACTCACAGTCTCTGGAACCTTGGAAGAAGTTCCAGAGGTCTGGAGAAGCTTGATGTAACTTTTGGAAAAAGCTCAATAATGTATCCGACCCGACGACGAGAGTCAACCCGACTAACTCGCACCCCAACCCGGATTTTAGGTTCGTACCGCTGAAAGCTCCGGAGCTCAAGACTTCCAGGAGTTGACTGGGACTCCTGCTGAACCAAGCCAATGAACTGCTGAGAATCTGGCCTGCTGGAGAGGCCCGTTCAACGTCGAGAGAAAATCCTCCAGAAAAGTTTCTAAGTGAGAAGGTAAAAAGAGACATTCCGCTTAGTGTATCTGACCAAGGCTCCATCATGGTTGGGCTCAAACTTTGACCCTGTCCCGGTCAAGCGCGACCAGATGTTCCAAGTTGGCACTATATGTTTTTAAGCAATAGAAAGTGTTTATTCTTTAAAGATTCATATCTTCCCTATATTAGCTTTTTTTGTCATTTTGGTGTCATTTTAATCATAAATATATTTCCTGGCGTGAGATTTCTATTGTGTGCTGTGTCTTACCTATTTATTGTATTGTTGTTTTTAAATGCTTCAAACATCTGTCTCCTAGGTTAAGTCTGTCTGCTCATTGCCAGCTACCAAGGGTTGAGCAAGGGAATAATTTATTCAGACCTTGTCTGCAACTTATATTGAATTGGTGGCCTTATTGCTAGTGGTAGGTGCATACTTACCCCTACTAATAATCCACCTTCCAACACTCCTTTAGTACAGAAGTGGAGGCAGCCACATTTAGAATAGGTGTAGCATTTTCTTGAAGAAATATGATGACACCATTTGGGAAATATTTATCAGCCAGATACCAGAACAAGATCATTACAACAGCAAGGACCCGGGACCGATCAACAATCAGTATCAGGAATGACAACTGGATCCAAGAAGAAGGAGGAACACACTTTGGAGGAGTATACTTTGACACCAGCCAAAGGTCCAAGACCTTGAGAACAACACCTAGGGATTAAGACTTACTCCAGCATAGACCAGCAGCTGGGTCCAGCGCAGGGCCAGTTGGAAGGAGTCAATTGGAAATGCGGAAAAAGGCCTCTTGAAGCTTGTCGTGTCTGTGTAGCCCAAAAAGGAGGTCAGCCTTCTGACCCTTAGAGATCACTTCTTTTTTCCTGGGTACAAGAAGAAGGGCATGTCCAGTTTTCAAGTCTCTTCTGAGGTCTCAGACAGCAGGTCCAGTGTACTTCTATTCTTCCACAGGCCCAGAAGTGATCTCAGGAAGGCACTGTGGGTACTACATTTATACCCAGTGCCAGCCTGTGGATGGGGGAAACTCTTGCCCACTTCTTAACCAATGGGGTAAATGTTCCTAGGGATGAACCTACCCACTTTGCAGCACTACTTGTATGCTTTACTGCAAACAATCCAACAGTGCCCCTTTTTGCCCAAACCCAAAATAGCAGAACCTTTCCTGCCTTGTGCAGAGCTCCTCTACCCACCCTAGCGGTGTAGCCAGGGAAAAGAGCAACTCCTCCTCTGTGGTCACTCAAAACTGGCTGTCAATGCAGCTCCTCTCCCACTGTGCCTGGTGCCAGATGACTAGGTGGACAACGGAAGAAGGAGGACCCAGGTGTTAGCTGCATCTGCCTGTGACAGGGTAGGCCCCTTTGAAGCTAGTTAAGTTCCTAAGCACAACCCAGATGGTCAGCCTGTTAAAGAAACAGAACACAACCTCACACCCAAGCCCTTTGTCTCAGCTCTGGGAGGGGAAACATCCTTTACAATGCACTGCCTTTACAACGCAGTCCATACAACACAAATCATTACCACGCATATGCCTTTACCATGCATGGTAAGTATAGTTAAGGTAAACATTTGTGTGTATCAGATATATATATATGTGTATATATATATATCAATATATATATATATATATAGAGATATATGAGGAAAACTCGATTGCACTTCATCAGGAAAAACGAGCGTGAACCCCGCAGTATGTGCAATTTCTTTACTTTATTGCCACCAACTTGTCCGCCATGATGCGTTTCGGCCGAAAAACGGCCTTGATCACATGACACGTCCTCAGACAGTGCTACCGCTTTTAAAGTGCTAGTGCAATGAATTTTATCATAGACATAGAAAACATTTCATATACAAAAATTAAAAGCATAAATGCTAATTAACACTTGTACATTCTTAAGACCATACTTATAATTGTTTAAAACCGTATTCATAAAAATATCCATGGTTAAATCCCAATTCATATAATAACGGTACTTTAAAATCATATCATAATAGACCATGATTCTAAAATAAAAACATCATTGTTTGTCATGTCTATGTATAATAAAATAACATTGTATCTATCCCAAAATATTCCTATCATGAACCACCATATTAACTGTGTATTCCGTCACTTACAATTTTAGTTGTCACAACTTAAAATGATGCAACTGGATAGCTGGTTTTCAAATAATCACTCATTGATCAATAATGGGTGACTATGCTACCCCTATGTTGATACCACATATCATGCCATCTCATCTAAAATAGTATTGTGCAAAAAACGCATTTATATTTTTCCTAAAGTGACGATGTGCTTACCAAAGTGCCTAAAGTGAATATTAAAATGCATATGCTAAAATGATTTTATTGTATCTTTGCTCACTATTTTGAACACAATAATAAATATAGCTGCAAATTCCTGTAGGAAATTCTTTTAAACAGTTATCTATTATTGATAACATATACTCAATCTTTCTTTAACCCTCAAATAGCTGACCTTATAATTTGCAAGATTCATCTAGGTTAAAGAAAATAAGGTGCTAATGATTAACAAGTGCAAATTGATGAAGGACATATCATACATTATTATCTAATCCACAGTTGATCCCATAATAGATTCATAAATAATTCATATATTATAAAATACAATATATAACAACAATTAAATATGATCCATAAAAACAACTGTTAAATAGCAATAAATATCAATAAAATATCCTAAAATCAATCAAACTGGTTCAAGCAATAAATTGACATGAGGAGCATTTCAAATTCTTTTCCTTATTGTGTTCTATAGATGCCATACACATTCTTATTAAGACCTTCTTGATGATTGATGGGAACACACTCAAAACGAATATATATATATATTTTTTTACTTTAAAGATTTGTCATTCTCGCTGTAACAGTGCACTGCTTTTAATATCCTTCCCATATATCTCTTAACCTTAACAAAACTGAATCTAATATTTTATCTAACACAGCTCTGTCTCATAAAAAGGTATATCGGTCCTCGCTTGTGTTGAGACCTCCAGGATATTTGCAATCAAACTGTAATATATAATTAGTTTCTAAGCGTCTCAACTTCGACTCACGATCCCCTCCTCTTTTCTGTGGAGGTATTGAATCTACGACATAATATTTCAAATGTTTTAGATCACTATCGTGGCAGGATTTAAAATGTCTTGCAACAGGATAGTTGGCGTCATTATTTGATATGGCCCTGATATGCTGAAGAATTCTCTTGTGTACAGGTAACTTAGTGCTTCCTATATACTTCAAATTACAAGTACACTCTAAAATGTAAACTGCATACTCAGTTTTGCAGTTCAGATGTTGATTGATTTCCTGTACTTTCTTATTAAAAGCTGTTATGTATGTAGAAGTATTGCCGCCATACTTGCAAGCCTTACATGTGGAGCACTTATAAAATCCTTTTCGTGCAGTTAACCATGTGCCCCTACTCTGATCTTCTGGGCTGCTCTTCACCAGCATATCTCCCATACTTTTTGTTTTTCGAAATGTAATCATGGGATTAGATGGTAATAACTTACCTATCACTGGGTCATCCCTTACTATGGGCCAATTGCGCCTAACTATCGACCTTATTTGCTTTTCCTGCCTATATATATTACCTACTTGCGGTCACCAGTAGGTAGTTATAGTTAGGACCTCGTTTCTATTCAAAAAGCGTTTTTTCTTTTCCCAATAACTTTGGCGCCGGTTGACGAATTGTCGCGAAATTTTCAAAACTAGTGGCCCGCTCTGGTCAGCTCCTGTCTTAAACGTTTCGGGGTGATTCGACAAGCGGGGGCTGAGAAAAAAGGGTGGGTCCCAAAACGCGTTTTCCCCATGTTAATTTCCATAGGAAACTTTAGACAAAGCTACAGCTCGAACTGCTGAACGGAATTACACCAAATTTGGCAAAATGGTAGGTCTTGGTTCAGAAAGAGCCCCTTTTTTTAAATGGTGTAAATCCATTCAGTAGTTCCTGAGAAATTAGAAAAAGAAAAAGTTTCGATATCTGTGGGCGCGGTGGGTTCGCGAACCTTCCAGAGCACTAGCTTCATTCTGATTGGCTGCCAACACTCCAAACCAGGAAGTGTTGGCAGCCATCTTGTGACTCAGTAGAACCGAGTAAAACAGTAAAACAAAGATAAAAAACAAGAAAAGGGGGCAGGGTAGAAACACCCTGACCCCATAAACACCCTGACCCCCTAGGCCTGCTAGGGGGTCCCACAAGGAACCCCTGGGCCAAAAAAAGCATTTTATTTTTATAATTTCAGCGGAATTCGCGTTGGGGTTGCGAATCCTGCCGAAAATTTTACAAAAAAATGAAGCGCGGGCTCCCGTGTTTCATTTTAATGAGGCCCCCGGGTGGGCCAGGTCCCGGGGGCAATGTGGTTTAAATTTGTGGGGGCCCGCGTAGCCCCGGGGACAGCTACCTCCCCGGGGCTTTGAAAATAAAGACATGGGGGGTCCTAACCCCACTCATGCTGCCCCAAGGACCGCCACCTCCCCGGGGCTAAATTAAATAAGGGCAGGGGGCCTCGCAGGCCCCCCCAAGCGCCAGGGACCGCCAACGCCCCGGGGATGAAATCAATAATTAGTGTGGGGGGCTTCAGCCCCCCCCACACTGCCTTGGGGACCACCACCTCCCCGGGGCACTTTGTGATGAAATGCGGGGGTCCGTTACGGACCCCGGGGACCACCACCTCCCCGGGGCTTAAAACATTGGGAGGGGGGCCCCCCTCCTGGAGCCCTTGATGGCCCCAGGGACCGCCACCCCCTAGGGCAGGCTCCTGCAGTGTCCCGGGGTGCCCACCCCCAGGACACTGCTGTTTGCTATGGCAGGGCGGGTGCCAAGCGGCTCCTGCCCTGTCATAGCAAACTTTGCTTTGCTTCCTTGAAGCGAGAGCAGGGAAACCTGCTCTCGCTTCAATGAAGCAAAGCAGAATTGCTTTTGAGCAAGGGGAGCTGCATGTCAGCAGCTCCCCTTGCTCAAAAGCAATGCCGGCTCCCGCCGGATTAAGTCCCCTTGAATCCTGAGGGTTCCTGGGGGCCAACTAGCCCACCAGGTACCTCCAGTAAGTGCCACAGAGTTGTGTTGCAGAGAGGTGTAAAAAGGGGAGTGGCCTCGGACCACCTCTCTGCAACACAGCCCTGTGGCGCTTACTGGAGGTACCTGGTGGGCTAGTTAGCCCCAGGGACCCTCAGGACTCAAGGGAATTAATCCCCAATTTACAACGGGCCAGGGGGCGCGTTTGCACAGTGGTGCAGGGAGGGGGCGGGGCCTAACAAAACAAGTGTGCAAATGTGCCCCCTGGCGCGTTGAAAATTGGGGGATTAAGTCGCCTTTAATCTTGAGGGTCCCTGAGGGCCAACTAGCCTCTGTATTTTACAGTGGGTGTATCAAAGGTTATATTAGGGTGTGAGGAGGTGCATCAGATTTTCACGTGAATGATGTCATCAGTGATGTCATCAGTGATGTCATTTGAGATGTCATCAGTGATGTCATCAGTGATGTCACTGACCATGTCATGAATGATGTAATATGTGACGTCATCAGCAGTGCATTTCGGGCGCGAGTTATAGTTAGCTGAACTAACTATAACGGCAGAATTTCTCTGGTTTTGTACGAGTGAAATGTCCAACTAACTATAACGTCCCTGAAACCTATGGTTTTTTCAGTGAATATATATATATATAATATTTATATTGACCTGCACTGGGTAGTTATAGTTAAATCCGCTGTTCCATAGGATAAGCGTTTATTGTGTTGCCAATAACTTTGACACCGCTTGATGACTCTCCTCAAAACTTTCCATAAAGATGCTACATTTTAACTACTTTGTGAGTGTGACATTTCAGTGTGCTCCATCAAGCGGGGGCTGAGAAAAAACACAAAATCCCCATGTATTTTCCGTAGACTGCTTTAAAATGGGCTACTACAAAAAGTGCTTAACAGAATTACACCAAATTTGGCAGGAAGCAAGATCTTGGCCCGTGGATTGTGCGTTTTGTAAATTTGTGTAAATCTGTTCAGCAGTTTTTGCGATACTAAGGGTCAAAAATAATTATATATCTCTTGCGGAAGCGCCAGTTTAAAAATGGAGGCATTCTGATTGGCCCAGGTAGTTTTATTTCCGGCAGGAGCTAGGGCAACATGAGAAAAATATTGCTGGCAGCCATTACAAGACTCTGGGACTTAGTCCCTCGTCCTATAGTAATAAAAGAAAAATAATTTAAGGGGGCAGGGTAGGGATACTCCCTAGGCCCGATGGGGTGCACCCTGAGAGACACCCTGGGGCCAAAAACAAAAAAGAATTGGCAAAAAATGTCATGATCCACCAGGACTCCTGCAGCATCAGAAAAGCAAGAAAATGGCAGCTGGGCCAAATAAGCCCTGGGGAGCCAAACCCCTGGGCCGTATTCATTAAGGGGAGGGGGCCAAATAACCCCCTTCCTCAAGCCATAAAATAAAAGGCCCTGGGGGATGGGGTCCCCAGGACCTAATAAGTCACCAATGAGGCATTTTAGGTGTCATCATTGATGTCACAAAAGATGTCATAGACATGTCTTGAGTGATGTAATACATGAGGTCATAGACATGTCTTGAGTGATGTAATACGTGAGGTCATAAGCAGTGCATGGCAGGCGCGCAAGGTATAGTTAGACCCGGTAACTAGAACTGGTGAATTTCTGTGCTGTTTTAGTTTAGTTTAGATTTTTTTAGTTTTGTTGATGACATCACTGATGACATCATCTAATGAGTGGGTATGTTTGTTTTAACTTTACATAGAAGCGGGTAACTGGAGAAACAGCCTTTACAACTAAAGCGTTATAACGCATGCCATTACAACGCATGTCGTTACAACGCAAAAGCCTTGTTGCAGGGGGTAGAAGGTGTTGGAGTTAACTCCAACACCTTCCCTACTGTTGCACACACTGGAGTTGGAATAGTAAATTATACTATTCCAACTTCCAGCGCACCCCGACAACAAGTTGGGGTAAAGGTATGCGTTATAACGGCATGCGTTGTAATGGCATGCATTGTAACGTCATACAACCTGGTAACTGCCATATCACTTTTCTACATAATTCTGTACAGCCTGTGTTCAGCAAATTAGTATAAGTGTTTACAAAATTCATGCAATCCTAATGCATCATAGGTGTGTAGAGGTATTGAAAATGTTATAAGCCTAAGCATTGAAGAGTAACTCTATTTGCTGGTGACAGTTGACCATTGTTCATTATATTCCACACAAGTTTTTTGGTACTGCCGTTCAGTGATGTCATCATTTATGTTATTTGAGATGTCATCAGTGACGTCATAAATTATTTCATAGAACATGTCATAGGTGATGTCATATGTGAGGTAATAAGCAGAAGATGTTGGGGGCGCAAGGTATAGTTAGTGCTACTAACTAGAACTGCTGAATTTCAATTTTTTTAGTTCAAAACATTAACGCTGTCACTGAGAAATTCACCTAACTATAATGTTACTTTAACCTTTAGCTATCTCAGTGAATTTCTAAGTTTTTTTTTTAATCGAAAACACATATTTTTATTACACTTAACTATAAAGTTACTTTAGCCTTTGTTTTTTTCAGTGAATTTCTAGGTTTAAAAAAATAAAAATACATAGAAACTAACTACTCCAACAATGTTTGCTCTGAGAATGTTCAACTTTTCAGTTTGTGTAACTCACATATACAGGAATACTCCCAGCATAGTTTTCATAGTCTTTGTATGCATCTATATATAAACTTCAGATTTATATTTCAAAAAGACACTGATCAGTTTTTCTTATGCTGTAAACTATGTGTTTTCACTATGTACATCCATTTTTAAGGTGTATGATCACTCTCGCTGGTGTCTCGTGGGAGGCTCGTGAGATCATAGAGTTGTAAATTTCATTCTAATCTATTGTACAGAGATATTTTTCATGTGGTCAGTTATTATAGAATGCTAATTTTTAAAACTAAAGTCAGTATAATATGTATATTGTATTAAATATTTTATTTACAAACTTACGGCTCTTGTGAGACGATTGCAGGAGTCGAGCACACAATGACCTGCGTGAACTACAATGGGCTGTACTTCCTCTTCTGGTCCATACATTTAGAATCAAGTTTATAAAAGTGTATTTTTGTCATTTTGAAGAAAGTAAGACATGATAAGTGTTGCTTAAAGTATAAAAACAGTTATCATATTATTGTATTTGAGATATTAAGAAAGTTCTTTGTTTTTACAATCTTGCAGACCTCTCATGAGACACCCGCAAGATACCTGGAAGAGGAATGACATCCCAATGTGATTGGTTCATGTGCATATCGTTATTTAGCAAAGAAAGATTCCTTACATGTTGCTTCATTTAACTATTGGGTTTTCCTATGGTTAGTCCTTTTTGGCTATCTCTGTGACATTTCTTATTTTCTGTCACCAGAAGGCCATCCTCTGATTCAGATGAGAACCCTACTGCTGTTCCTGCAACTCAGCCACCTCATTCTCCCAAGGAGTCCTTGGTGTGGGAATTTTTTCACATGAAGCCAGGTGGGAAAAATGTATCTGAGAAATATGTGATTTGTAAAATATGCAAAAAGAGGTTCAGCAGTGGCAGACGGAAAAAAGCAATACAGCATGAGTACCACTGGGATATGGCGACATTTGAGGGCTATGTTCCCTCAACGCCTTGCTCAGGCTGAGTTAGTCCGTGCTGCAGAGCTTGATAACTCATCAGGGGCTTCCACATCTTTTCAACATGGTGACACTATGCCTGCCCAGGTACTCGCCGCTCAAGCAGATGACAATTCTGCTTATCTGAACAAAGCCCTTTTTTGCTGCTTATGCAAGGAGATACTTTTTTCCTCTGAGACAAGCAGTGGTGCACAGGGCAGGCATGTCCAGGATCATAAATGACCCCTAGGCAGTAGTTTTTTGGTTTACATTTTTGTCATAGTCTCTCCTCCTCCTCGCTTTGAAGGAGATTTTTTTTGTTAACTCCCAATTTCTTGTTTTTGTTGTACCCTTTTTTAAAACAAATACAAAAAAGTTCAAAATGTTAAAAACACAAAAAAATAAAGTTGTTAAAAATGTTTATTAAAAAAGCTCTTTTTAAAGCTACCCTATACTTTCATTATGTATGCTGTTTCTACTGTTACCCCTTTTATCCTTCTTGATTACTCTCGCAAGACATTTGCAAGAGTCATGATGCTCTCATACATAATGGGAATGAGTCTTGCAGGCCTCTCGCGAGAACAAACTTTTATAATGGAATTTGCATTTTCACTGAACATATCCTGTTAAATATAATTTATATGCACCAGATTTTCGCTATCCCCTTTTAATTATACAATCCCACGAGACTCTTGCGAGATCTTAAAAATACTTAATAGGAAGAATTTATATTTTCCTTCATTACAATATTTACCTTTTATAATCCTCAGTACTAGAATATGGGGAAAGACTAGCCTCTCCACTGAGACCTTGCATGAAGATAAGTAGTGTGTTGAGTAAGGTATAAAGAGACACTGTATCTTCATTCACAACTTTCCCAGGCTCAGTAGTATGCAGGGTAGGGTGGCACTCACCTCACATGTAAGACCTCACTATTCCATACTAAGAGTGGCAAGTACAACCCTTCCCACTGACACCTCTCCCCATGGAAATAAATATATTTATTGTTGTGTGAAAATAGATTTACCTGTCCTCTCACTGCACTCTCCAGCATCACAGATATATACAGTGGTATGTAGGGAAACATTGTCTTCTGCACTAACACCTATCTCTAAGAAAACTAGGATGTACAGTACAATATAGTGAGCCAGTGGCCTCTGTCTTCACACCTCTCCTACTACAACGACGATATGCAGTGCTGTCTGGGAATGAACTCATCTCTTTGGTAACACATTTTACCAGGGTAACAGGTGTATCTAGTAGAGTTTGAGAGAAATGTATCTCTCTATGCATACTTCTTCTCATGCTGACAGGTATGCATAGTAAATTGTGGGGAGAAATTGCTCTGTTTCCTGACACGTCTCTTGCATGATAACTCTGTGTAGTATAGTGTGTGGAGAGATTGACCTCCCTCCTGTGATGTGTCTCTTGGATAATGCTTGTGCAAATTAGATTGTGAAAAGTGTCTTACCTTTCTGGTCACACCTCTACCCAGTATGTCAGAAGTAAATGTAAAGTATGGATTTGAAATTAACTTTATGCTCAAAGGTATCTCTTACATAACATCTATAGAGACTTTGATATGAAAACGCACTGCCATTTCAGGTGAGTCATCTCCCCAGAATAACATGTGCAAAGTAGGCTGTGGGTTGAAACTGCTCTCTGCACATACCTCTCTTCATACTAATGAATGTCTATAGAAGAGTTTAAAATGGAGTATCCTCTCTGTTCAGAACTGTGTCTTGGATAGCTAATGTCCGTATATCATTTTGGAGATATACTTACCTGTGTTTCAAACACCTCCCAATGGCAACACTCATATACAATATGGTGTGCACAGTAGCTGATAGCAGTGTGTATTAGAGTATAAACTTGCACTTACCTCAGTGCGAAGATCCCTCTCTTGCATTATATTACCCTATACTACAGCATGCAATACATCACTGTTGCATTACAACTTATCATACCTGTTTTGCAAAATAATTGGCTCCGCTATTACCAACTCTCTATAGGGTAAAAGATGAGCCTATACCATTCACATACATATGCATGTAATAGCATATTTACAGTCTCTCAACATGGCACTGCCAGTTTTACTGAATTTTGCAATACTATAATATAATAAGTATTAAAGAAACCAATCCAAAGTAACTTTAAACATATTTATTACAATAAAACAATTTAAAAACAATACAACTACAACAACTACATTAACAAACAATATAAACCACAATAACATGAAAAAAAACTGTAAAATCCATTAACAAAATTCTGAAGCTCATAAGCACCTCCTAACCACCCCCCTTCGGTGTATTTGCCTACTGGATTTTGATGTAGGTAGCACTTCTTTTTCAGCCTGCCAAAGAGTCTTTAGATTTGTGCTATGTTATGACAGGCTAGGTGGCAATAAAGTCTCGGCGAAGCAGCATATCTATATATACAATTCACAAAGCCTAGCTCTTCCAGAGTTAGCTGCTGAAGTACTCAACAATTGGGAAACAGCCTTTACCACGCAGCTGTTTCCATGCAGGGCCTTTACCACGCAGCCGTTACCACGCATATATTGTTACCACGCATAGCCTTCACCATGCAATGTACGTGACAGTGGTAAAGGCACCTGCGTGGTCAAGGCTATCGGCGTCGTTATGAGGAGCAAAGAGATCCTTCCGCTTCCTCTTTCAAGAGTTGACTCGTCGTCGTCCTGTTAAGGTAAGGAGGATTATTTTTGGGATGGCTTTTGGGGCGGGTATTTTTTAAAAGGGCAAGTGGGTGGTTGGGGTCACCCAGGGGTGTTTTTTTTTAGTGATTAGGGCAGGGGTCGGGTATTTTTTAAAAGGGCAGAAGGCTGTGGGGGTCACGCTGGTTTCTAGATTTCGGGTTTAGGAAAAAGGGCGGGTGCAGTGGGGGTGGTGCAGGAGTGTATTTTTAGGGATTAGGGCAGTGGTCGGGTATTTTTAAAAAGGGCAGGGGCGATGTGGGTCGCGCTGGGTTCTAAGTTTAGGCCTTAGGGCAGGGTCGTGGATTTTAAAAAAAAGGGAGGGGGCAGTGGGGGTCGTGAAGGAGTGTATTTTTAGGGATTAGGGCAGTGGTCGGGGACATTTTAAAAGGGCAGGGGCGGTGTGAGTCGCGCAGGGATCTAAGCTTAGGCCTTAGGGCAGGGTCGTGGATTTTAATAAAAAGGGCGGGGGCAGTGGGGGCCGTGCAGGAGTGTATTTTTAGGGATTAGGGCAGTGGCCGGGTATTTTTAAAAAGGGCAGGGGCGGTGTGGGTCGCGCTTGGTTCTAAGTTTAGGCTTTAGGGCAGGGTCGTGGATTTTTTTTTAAAAGGGCGGGGGCAGTGGGGGTCGTGCAGGAGTGTATTTTTAGGGATTAGGGATTAGGGAAGTGGTGAGGTATTTTTTAAAAAGGGCAGGGGACAGTGGGGTTCACGCTGGGTTCTACAATTAGGTCTTAGGGCAGAGTCGGGTATTTATTTTATAAGGGCAGGGGTAGTGGGGGTCGTGCAGGGGACTATTTTTAGGGATTAAGGCAGATGTCGGGTATTTAAAAAAAGGGTTGGGTGGGGGAGGTTCAGGGTCTGGCTTGAGGACTGAGGGCAGGAGTTAGGGAACATTTTTATCACGCATGGACCTTTACCATACATGCTTTACAACAAAATTCGTTGTAAAAGCATGCGTGGTAAAGGTTATACGTGGTAAAGGCATTTGCGTTGTAATGCATGCGTGGTAAAGGCATGCGTTGCAACGGAATGCGTTGTTCCGTCATACATCCCAACAATTCAGGTGAGTCCACATCCTTCCAACATGAATACACTGTGCTTAAAGACGCAGTTATTGCTGAACAACACAATAATCCTACATCTCTTAGCAAAACTTTTCTTTGCTACTTATGTAATCAGATAATTATTTCCTCAGGGACAAGTTTCCAGTTTCCTCCTAAAAAAAGACAAAATAACCAAAAAGATAAAAGTTACATATAGGTCAATAATTGATAACAATGATACATCAGTGTATTTTGTAAACATGTCTGTTTTTTACCCACAATCACATATTTATATCTAATGTACCAGTAATTTGTTATTCCTTTCTCCTGAAGAATTCCACACCCTCACCCAGTGCACTTTTTTCACAAATACATTTTAACATGCCTTCAAACCTTATTTCATAAAAGTTTATAAAGTAACAAATTCCACTTGAGATACCTTTGCCAACACTCAGCGCAGCTTTTCACTCTACGAATAACACTATCGCCACTCAAACATTTCTTAGGGTTAAAGTATATGTACTATGATGTCCATAACAACAGTACAACTTGTATTATTACATTCTTTGTTTCATAAGTTGACAAGCACTGCTTCCTTTACTTACGGGTACATACAGTTTGTACATTTAATTTTTAAACACAATCTGCAATTTAGGAAAAAGTGACCACTCCAGTTCCAGCTTTCAACAGTATGGCAGCAGTATATAGTAGGGAGTGATGAGAGACCGGGCTCTTCAAAAACACCTCACCACAAGATACCCGCTCTACATAGTAGAGTATATTAGGAACTGCCCATTACACTGAGATCTACAACTAGGTTGTGGGGATGAAATGAGCGCTGTACTGTGAAGTTTCTCTTGGATGACAAGCATACAAACAAGGTTATAGAGAGACTGCCAGGTCAGCTCACACATCTCCCCAGAGTAACACATGTGTACAATAGGCTGTGGGTATAGACTGCTTCCTGCTTATACCTCTCTTCATGAAAATGAATGTCATTAGTAAAGTAAAAAATTTAGTATTCTCTCTGATGACACCTGTATCTTGGACAACCAGTGTGCATATTTTAATGTAAAGACACACTCACCTCTCTCTGACATCTCCTTATGGGACAGGAATGTTTAGTAAGGTGTACACAGAGACAGACATCTGCACTGAAACTTCTATCCAGAGTGACAAGCATTTATACTATGATTTGCAACAGAACTGCCATCTCCAGCAACTGACAGCAGTGCGTAGTACACTTTGAGAAGGCATTCACCTCTGTACCAAAACCTATTTCTTGTATAAAAGTCTTTATACTACAGTGGGAAGAAGCACTAATCTCTCTATAGTACCTTAAACATACATATACACGCAGTAGAACAGTTACTGTTCTTTAAGATAGAACAGCCACTTTAAGTCAACATTGCTAGACTGTACTAATACTGACATCTTTAAAAGTTAATAAGGAAAGAAATCTGTAGTAACTTTAAACATTTTATTTAAGAAAACCAATTTAACAACGTTACAAACAGCAACTAGATTGACAAACTTCAACAACTGTAAAAAACAAATCAACAAACTTTATCAATTGTTTACATTTTCTATTCCCTCCAATTACTAGGCAACAACGCCTCCTTCCCTGTTGCTTTATTTGCCTACTGGATTCTGCTGTACAAAGATCTTCTTTCCCTTTGAGTTGGCCACCTTAGTCTGACAAACAATATCAGCTTTAATAGTCTTTTTCTGGCAGGCTAGGTGGCAAAAGAGTCACTTCAAATAAAATGAAATTTGCAAAAGGAGTTCAGCTGGGTAATTAGATACAACCAGTGCATTACATTTATTACAGGAATCTAGACCTGCTCAAGCAAATAACAAGCCTCCTTTTGTAAATAAAACACTTTTTTGCTGTTTAAGTAAGCAGATCATTTTGTAATTAAAAACAAGTAGAGCTACAAAGAACAAGCTTCTCCAAGGGTACAAATGTAGCCGCAGGCAGTAACAACAATACCAGCTGTGCAATTAATTTTTTTCTTTACTTTCCACACAGTTACTGTTCTCTCTTTCTTCCAAACTGAACACTTACTGTTTTCCTCCTCCATATATTCTGTGATATGATACTTCTATTTTTCAACTTCTCTTTTCCATTTTCCTCCTAAAAAAGACAAGATAACCAATAAATTTAAACTTACATACTGATTCATAAATTATAACAGTGATACATCACTTAAAACTCTAAAGGTTTTGTTTTTTTACATTTTTCACCCACAATCACATACTTATATGTACTGTACCACTAACTTCATATTTCTTTCTTTTGGAGAATTCAACACTCTCAACCAGTGCATTCTTTTTCTCAATTAAATTATAAAATGCCATCAAATATGGTTCCACGCCGGTCCATAACTAACACATTCCTCTAGACACACCTTTCCTAACAGTGACACAGTATATTTACTCTAGAAATAGCAATATCATCATTCAAACATCTTAAAGGGGTGAAAATGTGTAGAGTAAGGTTCATATAAACACTAGGACTCATTGCAGATTCTTTGTTTTATAATTTCAGAAAAAATGCCTCTTTTACTTACAACTACATACAGGCTGAACATTTCAATACCCGGTGATATCTCTCTACATTCTAAACTATAACTCTCAAAAACTATATTAAAAAACATGCACCTCAACAAACAGGTTTTGATTCACTAAACCTTGTAAAGAATAAGTTTACCAACAGTAGTGCACTTCCTGACACTTTTCAACAAAGTTAATAAAGTCTATTTTTAATTACCTAAACTTATTGCAGTTTCTTATATGCAGCTGAAGACACCAGTCTGTCTTAGTTCCAAATTCAGTCACTTCTGTTGAGCACAACTCCAACAGGCTTCCTTCTCCTCCAAATCACCAAGAACAATGTGTACTATCTCTGGTTCTGCACTCAATCACATCACAGCATTTCTTCAACCAGGTAATATGAATGGTAACTATTGGTTGAGCCTTGGCCCTTTTTTTCCACTTCTCCCCATTATGATCTTGCAAGACTCTCAAGGCGTCGTAAAACACCTTGTGGCAGGCTCAGTAATTTTCCATTATGGTCTTTCAAACCTCTCGCAAGATCGCTTGTGTCCATGCAGCAAGCTTCACTACATGATGCTTGTGAGCTACTTTAGTGAGATTCTTCGCTGGATTGCAACAAATTTGTAGGGAAATAGTAATATATGGGACAGAGAACCCTCTCCACTGAGACCCATCTCTTACATGACAGGTGTGTGCTGTATGGTGTGTGGATTGACTGGCCACTCCTTTCCATTTTCTGTCAAATACAGTCAATTCAATTCAATTGAATAGGATGATTGTTTTACACATGTAATGATGAAATTGTGTGTAAATAGGATGATGTTATTACTATATGGGGATGACATGAGATTGGCTTTGTTGTCCATGAATGTAAACTGCAAATTGCGTGCCGTATGTTTTTAATATTCAATGTTGGTTGGTATGTTTTTATTGTATGTAATTTGTCTTCTATGGGTAGGAAAGTGTTTCCTTTTAACCTTTCGTTTTAGAAAGTTCAATGTGTGGTATTTGATTGGAATTGTCTGTCCTTGATTTGTCTAAAGGTGTTTTGATAATGGGGCTGTTAATATGCTCTATGTTGGCTCTTGGGTATCTATGTGTTTTTTAGAATGTGTATTTATGTATTTTTTGGTAAAATTCTTCTTACAGACCTGAAGAAGTCCATTGTTTTTGCTTTAAACTGATGACAGTTTTTTGAAGATTCAGAAAATAAAGAGAAGAGATGAATATATTCTGGCAATGGTTCTTGTAAATGACATTAATTGTGGTGCACCTCTAGATTGTGAAAATTGAAATGTCCTTCCTTTAGGGCTGCATCTAGGCAGCAGGTGCTTATTATGTGTGCACACATAGGATTGGATTCTTAAGGCAGTAATTGCTTGTGGATCCAGAATAGGTGCGGCGGCTCTTGGTGTGCTGCCTTTGTCTTAACTGCCAAATTTCTATGGTTTTATGCATGTATAATCTGAGCCTAACTATGACATCCAAGGAACCTTAGGTTTTTCCACTGAATTTCTAAGGTTTTTTAAATTCTATTTCCCATCAATAATGTCTCTGTAACCTTTGTTTTTTGAGTGAATTTCTAATGTTTTTCAAGTTCTATTTTCAAAGTATTATATTCCTGTAATGTTTAGTTTTTTTTAGTTAATTTCTAGGGTTTATTTTTAGTACTAAGTATTCTACAATTTATTTAACTTTTTAATTCAGTAATATATATTTTTTTAAACTGTAGACATATTTTCTTTTGATAAGTATACTTTATATACATTGTAAAAGGTAACAATTAGATAAGTACTTAACGTAAAATATATGTTGTTTTTGAAAATGCAATTGAACAAGTTATTTAAAAAAAAAATGTTTTGCTACCGTGATACCCCCACGGGTACAAAAACATAGACTGAACTACAAGTACTCTATGGTTCTTGACCTCAATCACGTGATCGAACAACTCTGTGAATTTACATTCGTCTTAAAAAAATTATAAATATATATATGCACATATGCACTATATTTCGTTTTGATATGACTGGTTTTATTCATTTTATGAGCAAGATTATCTATTCAAGGGATTGTTTTACATACATGTACTGTTTGTGCTTTTTTATGCTAGTGGACTGGAATCAATATCTTGCTTAACTGAGCAATTAATTTTACATACAGGTTTTCTGGGTACTGACTATTCGCTGATCATGGATGCAGTCGATAATAGCCATTCATTCTCTATATATATATATTTCAAGATCATGTTTATATGTATAGTAATATTACTTAGGTTTCAATTGACATATCCTATGAAGGATTTTTGAATAATTTTGCACTTGCACTTTATTAACAAATAGTGGGGCATATTCTCAAGAACGTGTGATAACTACCGCAAGTGTAGCTTAACGCAACCCTACACATCGCAGTCCATCGCGGGAAAACAACTCTGTGTTAACGTGGTATTCACAACACGGCGGTATCATGCGATAGTCACAGGACAACGCTTCAAATGAACGTGTTAGAAACAAGGCGATGCCGCAAAAACGCGAAACCCCAATGCGAAAATAGTAGCGATGACGCCAATCGCGATACAAAAATCTACGAAAACCAGCCGCAGGCCTGCAATTCCCATGCGTCATGCGGGAAAATGCACCATAAAAGTAGAAAGAAACATACCAACAAAAGCCAAACAACAGCGAAGCACAATGGAGGCAGCCAGGGCAAGTACAGAGGACAACCAGAACCCCACAAGCCCCACGGAGGACCAGCCTGGGACCTCGGGGTCAGGGAAGGGCAAGGACAAGAAGAAGAGGAAGACGAAGTCCAGTCCGCAGGAAAACAGGATCCTGATAACGGAGGTGATAGAACACCATCAATCACTGTTCGTCACCTCCACCGTGTCACTGGCAACTAAAAATGGAATATGGCAGACCATCGTGGACAAGGTGAATGCAGTCGGAGTGCTGAAGAGGGCAATGGATGAGGTCAAGAGGCGCTGGAATAATGTGAAGCGCAAAACCAAGCTGAAACTCGCAAACAACCGGAAGGCAGCAATGCAGGCTGGAGGTGGGAGTCCTGCGCCACAGGAGGAGCTGGACGAGATGGAGGAAATGGTGTCCACAGTCATCAGTGGGGAGACGGTGGCAGGAGTCGGCGGACCGGACACTGCTCATCATGACCGGACACAACAGCAACAGGGTGAGTAACCACCAGGGACTGGGGGGACGGGGGGAGATGGGCACAATGGCACACATGCACAATTAAGCATAGCACATCTGCGGACAAAACATGCCCCAGACCCACAACTCCCACCAAGAGACCAATGCACACAGGTATGCAACATCTCAGCACTGCAGAAGCACAGAACCCAGAGGCACACCGCATGGAAGGGAGGAGGGCAGCTAAATCAGAGCTGCAGGGGCGACTCCCCCAAAATGCGGCACACACACATAACATGCAGAGCACATCAACATTGACAACTAGGTGGTACAAACCGCAACACGTCCACAACTGAACAGAGGACACAACAGGTGCCGCATGTGGGTAGAAACTGGCCAATCACATATGGCACTGCAGGGAAATGTGAGTTGACAATGTACAAGTACAAACCCACATCCGTGATGTAGTCAGAATGTCCACTGTCCCACATCAAATAGGCAGCTCCCCCCAAACAGTCACAATGTACACTGTCATGCAGTCTGAATGCAGACATGTACAATGCGTCAACATACATGTGTACACAATGTCAAACTGCATCTCCCCTTCACATTGCAAGGGGAAATCCAACACCTCCTGCAGAGCAGTCCGAACCTCTCTTCTCTGATTACGAAGAGAACCACCACACCTTCGACTCAGACGCCCTCGAACAGCTCGTGGAGAGCCTCCGCAGCCCACTTCCAGGATCAGGGCAACCCAGCTGCCACGAGGAGCCCCCCTGCACAGTACACACAGCAGGCAGCACCCACCACCACGGCTGCCTCCCAGGACCCCCACGACGAACACATGGCCTTCCAACGCCGTGTGTTGGGGTGCCAGGAGAAGCTGGCTGAACAGGTGCAGGTGGGGTTCGACCGCATGGCAGCCAAACTAGACACCATACGTGGGTGTCTAAGTCCCATCAGTGACCACTCACAGTCCCTAACGGACACCCACAGTCCGCTCCATGCCCTCTAACCGACCATGGCTGACATCGCCAGAGTCCTGATTCTGCGACAAGAACGACTGTCTAGCCAGAGTTCCTCCAGCGATCTCGCCCGCGAGTTGGGACACATGCGGAGGATCATGGAGAACATGGAGCGGATGCAGGCGGAAAGAGCGGCTGCCATCGCTGCACACCAGCGAGAGGTAGCTGGGTCCCTCAATGCCCTAAAGACCTTCCTCATGGCATTGCTGCCACAAGGCCTGGCGCTGATGCATGCTGCTGCTACCACCCCATCCACATCTCCGGCCCCTGATGTGTCTGTGCCACACAGTGCTGGGGACAGTACACCAACACCCACATGTGAGGCACATGCAACAGCAGAGGACGAAGATGCGGATGAACCCACCCTCGTGGTCAGGAGGACGCAGTAGCATTCATCTCCGCCATGTGGCCTGTTTCTGCTTGGTTTTGCCCTCTGCATCATCACCTTCCACTGTCCCCCAATGCACTCTGCGACACTCACCTCGCACCTCGACATGGACTGCCATATTCTGTTTGGTCACCAATGACACAGCTATCAGACTGCGGACTGAAGTCCTCCTCTCCTGATGTACCTGTCATTCCCTGAAGGACCCTGGCTGGCCCTCCACGGGCCGACAATGTGAAGTGGGGTTGGCATGGCCCTGTACTGCTCCAGCTGCAACACTCCCTTGAATGTGTAATAAACATTCATATCCACACAGATGTGTCATGTCTATGATCTCTCAAGTGTGGAAGTATGGATGAATGTAGGGTCAGTGATTCCCCCATACGACCATGTTGCCCATGTTGTGGGACTATTGTCACAGGGTGACAGGTTGCCGATTCCGGTCCGGGTGGTGCCGACACTACAACGGAGACACATCCATTAGTCACTTCCTTGTCCAGCCCAGGACAGAACCACGCCAGAGCCCCGGGGTCATTGTTCGCACCCTTACGCTGGACTGACATACGCCATGACAGCCCACTCCGATTATGCACACAGGGGGGGACAGCGCTACATGTCCTAGGTCTTCACTGTGGGGATCTGCAGCTCACAGGTCTAGTTGTCAGCATGCCACAGCCACTCCCTCATGGCTGGTGTACACCCACACCACACCCATCCAGCACTGGCGTCACAGGACATGTGACCCTGGCAATAAAAATGGCCTGGCGCACGTGCTCGACACCATTTCCACTCTCTCTGACTGGGTGTCTCCGTGTAGTTGTCATGTGTGCATGAGGGCCTGGGGCCCTGCCGCCTCACATTGCCCAGTGCCGGGGGTGACATGATGGCGTCCGCACAACAGGACTCAATCATTAAGGGTCCATGGCTAGCGGGGCACAGACTTGGTGGCACCGGATACACTGCGGCAGGCACAGGCACCCTGCCACGGGACGGTGTCTTGCGTTGCAGTGAGATAGGGGCACCTAAAGTGCTGAGCGGGTGTGCAGCCTGCGATGATGCGCCGTCCTGGCGGTCCAGACTGGCAAGGATTCGTGTGAACCCTGCTGGGCCTCAGTGTAGGCCTGGGCCAGTGGGCAGTGCGGCCCTCCCGCCACGTGGCGTTGCACTTCACAGAGTTAGTGGCACCTCAAGCGCTGAGTGGGTGTGCAGCCTGCGATGATGCCGTGTGCACTGATGTGGTCTCTGCCATTGCGTAATCAAGACCCAGAGTCAGGTGTGTGACCTGGTGGCCCGCGGGGAGGGGCTGCATGATGTGGAGGGTGCCATGGTCGTGGGCACCAGACTTGGAGATCCCTCTGGAACGTGGTGGGCCCTCTTGGAGACACGCCGGTGGCGGAAGGTGAGCAGTGAGGCCTGGTTGCGCAGGGGCAGGCAATCACCGCTGGGCGGCGGGAGGGGTTGGGGTGCAGCAGCCTGTGTGTGCAGGGGCGGGCAAGCGATGATGGCGTGTGCAGCTGTATGGGCTCTGCCATTCATGTCTCTGGAAACTGTTTCAGATGAGGGACCTGGGGGACTGCTGTGAATATTGGCACGTGGTTGGAGACACACCGGTGACAGCAGGTGACCTAGGTTCGCAGTGTCGGCACTCTCTCCCTCTCTCCCTCTCTCTTTATCTCTCCCTCTCTCCCTCTCTCTTTCTCTCTCCCTCTCTTTCTCTCCCTCTCTCCCTCTCTCTTTCTCGCTCCCTCTCTCCCTCTCTTTCGCTCTATCTCTCTGTACTTTGATGGGCGCATGGAACACCTTCTGATCCAGATTTCTGTTTTGCAGGCTGTGACTTACAGATTGTCCTGAAACGACCCACCATGCCTCTTCGGATTTTTTTTTTTTGGTTTGTTCTGTAATAAACGTATTGTTTGGATATTTTGATATGGGTGTATGATTTCCCTTTTTCTGTCCACACATGTATGTTGGGTGTTGTGATTGTGCGACTTCAGGCGATTTGTATGGTTCATGCTTCGTGGAGTTGATGTGCACTATCTTTGTCCATAGGGGGGATGCCTGGGGTAGGGCCCCGGGGGGGGGGTGGTGGTCCTGGGGGTGGTGGCGGTGGGTGTTGTTGGCCTATTGGGGCTCAGGCCTGCTTGATGGGTTGCTCCAGGGCATCTGTTGTTCTTCATGTGTGGCTTTGGGCTGTGCTCCCTTGTCTGGTGCCGGTTGTCGTCCGACTTTACACCAGGTAGGAGCAGGTGTTAGTTTCCTGCTGCTAACGCTCCTTAGCGCATGTTTTGTGATCTTATCGCCGATCTGGCTGGTCGTTGAGAATGTTGTGGAATGGTGTTGTCGCTGCTTTTTGCACGGGAACGCCTACTCTGCATATCATTAGCGTTAGTTGCCGGGCTCCTCTGTGGCGATGTTTTTTGCGACTGCTATCGCAGGTAAACTGGTGTTATGGGCTGTTAGCACCAGCTTGGGATTGGGGTGATAACTTTATCGCGGATTTGGCTGCGATAAGGTGCCGTTGGCTTGGCGATAGCTCCTTGAGAATATGCCCCAATGTGTATATATATATTTTGTTTGACCTAGGTATTATGCGACTTATGCTATGAAGGACTGAGTAATAATCATGCACTTGCACTTTATTTATGATATTTTATCCAGTATACTTGCTCTAGTAGAGCGTACTATCGCCTAATATTTTATACTATAAGCGCTCTGAGGTATTCATGACCTGTCTGCTATTAATCATTAAGCACTTTCATGACCTATCTGCTTTTAATTAGTAAGCACTTTATGAATCATTATATCCAGTACTGTATTTGGTTTTGCGTTATTTGCACTGATGTGGTTTTTCTTCCATTTGAATACTTGAATTCTTTCAAAGGACTATATGTCCTCTTTGGTTATAGCCACCTACTGACAGCATATTTGCACTTTCGTTAAATGGTTTAAACATGGCTATTTACTTTCTAAGCCTGATATCTCTTATAGTTGTAATCGCTATACTGATGACTCTACTATTTGGATATGCTCAATGTACAAACCTGCACTGTTCTAAAAATGATATATTTGTACTACTATTACTTTCACATTAATTTCACATCTGTGTATGAATGGCTATTTGTACATATGACTGTAATGTGGAAGTTTCGATACAGTTCGATCTGGAGCTGTTTACCAGTCTGTCTTTTAGCTTCACTGCTGGGAAGTTTTGTGTCTATAGTTATTGGGGCACATTTTTGTATTTAGTCAGTTTCCCGATCACGAGGCGCGTCATGTGATCAAGCTCGCGTGCGGCGAGCGAAACGCGTCATGGCAGGCACTATGCCTGTTTATTTTGTGGATACTATGTCGCAATAAACTTTTCACTGCATTTGCACTATTTCCAAGCTTTTTTGGATTAATTTTGGAGCACACTGAGGTCCGTGCCTGGGTATCCTGCTGAGGAGTGTCAGGCCAGGATTTGGAGTTTTGATATATATATATATATATATATAGCACCTTATTTCTTTTTTTCACAATACTTACTCAATTTATGTATTTCACGACCCTGCAAATCTGAGGACTAGAATTGCGAATCTGCACAATTACACCCCAAACCTTCACTTCTGATTGGCCACATTGGGAGCACACTCATTTTTTAAGTAAACCACACCCAAATTCTGTATCTTAATTTTCATAATAGCAGAGAAGAAGACAGGGAAGCCTCTATTGGTCCTTTTTCCACTCTGCTGAAGAGGAGCATTTTGAAATAATGGCAGCTGAAATAAGCTCTAGAGAGTCTGACAATCCTGTGGTTGTGCAGGAAGAAGAAGAACAGGATTTGCCTCATCCTAAAAAAGAAAGTGAGCTTTGTAGACATTTACCATCCCATCAGGGGAAAAAAATCGGCAGCGCTATTTGTACGGTGCAACATCTGTGGGAAACAACTCTCCTGAGGCGCCAGCAAAAAAATACTCTAATGGAACCAATTCCATGTGGAAACATTTAAAAACAATGTATAAGAACATACAAGAGGATCGTTTGTGAGAAGACTATTGGTGCTGGAGCATCTACATCATCTGCACCTTTACCTGCACCTCTGCCTCAGACACTATTACAGTTTCAGTTGTCTGTGAAAATTTGACACAAATGGCACCCACTGCTTAAAGTGGCACATGCCAGTGGGTTTGAACACTACTTTGGTCGCTCAATACCGCAATGCAATTCATAGCCATCCGTGTTAATTTTTTTTTTTGCTTTCAAATTTATAATTCATGTCTCACAGTTTGAAACCTGTTGGTTTCTATTATCAACCTTGTTGAACTATTTTGTACCTTGCTTTTTCTGGTTATGAAAAAAAACTGGTTCAAAAACTAGGAAAAAAATAGTTATTTTTAGAATCGCACCATCTACTTAAAGAAAGAGCCATTCTTACATATTTCATTTTTAAAATATATATACATGTGCCAAAGTATTTGAACGTTTTATTACATATATATATTGGTGTTTGAGAGGCTGCATCAATGCTTGGCTGACTGTGTTATTGTGTCTATCAATATGTAATTGAGAATGTTAGTGAGTATATCAGTGTGTTTTTGGGTGTGTTAGTAGCTGTATTACTGTTTGACCGGGTATGTCAGTCTGTGCAGCAGATGTCTTATTGGATAGATTGCTGTATGCCTGGGATTGTCAGTGTCTGTACTGATATGTCCCTGGGTGTGTCAGCATATGCATCAATGTGTGCCTGGGTGTGTTATTGGGTGCATTAGTGTACAGCTGGGTGTGTCAGTTTCTGCTTTGCTGTATGCCTGGGTGTGTCAGTGTCTCCATCAGTTTATGCGTTGGTGTATCAGTGTATGTATCAGTGAGTGTCTGGGTGTGTTATTGGATGCATTAGTGTTTGACTGGGAGTATCAGTGTCTGCATTGGTGTATGCCTGGGTATGTTAGTGTATGCATTGGTATCTCCCTGGGTGTGTCAGTGTATGTGTCAGAGTGTGCCAGGGCATGTTACTGGATGCATTAGTTTTTGACTTGGTGTGTCAGTGTCTGCATCGATGCATGCCTGGGTGTGTCAATGGCTGTATCAGTGTGTGCATGGGTGTTTGAGTAGCTGTATTAGTGTCTACCAGGGTGGATACTCTGAGAATGCAATTTTAGGAAACAGTGCTGACAAAAGTAATTAGTCAAATACATTACTCCAATAGATGGCATACATCCGCATAAAAAGAAAAAAAACACAAATCTGAGTTAGTATTAAGATTTATAAAATTACAGAAAATAGTTAAAATGTCAATAATGCATACTTTCATAATAATAAACAAATTACTTTTCATTTCTTATGCTGTAATGCTATGTTACATTAAAATAAAGCATTTAATTTTCCTTTTATTACTGTTCTCGGTTTCTATACTCATACACTATAAATAATATATTATTGAAAGAATCATCACTGAACAGTGGGGAAAAAACAATCATAAAGATTGTAGACAACCATAAATGCACACTATGTCACTGTAATTAAGCAACACTGTGCATTGCACTCACTACAATTTTTAAGCAATGATTTTACCTATACTTCTTCTGCTAATTTAAAGAAATATATCCTGTAAATGAGATGTTTGTCATTATAACTAGTTCTAGCCATATAAGGCACAGTAGCATATTGAAACCTTCTAAAGACATCACCCCTGGTAGGCCGCCTGATGTCATAAATCATGATAATGTATCTACTACAATGAGAGTATTCTACTTTTAGAACTATATTCCTACTTAGAACTTTGGTTCCAGAAACAAAAGATAAGAGTTTGGTTGCTCATAAGGCAGTCTTTGTTTGAATGTCAAGTTGCTATCATTATATTCTGTCAATACACTTTTACTTTTTACATAGACAGTGTAGTGACCAGATTTGACAGTTAGTCCTTCATGTTCTTCCAAAAATAGATATTTGTCCTGCTTTGACATTTGTAATCTCTGTTTCCATTTCACTTCCATCTGCTCTGCATCATTGTAGCATTAAAATAAGATATTTCCCACTTTTTTGTAGACGAAATGTTGACATGACATCTGATCAACAATTTGGGCAGGTACTGCTTTGTGTAGTTTGTTTGAACAATCTGTCAAAAGACACAGTATTGGTAGTGTTATATAAAGAAATCGCTCAGAATCTATTCTGTACCTGATGTGCATGAGCAATCTTCACACTCATGGTTCCATGAGTAACTAAGTCCAAATAACAAAGTCCACCACCCTGCTAAAAAAAACCTGATGCTGACCTGAACAATCTCAAAAACTTTAGACCCATCACCAAGTTTCCTTTCCTAGCTAAAATCCTTGAGAAATGTGTTCTCTCCCAACTCAACCAACACCTGGAATCGAACAACCTAGTTGACTCACACCAATCAGGATTCAGGAAGGGATGCAGCACTGAAATAGCTATACTGAGTATAACAGATGACATTCACAACTCCCTTGACTCAAACAGATGCTGTCTGCTTGTCCTTCTCGACCTATTTGCGGCCTTTGACACAGTGGATCACAAGTTACTTTTAGATGCCCTACAAAAGCGTATCGGAGCTGATGGCACTATTTTAAAATGGTTCTCCTCATTTCTATATAACCGATCCCAACTCCAAAAAATTAAAAATTTCATGTCCGACATCTCACCCACAACCAGAGGTAACCCACAAGGCTCAGTCCTCTCCCCCACACTCTTCAACATCTACATTGAACCACTCACTACCCTTTTAAAACAAGCAAACATCTCCTGCCACCTCAATTCCTCCGACACCCAGCTCTACCTGGATATATCCTCCCTTAAAGACATCCTTCCACTCAACTCCACACTTTCAAAAGTATAAAATTGGCTATCTCTCAACCACCTCAAACTCAACCAAGAAGAAAACAAAATACTTGTCTTCTCCAGTCACGACCAACCCCTTCACATCCAAGAACGGATAAACAACCTAGACTCCCTAAACTGCAAGCCTACCCCAGCAAACTTAACTAAATCTCTTGGGATCTCTCTGGACACAAGACTAAACATGAGCTCTCACATAAGCCCACTACAAAGGGTGCCTTCTACAGCCTAAAACTTTTCAACAGAATCAAGCTTTCCAACCCCCCCAGTGACCTAAAAATCGCAACTCAAGCTCTAGTTCTGTCCAGACTTGACTATGGAAACGCCACACTAACTGGGGTAGCTAAAACACACATAGCCTCCTTGAGAGCCACCCTAAACGCAGCAGCAAGAATGGTCCAGGATCCAAGAAACATGACCACATCACCCCTGCATTGCAAAACCTAAAACGGCTACCATTCAAAGCACGCTGCTGTTTCAAAATGGCCTGTCTCACCCATAAAGCCCTACACACTGGCAAACCGGATTACCTTGCAGCTAAACTCACTAAAGCAGGACAATTGAGAAACCTAAGAAGCTCCAACTCGCTCCTTCTAATCCCACCCAAAAGACATAAACAAAAAGTCCTCTCCCGCTCTTTCTCAGGCAATGCCCCCCAAAATCTGGAACTCTCTCCCAATTCATATCAGAACCAACCCCTCCTTCACAAGCTTCAAGAGACAGCTAAAAAAGATTTTCCTCAACTGTCATCTCTATCCCTCTGAACAATAACCACCCTATGTTTCCCTCCTAAATCCATGCGAATTGATGGCCACCTCTGCTGCAAAGCCTCTTGATGATCTGATCCTCAACTCTGCTACCAAACTCCCCTACCCTCCCTTAAAGGAACTTTTTTTTTTTCCTCATAATTATTGAACTGTGAAACTTCCAGAATCTAGGTAAATCAATGTACTGTGACTGTTTATGCTTCTATGCATGTACATTTTTGTAAAGCGCTCTGATACCCCTCGCGTCATATAAGCGCTATATAAAACTCCTAAAATAAAACAAATAAAAAATAAAACTCCTCAATACATATTTCTTCTTCTTATAAAACTCCAAATATCACCATTATAAACTCCTGTGCATCCTGTTGAGTGTTTGGAGTAAATTTTACTGATCCGCTACATATATCTACAAGGTCTTTAATGTGTGAAACAAAATGTGTTAAGTCTTATCACTATGTAAACGTTGCAACAAATCACACAGTGTAGAACACAATTTCTTCTGTTGTTTCTGTTCAATTACATATACAAGATAAACTAATTGTAAGAGTACATTTAGGACAAAATTTGCATAGCAGTTGACACCAGAAGGGTTTGACAACTGGTAACCAATAATATCTCCCTCATTGTCAATTTTTCTGTTCTTAGCAGCTTCCTTGTTCTCCTTCTTTTTCTTCTTTTTAACAACATCGCTACAGTCCTTTGTACGTTTTCGCTTTGGACAGATGGTGCATTTTTCATAAATTGTACACTATCCTAAATGAGGAGCATAAACACTTCTTAATTGATTGTACTCTTTAACACAACTTGGATCAGCACTTACTCCGCTGTCATCAAATGCAGCCAAATACAAACCGGACAATGTTCTAACTCAGGATAAGGCTACATGTGGCACTCCTTTCCTGAAGACTGTACTTCCAACATTAACCAGTGCTGAATCTACACTTAATTCTTGTGATTTATATTACAGCGTATGCTGGAGAAACTGGAAACTGTATTTGTTGCACATATAAGCAAAAACTGTACAATTGACCTTCCAATCGGCTTTATGCTATCAATCTGTTCAAATTTAATTTCTAGGAACTCTATCTCACTCCTGTTAGGAAAGATAATGATATCAATAATTTTACCCAATGCACCATTAACTAATCCTTCCTCAACAATTTAAATTCTGCACAAACTTACTGTACAGTTCTTGCAAACACTTAAACATTGCTCTAATCCTGCAGATTTTGAAACAGATTTTTCCAATGAATCCAATTCTTTTCCAATCTTTCATTTAGCACTACTGTGACACCCTGGTGCTCCTCTTTGTCTATGGCCATCAGTTCCAAAATTTCTCCTTTCTCTAACTCCAGCAATTCTTTGTTGAAAGGAGCACAGTCCACTAGTGTAGGCATTAGGTACACAATTGGTTTTCCTTCTTGAATGAAAGGTCACATTATCTCTGTTGGTGTCTTGTTAATTGAAAACAGTTTTTTAAGAAGATGACTTTGTAGCAGACACTTTCCCTCTTTCGAAAGAACATCTACTTTAATATCCTTCAAAATATTCCTGTATTCAAAGTCAGATGCTTGTCGCATATTCCTACGTAATCTTTGTATTTGAAGTTTAACCAAATATTGACTCTTCCAATACTTCCCAAAGTATTTCCAGTCTCATCATGGAGCAGTATTTTGAATTGAGGCTGTTCTTTGACTAGTGTAAGTTGTAGTAGATCGCCAAACACAATCAGGGGTTTTCCTCCAAATAGCTCATCACAGTCTGTCCTTAGAATCTGTTGCGTTTTTAAGTGTGCAAAGGCAAGCATTAAGTATGAGACCATGCTCCCCTTATCAATGATGAAAAATGTTAACTTCTTCAGTACTCTTGAGACTTCATGACAAGCTTCACCGGACAACATTTGGTACTCCAAATTGTTGTCATGTTCCAGAGGCACCATAAGAAGTTGATGTAAAGCAATTCCTTTAAATGTGTGTGCTGTTGCTACACAACAAATTACACTCCTGTAAGAAAGCAATGAGAACTTGTATTAAGGAGTGTTTGCTGGTGCCAGCTTGACCGCTGACATACAACAGTATTGGCTTAATTGATGTGCATGTAGACTCTTTCTTGTCTTGGTGGAATCTATGCTGAACTCTGTCTTTTACCTCCATATATTTTTCTTTTTGCTCGTCATTTAGTTGTGCAACTAACTCTTCCAAATCAGTAGTTTCCTGTCTTCCTTTTTGCATTGCAATCTCCACCTCATTCATTAATAGCAATTGTAGCTTCATTTTCAATTATTGGCTGCCCAAGAGGATCTTGACATAAAGGTCCTGAATTTTGTCTGCTTTGTGAACTCTTCTTAGCTGTCTCAGCAGCGGTTGTTTGTTCCTATTCAATCGCGTCATTTAACATTTTCAAATAGATAGGATACACCGAACACTGAATAGTAACCTTTGCAGTATTAAATCAATCTTTGTAGCAGTCAAAGTCACTGAGTAATTCTGATTCAGAACACCAAGGCTTAAACAGTTGTAGAAATGGCAAGTTGAAAAACCCTCTTTTTTCAGGAGTTTGACAACTCAGTTTTCTATGATTAATTAGACTGCCTTTGCTATGTCGTACCAAACAACCATCACAATCTACTGCTGCAAATTTACCTTGATCTACATTTTCTGTCACATTGTTTATATATCTGTAATTTTTTGAAGTATTAATTAAAGATATCCATTTTCAAGATGTGGACTCCTTTTGGATAGTAGGTGTCCAGCATGTTTATTTTGACAATATCTGTACTTCCTGGGCAAATTCTGCAACATACTGAATTTCAGGAAACTACTTCAACACGCTATTTCAAATGCATGCCAGGCCATGCCTAGACTCACCCAAACAATTCTCCCCAACTTACAGTACAAACTAGCTGAACTCAACCGATCACAGCACTCTTAAGATACAATTTTCTTTTGTGAAAGCATCCTCAAAGTGAAGCTGTACAGTTTCTTGGTTAAAGATTTTTCAGCAGAAATCGTTTCCCACATCTCCATCTTTTTAGATTTTGTTATCTATGAAGTAACATAACAAGCAACATCTATGGAGTTGTCTGCCATAAGCTGAATATCTATTTTTGCATTCCACATCTTCAGAATGACAGGATTGTAGTCGTTGAAATATTTTTAAGCTTCTGTTCTCCTCAGGTTGTAGGTCTTTTGGGGGATTTTTGAGTAGGTGTATGTCTGACTGGAGACAAAAACTGTTGACTCTGTCGTTGGAAATTACAGGTCTTGGAAATCCAAAATGACATTTAGTGTACAATTTCGCTCTGTACTTCCACCGAAAATATTTACGTCATCTATGTCTTTGAAAATGTAGAACTTGCTGTTTTAGGCCTTTTCATCACTTTCAAATTTGGCGCAGATCTGCGCTCTGACATTTTGTTGTAAGTATGCCCCTAAGTTTGATTTTTCTGTAGAAATTCCATTAAACTTTGCTATTTCTTGTGCAAACTTATCAGTACTTCTATCAGAGTACTGTTCCTCTATACCTGAACATACCAACTGCTCATTTTCTTCAGACTCTACTTCAGAACCAAAGAAACTGAATTGAATATCATCACAAGCGTTTTAAACCTCTGATACTGCACCATACAAAAACGCTTTGTTTAATTCTCTTAAAGACAATACAGGAATTTTACCATGGTAAAGTCTTCTAAATAAATTTTGCATTTTTGAATGATGAACAACCAACATTTGAAACAATTATGAAAAGTGCTTGTGCACACTTTCTTGGATAGACACGGCAAAGAGTGACCTTGTAAATTAGTCAATTTCCTCACTTTGCATGGATCTAAACCTTGCACGCTTGCAATTTTGTGCTTAAAACTTCTATCCAGAAATTGATATAGAACGTTTCTCAATATATCATTTGATTGCTGGCAAGCACTACAAATACAACTACATTCACATTTAAACAGATGATTTATTTATATATATATACATGAGCATTTATGCCTTCCTTATACCTCTTCAGCTATCTCTTCTACATTTCCCTACGAACTATCTCCTCTTTTGCAATAAAAGTACAGTTTACCTAATAGCATCGTCCAGTTGTTTCAACTGCATGCTATTAAAGTGTGCTCTTGTAAGTAGCTTTCTTCACTAAATAAAGTCTCGGTACTAGATCTTTGTTTCTATTCTTCTTTGAAATTTTGCAAAAGTTACTTTTAGTAATAATCCTTGTTTTAGTCATAGAAAACACTGTTTTTTCCAGTGTTCTCATTCTATTTAGTATAAAGATAAATACCTTACGCTTTAGGGCAAACGCTTTATCTACTACACTTTCTATGTGTTTTTTTGCTTCAATGCTGCTGTTTTTCTTTTGTACTGCAATATATTTCTTACCAAATTCTGTATTACCCTACTTCTAAACATTCTTCGTCTTATTTCTTTGAATTGTTTTTGCCTTGCTGTCAGATTAGCTTTTTTTTAATAACAACATTCAACTTCAAATCATTTACTACTTTTTGTTTCTGAGTTGTTGGCAAAGCTCTCTTTGTATTGACATAATTTTCAACATTGTTCATTTTTCTAAACACTATTTGAAGAAACTCCTTAGTTCTCTTACAGTAGTTGTTTTTTTCCCCTCTACATTTTGTCCATCATCTCTTTTTTTGTTCTCAGTTTTTTGCAGGTAGTAGCATTTCTTTAGTTTTTTTCCTCCTCTGTTCCTTTCTTGCCATTGTAAATTATTCTCTTTGAACACTAGTCGATATCCGAAAAAATACAGTATATATTTTACATTACATGCCTCAAGCAACTAAATGCCTACATAATTCTTTATATCAGTATTTCATTCCATTCCACAGGTATTAAACATAATAGCTCTACTCCCTCTCAAACTACATGTCTTACTTTCTAAGCATATACCGCCCTTGGCCTACCTGCGTGTGTACCCTAGGAGTCACTTATATGTAGGAAAAAAAGGAATTTAATGCTTAGTAACGGGTTTTAAGTGCCTATTCTATCTGGTAGTAAAACTGCACACACAGACTGTGCAGTACAGGTCGCAAGTATGTTTAAAGGGCTACTTGTCTGGATGGGTGAGTTGGAGTGTCACCACTTGAGTACATATCTAAATAAGTGTATCAATTCTTCTATGGGTGTGTCACTAGATGTATAAGTAACTAGCTCACTATATGACTGGTTGTCTTAGTATCTTAATGGGTCTGTATATGTGTATGAAAGTGTCTGTAGGGATTGCTTACTGACAGTATTAGTGAGTGTAGGGGTATGTAACTGTGTGTGCAACTGGCTCTGTTGCTGCTGGATACATAAGTGCTGTGTGGGTGTGTGAGTGAATATACAAGTGCCTCTGTTTCGGTCTGACTAGGTTTGTGAGTGGCTCTATCCTTTTGTAAATAGGTATGTGAGTCACAGTGTGGGTGGCAGACTGGATGTATAACTGGGTGTATGGGTCTGTAAATGCATGTGTAACTCATTGAAACTTGAAAGTACATGTTTTACCTTCTAAGCATATAGCACCGTACCCTATGACCTACTTTCGTACTACCTTACGGTTGTCTTATGTAGTTGAAGAGGAGTTTAAGGCTTACAAAGTTGACATGGCAGTAAAACTACACACACAGGCTCTCCATTAGCAGGCCCAATGCATGTTTAAGGATCCATTTGTCTGGATGGGCGACTATTGTTGAGTGTGTGTTTTTGAGTAGATATCTAGATAAGTCTTAGTATCTCTATGGGACTGTATATGTAAGTGGCTGTATGGATTGCTTACTGGCTGCCTTAGTGAGTGTACAGGTATGCAACTAAAAGTGAAGGTGAATAAATGGTTAAGTAAATGATTTTATTGATGTCCCTCTCAGTGTGCCATTGTCAGAATGTCAGAGTCTATGTGTATCTGTGTGCAAATCATGTACTTTCAAATTATATAGTGTAATAAATGACCCATATCTTCTTCCAAACACACTCATTCATTAGAGCTTAATAAAATAGCTATATTTTCTCTTCAGACCTTTTTATTCCTCCTTAGGTGCTCAACACAGTTTTCCTTAATATAATCATCTACCCTCCCTTTTATTTACCCTTTTACTGTTGTGTATAACCTATATATGTTATTTCACCTTATAAATCCTCATATCTTTTTATATACATATTCTTTTTAAAAGTACAGCCCAATTGACATATCTGTGAAATGTCTTTTCTGTTCTCCTATTTGTTTCTTAGTGTCACGTAGAATCTCTTTTCAGTGACAATCTGAAGTCAATTGTACAGGAATGGTAAACCATTCTTAGTACATAACACTCATTAATGGCAACCATTCCCACTCTGCCTTCAGTGATACTGATGTTGATAGCTTCCTTTCATATTTTACTTTTGCTATACCACTTCTGAATGGCCACTGTTTTTAACCCTTTGTAAGACTCCTGCTGAGAAGCCCAATTGGGTAGTGGCTTTCAGCAGATTCGCAAATCCGCTGCAACACTTAGCGTGACCCCCCATGGAACATCGCGGGGAATCCGCATGGGTGCTCGAAAACTCTATTACCAATCTACAGTTAAAGCATGGCATTTATACTTTTCTATGTCAAAATTATTAATTACAACCCAAATGCTCCCTAATGAGCAATATTTCCATATCACTCTGCTTCTCAGCTTTACAATCTACTCTTTTTTCTTCCCTTCCCCCAGCACTTGTGGCTCCATTTCCATGGTAAACATGTTTAGAACACTGACCGCTAGCACTAGGTCAAAAGTTCTTAAGCCTTTCTCTGAGCACCATAATACCTTCAAATTGAACTGTAGCAGGTGTGGTTGACTGTTTAGAATTATAAGCGTATCCCAAACAGCATAACATTTTATTTATTTTTCCAGAGCCAATCACAGAAATAATTACTTTTTTCTCAGAATGGCTACCTACTTTTAGCTGTCTGCATATTAACAGCATCCAATCAAATATGTACTTTTTTAATTTGGGTGCTGTCCTCCATTTTACCTTGTGAGAAGTTGGCCTAGTATATGCTGTCCACTAATTATAGTGGGCACCTTGCACCAGTCCAAACAACCCCTTATTGGAGATAGGTTAAAGACAACCTTTATTGAAAGCTATCCTAGTGGTAGCTATGGAGAGCAGCCTTCAGGCTAAGTCTTGAAGGAATGTAAAGCAGCTTGTTTTACCAGTCTATAATCTCTTGAGTGACCAAATGAAAGGGGACCACACCAGGTATATATCTAAAATATATGTATTTAGTCTTAAACACACTCCTCTAGTCTCTTTATGAGGCTAGAGTTCAAAGTACATACTTTACAAGTCAAATATCAACAGTAATAGCACAAATACACGTTTGAGCCCTAGGGGCGTACCAAACCATATACTAAAATAGTGGTATAAGAACCACGACTGAGCTAGACACAAGGCCTAGAGCCTGTAGAAGTGCTTGGACCACAAGGAACCACCCAAGGTAGTGACACAGGGGACCCACGGGGGACGCGTGCAGTGTGAGAACACAGCCGCGAATCGCCGTTAACTTCTATGGGGAAAGTCGCGGTTGGAGTTTTAAAGGAAAAGGACACTTAGAAGAGGACTTGGAGCAAACCCCTTTAGAACTAGGTCGTTCTAGAGTCTATACCCACGGGAGCACCGGAGTACTTGAGTTACCTCACCCAGGGAAGCCGGGTGCATAGGTGTCTTTCGGGGTCGGGTTTCGTCGTCGTTTTCAATGGCGATAGCTGCAAAGTGCTGCTGGCGACCAAGTTGAAAGTGTCCGGGTGGATCCAAGGATGGATCGGAGATCTGAAGAACCTGAAAGCAGAGGGGACAGAGTCTGGGTCACTAGCCAGTGACCAGGAAGGCGATGAGCGGATGCCCACCGATGTCGGGTGCTTCAGGTAGGTAGACGCAAAAACAACAGTTGATGGACAGAATGCAGAACAATGTCATACATTCACCCCAGTACAGAGATCTGGGCCTTAATCCATCGTTTTTTTGCTCACCATGCCATTCCAGTTTGAACCCAGCCATATGCAAATCAGTCTTGACCCTGTGCCTCATGGGAACAGTCCAGCCCGAACTGCCAAGCCAGGTCCTCCCTGGACTGGAAACAAGCATCCTAGGACCGGTTTCGGGGTTTCACCCCTCTTCAGCCAGGATAGCTTGATTCCAGTGGCATGGAGAGCACGGGACCCCAGAGGGGACAGAGTCTGGGTCACTAGCCAGTGACCAGGAAGGCGATGAGCGGATGCCCACCGATGTTGGGTGCTTCAGGTAGGTAGACGAGGTCCAGGAGGCGTCGATGACAACCAGGAGCTGGATTCGAGCTGTCCCACAACATCTGTCAATTGCTGGGGTGTCGGCGACCGGATTGGACCCAACAAGCCTTGGCAACGGCAAGTCACGTGGAAACAAAGAAAGGACGTTGATGCAGACCAGCAAGGTCTGAGGGACTCACCCAGCAAAGGTAAGTCAGGGCACGTCTGGAGCAACGAGAGAAGCCCAAGGAAAAGAAGAGTTGCCTTCGGAGGGGCCCACTAGGCAACGGACTAGCGAACGCGAAGGAGCCTTGAGGGGACGCACTTGGAGCTGGCTCACAGGACACTCGTGGAGTGGAGGCCAGTGATCTTCGGTGCAGTCGGTGCTGGAGGCGGGGGCTACCCGGAGACCAAAGCACAACTTCGTGGGAGACCAGGAAGAGGATGCACTTGCAAAAGTTCTCGGTGTCCAGGGGTCACGGTTCCACGTTACCCACGACAGCTACGGGCCTCAGCTTCGCTGGGGACTCAGGGCAGCCTCAGGGAAGTCTGGAAATCTACCTCTGGGGTTGCAAAGACTTTGGCGTCCGGCGGGAGCTTCAGCGATGCAGACCGGACAATTGCTTCTTAGGTGCCTGCCAAGCAGGGGAGTCACTCCTTGACCCCAAGGGAGATTCTTCAGTCCTCTAATCTTAAAGTAGAGCGTCGAAGGTCCAGGATTCGGCTTCAGAGTGTCGTCCAGGGTAATCTAAAGTCCTAAGGACTGGGGTCCCATACTTATACTAAGTTAGGGGGTTGGACATACTCTGGGGACCCACCTATGGGAGGGTCAGGGCAGAGGGGTGGTTACACCCATTTCCCTTTGTCCAGTTTCACGCCAGAGCAGGGGCTGGAAGCCCCTGAACCGGTTTGAACTGGGGTATGCACAGGGACACCAAATGTGCCCCCAGTGCAGGACTTCAAAGCACCAGAGAGTGCTCCCGCCCAGCCCCAATACACATTATCCACCTCCCTTGGACAGGAAACCTATTGTCCAGGCCTCCCCTGCCGGAGTTTCGGTCAGCAGCAGGAGGCCAGACCCGTGTCTGTGGCAGTGGCATCCATTTTGTGATGCCAGGGCTCTGTAAAGAAGTTACCGGGTAGGCCGGTGTATACATGTCTCTCCCTCTAGATGGGTGGAATGCTACCCCTGCCACCAGAACAGGCCGGGGGATAGTATTCCAAGATGTTTGACACCAAACACAACATGTTTCCGTGCAGCCATCCCAAAGTTAGCATTTAACGCGAGGTTATAATGCACTTAAGAGTATATGGTCAAGCTGCACTACAAACAGCATCAGAGAAGGGTCTCCGAACGCTGTAGAGGGGCTCTGCTCATGCAGGGGCACCCTCTCACATAAGAACCAAGCACTCTGCCTTCAGGATTGATAAGGCCTGCCATAGGAGTGACTTATAGGTTTATATGTGTGCATATAGGTAGTGATATAGGTAACCTATATCACAGTAAGGGGTGCATGCACCACCTTACCCAGGCTGGAGTAGCAGACCTGTGGTGTCATTTTGGCTGGCCTTCCAGGGGTGGCATAATACATGCTTCAGCCCCTGGCAGGCCTCTGGGATACCTATGCCCTGGGTACATAGTATACCATATACTAGGGACTTATAAGGGCACTCCAGATTCCAATCAGAGATGTACCTAAGGTACATGGAAACCATTTTAGAGAGGAAGCAGCTAGGCTGGGGTTCTGATTAGCAGGGACCCGGCCAGACTAAAGTCGAAAAACAGTGAAGCATCAGCAAAAAGTGGGGGTACCCATGTGAAGCAGATCCTACTCTCCTACACAACCCCCCCCAAACGTAGGGACATTAAACTAACCTTGTCCAGTTGAGTCTTCATGTTCTAAGTGGAAGTACCTAGAGAGTCCATCTGCATTGGCATGGTTACTCCCAGGTCTATGTTCCACTGTAAAGTCCATCCCATGTAGTGGGGGTTTTGGGGTTTTCACCCTTCATTTGTTTTAGCCATAAGAGGGGCTTATGGTCTGTTTGAACAAGGAAGTGAGTACCAAACAAGTATGGCCTCAACTTCTTCAGAGCCCAGACCACAGCAAAGGCCTCCCTCTCAATGGCTGACCAACGTTTCTCTCTAGGGGTCAGCCTTCTGCTAATGAAAGCTACTGGCTGATCCTGACCTTCTTCATTCATTGTGACAATACAGCCCCTACCCCCAATTCAGATGCATCTGTTTGGACAATGAACTTCTTGGAGTAATCAGGACTCTGTAGAATGGGAACAGTGCACATGGCCTGCTTCAGGTCATCAAATGCCTTTTGACAGCTAACTGTCCACTGAACCTTTTTGGGCATTTTCTTGGAAGTTAAGTCATTCAGGGGTGTCACTATTTATCCATACCCCTTGACAAATCTCCTATAGTACCCAGTCAGGCCTAAAAAGGCTCTGACCTGAGTCTGGGTAGTTGGAGCAGTCCAGTCCATGATGGTCTGGATCTTGCTCTGCAATGGTTGAACCTGGCCTCCACCCACAAGGTGGCCCAGGTACACAACCTGACTCTGCCCTATCTGGCACTTTGTGGCCTTGATAGTTAGGCCTGCTTTTTGCAGGGCCTGCAAAACATTTCTGAGGTGGACCAGGTGATCCTCCCAGGTGGAGCTAAAGACAGCAATATCATCTAGATATGCTGCACTATAGGCTTCCAGACCTGTAAGGACTATGTTCACCAACCTCTGAAAAGTGGCAGGTGCATTCTTCAAACCAAAGGGCATTACCACAAATTGATAATGCCCACTAGGGGTTGAGAATGCTGTTTTTGGCTTTGCATCATCAGCTAGCCTGATCTGCCAGTAGCCAGCTGTTAGGTCAAATGTGCTTAGATACTTGGCTGATGCCAAAGTGTCTATTAGCTCATCTGCCCTGGGTATTGGATGGGCATCAGTCCTAGTGACTTCATTGAGACCCCTGTAGTCCACACAAAACCTCATCTCTCTTTTCCCACCACTGGTGTGAGGTTTTGGCACAAGGACCACTGGACTAGCCCAAGGGCTATCTGAGGGTTCAATAACTTCCAAATCCATATCTTCTGGACTTCTGTCCTGATACAGTCCCTGACATGGTCAGGTTGCCTATAAATCTTATTTTTAATAGGCAGACTGTCCCCAGTGTCCACTTCATGAGTGCACCAGGTGGTCTGACTTGGTGTCAGAGAGAACATATGCCTGAACTGATTGAGCACCTGTCTGCAATCAGTTTGCTGCTGGGCAGTGAGGCTGCCTGCCAAGGCTACACCATCCACTGACCCATCATCAGGGTTCTGTGAGAGCAGGTCAGGGAGTGGGTCACTCTCTTCCTCCTGTCCCTCATCAGTAGCCATGAGCAAGCCCATGTCTGCCCTGTCCACATATGGCTTCAATATGTTGACATGGAGAACCCTGTGGGGACTCCTGGGTGTTCCTAGGTCTACTAAATAGGTAACCTCACCCTTCTGTTCAACAATGGTATGGGGTCCACTCCATTTGTCTTGGAGAGCTGCTGGGGCCACTGGCTCCAACACCCACACCTTCTGCCCTGGCTGGTAAACAGTCAGTACAGCCTTTTGGTCATGCCAGGCTTTTGGAGTTCCTGGCTAGCCTCAAGGTTTTTAGTTGCCTTTTCATGTACTCAGCCATCCTGGAGCGGAGACCAAGTACATAGTCCACTATGTCCTGCTTTGGGGGCTTGAGAGGTAACTCCCATCCTTCCTTCACCAGGCACAATGGACCCCTGACAGGGTGACCAAACAAAAGTTCAAAAGGGCTGTAGCCAACCCCTTTTGAGGCACCTCCCTGTATGCAAATAAAAGGCAGGGCAAGAGTATGTCCCATCTTCGCCTAAGCTTCTCTGGGAGCCCTTTAATCATGCCCTTCAAGGTTTTGTTGAATCTCTCAACTAAACCATTGCATTGTGGGTGATAGGGTGTGGTGAACTTGTAAGTCACTCCACACTCCTTCCACATTGCTTTCAAGTATCCAGACATAATGTTTGCAGCCCTGTCTGACAGAACCTCCTTAGGGAAGCCCACTCTTGAGAAAATTCCCAGGAGGGCTCTAGCCACTACAGGTGCTATAGTGGTCCTAAGGGGAATAGCCTCTGGGTACCTGGTGGCATGATCCACCACCACCAGGATAAACCTGTGCCCAGATGCTGTTTGGGGATCCATGGGACCAACAATGTCAATCCCCACCCTTTCAAAGGGAACCCCCACCACAGGTAGTGGTATCAGGGGGGCCTTTGTAGTGCCACCTGCCTTGCCACTGGCCTGGCAGGTTACACAGGAGCGACAAAACTCCTTGGTGTCTTCAGACATGTGGGGCCAGTGAAAGTGAGGGACAATTCTGTCCCAAGTCTTGTTCTGGCCCAGGTGACCTGCTAAAGGAATGTCATGGGCTAGGGTCAATAGGAAGCCCCTGAACTTCAGAGGTATAACCAACCTCCTGGTGGCACCAGGCTTGGGGTCTCTACACTCTGAGTACAAGAGTCCATCATCCCAATACACTTTATGGGGACCACTAGCATTCCCAGGAGCCTCAGCAGCAGCTTGCTGTCTGAGGGGTTCAAGAGAGGGGCAGCTCTGCTGCTCCTGGCTCAGGTCTGCCCTGGAAGGGCCCACTGTCCCCAAGAACTCAACCTGATCAGGCTCAAGCTTTTCTGGGACAGTTCCTTCCTCAGGACTGAGATCATCTCCCTGAAGAGACTGATCTTCCTTCTGAGCCAAGGGGGAAGGCACTGCCTTTACCCTACTACTCCTCCTCTTGGATGGCACTTGGTCCATTGTTCCAGGATCCAAGGCCTGTTCAGTGTTAGACATTTTGCTCTGTGACCTGGTCACAGCAAACACATCTGCAGGGATGCCCAGCATTTCTGCATGGGTCCTGAGATCCACTTCTGCCCAAGCTGAAGTTTCTAGATCATTGCCAAGCAAGCATTCAACTGGTAGGTCTGCACTTACCACAACCTTCTTAAGGCCAGTTACCCCTCCCCAGGAGAAGTTAACAACTGCCAGAGTATGGTCTGTTCTGACATTGCTAGCATTGGTCACTTGGTACATTTCACCAAGTATAATCTGCCCAGGATACACAAGATCTTGTGTCACCATGGTGACACTTGCTCCTGTGTCCCTAAATGCCAAAGCCTCTTTTCCATTTATCAATGGTTGTTGCCTGTACTTGCCCAGATTACTGGGACTCACAGAGGAGGTCACATCCATGCCTCCATCACAGACTAGGACAGCCTGAGTGAGTTCTCTGACTAGGTCAGAGCTCATCTCCTTACCGAGGGTCAACCCTACTAAACCCTTGGCTTGTGTATTCCCACCACCAATTGTAACTGCACTAGGGGCATTGGTGGGGGCTGGAACAGAGTCTTTGGACTTGGTGCAATCACTGGTCCAGTGTGTCTTTTGCTTACAGACTTTGCACCATGGTTTCTTTTGGCCTTTCCCTTTGTTAGACTGTGAATCCCCACCTGAAGAAGATTTTTGGGGGCCTTGTGAAGACTTCTGGTCTTTACCCTTCTCCCCACCCTTGTCAGAGTTCTTAGAATCTTGCTTCTTTGGGTCACCACCTTGGTTCTGTACCTTCTGCCTCACCCTGGTTCTGACCCATTTGTCTGCCTTCTTTCCCAATTCTTGGGGAGAGGTCAGATCAGAGTCCACCAGGTACTGATGCAACAGCTGATTTTGACAGTTATTAAGAATCTGCTCCCTCATGATAAGATTGTACAATCCTTTGAAGTCACATACCTTACTGCCCACTAACCAACCTTCCAGAGCCTTAGCAGAACAATCAACAAAGTCCACCCAGTCTTGATTCTGTGCTTTTTGGGTATCTCTGAACTTTAACCTGTATTGTTCAGTTGTTAGGCCAAACCCATCAATCAATGCACTTTTTAAGACTGGACAATTATCAGCATCCTCTTCTCTAACAGAGAGGAGCTTGTCTCTACCTTTGTCTGCAAAGGAGAGCCACAAGATTGCTGCCCACTGCTCCTGAGGGACCTTCTGTACTTTACAGGCCCTCTCCAGTGCAGAAATCCATTTGTGGATGCCATCCCCACTCTGGTAGGGAGGGACAATCTTGCTCAGGTTTCTATGGTCATTAGACCTTTCCCTACCACTAGGGAAGTTGCTGCCACCATGGGACTCTAGTCCCAACTTTTTTCTTTGCCTTTCAAGCTCTAGGGACTCCCTGTCTATAGCCAACTGCTCTCTTCTGAGTCTCAACTGAGATTCCCCATACTTGAGCAGTCTCTCTTTCCTCTCACTGGAGGATTCCCTCCTATGAGAGGAAACAGAGGTCCCTACTGAGGTGTCAGAGTGGTTAGACTCCTGAGAAGGAGATCTAGGCCTTCTGGGCACACTCACAACTCTTCCTGGGGGAAAAAGGGAGGTCAGTCTGATCCTCCTCCTCATCCTCAGGAATAGCTGCTTCTTCCAGGTCAAGGTCATTGTCACCTTCCTGGCCAGTTTCAGAGGGGGGGTCCTGGGTGATTTCACCCCTGGCCCCTTCCTCATCTTCTGCCCCACCCTCTCTGCCTACCCCTTCAGGCCCAAAGGGTCTTCTGAGATCATTCAGCAGTAGCATCTCCATGAGACGTTGGGTGTTGGCACTTTTGCCTGTCTTCAGCTTCCTAATCTTGCATAACTCTCTCAATTCCAAGAATGGGAGATTATCATACTTGGAGGGAAGACGCCCATTGGCTTCTGGCAGGGACCCACTGGTTCCTGGCCTTGAAGACATTACTAGTGTGGTGTGGTGTATGCACTACCTACTCTAGTGTGGCCTACTAAACTCTCTTGAGTTGTAGAAAGGGTGTGCTAGCCCTTAACACACAACTCTAAGTTCAGTAGAACCTACTGTATACTAAGCTTGTATTTATATGTACCTAAGGTACCTTTAGTGGTTTTCAGTTGATCAATTCAATTGGGATTATCTGGTAAAACAATAGCAAGCTGGAATCCCACACGCTGCACACCAATGTGAGAAGTTGGCCTGGTATATGCTGTCCACTATAGTGGGCACCTTGCACCAGTCCAAACAACCCCTTATTGGAGATAGGTTAAAGACAACCTTTATTGAAAGCTACCCTAGTGGTAGCTATGGAGAGCAGCCTTCAGGCTAAGTCTTGAAGGAATGTAAAGCAGCTTGTTTTACCAGTCTATAATCTCTTGAGTGGCCAAATGAAAGAGGACCACACCAGGTATATATATAAAATATATGTATTTAGTCTTAAACACACCCCTCTAGTCTCTTTATGAGGCTAGAGTTTGAAGTACATACTTTACAAGTCAAATATCAACACTAATAGCACAAATACACGTTTGAGCCCTAGGGGCGTACCAAACCATATACTAAAATAGTGGTATAAGAACCACGATTGAGCTAGACACAAGGCCTAGAGCCTGTAGAAGTGCTTGGACCACAAGGAACCACCCAAGGTAGTGACACAGGGGACCCACGGGGGACGCGTGCAGTGTGAGAACACAGCCGCGAATCGCCGTTAACTTCTATGGGGAAAGTCGCGGTTGGAGTTTTAAAGGAAAAGGACACTTAGAAGAGGACTTGGAGCAAACCCCTTCAGAACTAGGTCGTTCTAGAGTCTATACCCATGGGAGCACCGGAGTACTCGAGTTACCTCACCCAGGGAAGCCGGGTGCATAGGTGTCTTTCGGGGTCGGGTTTCGTCGTCGTTTTCAATGGAGATCTGCTGCAAAGTGCTGCTGGCGACCAAGTTGAAAGTGTCCGGGTGGATCCAAGGATGGATCGGAGATCTGAAGAACCTGAAAGCAGAGGGGACAGAGTCTGGGTCACTAGCCAGTGACCAGGAAGGCGATGAGCGGATGCCCACCGATGTTGGGTGCTTCAGGTAGGTTGATGGGCGTCTTGACTCTTCAGCCACGAGGTCCAGGAGGCATCGACGATGACCAGGAGCTGGATTCAAGCTGTCCCACGACGTCTGTCAATTGCTGGGGTGTCGGCGACCGGATTGGACCCAACAAGCCTTGGCAACAGCAAGTCACGTGGAAACAAAGAAAGGACGTTGATGCAGACCAGCAAGGTCTGAGGGACTCACCCAGCAAGGGTAAGTCAGGGCACGTCTGGAGCAACCAGGGAAGCCCAAGGAAAAGAAGAGTTGCCTTCGGAGGGGCCCACTAGCCAACGGACTAGCGACCGCAAAGGAGCCTCAAGTGAACGCACTTGGAGCTGGCTCACAGGACACTCGTAGAGTGGAGGCCAGTGATCTTTGGTGCAGTCGGTGCTGGAGGCAGGGGCTACTCGGAGCCCAAAGCACAACTTCGTGGGAGACTAGGAAGAGGATGCACTTGCAAAAGTTCTTGGTGTCCAGGGGTCACGGTTCCACGTTACCCACGACAGCTACGGGCCTCAGCTTCACTGGGGACTCAGGGCAGCCCTCGGGAAAGTGTGGAAATCTACATCTGGTGTTGCAAAGACTTTGGCGGGAGCTTCAGCGATGCAGACTGGACAATTGCTTCTTAGGTGCCTGCCAAGCAGGGGGGAGTCACTCCTTGACCCCAAGGGAGATTCTTCAGTCCTCTAATCTTAAAGTAGAGCGTCGAAGGTCCAGGATTCGGCTTCAGAGTGTCGTCCAGGGTAATCTAAAGTCCTAAGGACTGGGGTCCCATACTTATACTAAGTTAGGGGGTTGGACATACTCTGGGGACCCACCTATGGGAGGGTCAGGGCAGAGGGGTGGTTACACCCATTTCCCTTTGTCCAGTTTCGCGCCAGAGCAGGGGCTGGAAGCCCCTGAACCGGTTTGAACTGGGGTATGCACAGGGACACCAAATGTGCCCCCAGTGCAGGACTTCAAAACACCAGAGAGTGCTCCCGCCCAGCCCCAATACACATTATCCTGTCTGGGGAGGTGGTTACACCTCCCTTGGACAGGAAACCTATTGTCCGGGCCTCCCCTGCCGGAGGTTCGGTCAGCAGCAGGAGGCCAGACCCGTGTCTGTGGCAGTGGCATCCATTTTGTGATGCCAGGGCTCTGTAAAGAAGTTACCGGATAGGCCGGTGTGTACATGTCTCTCCCTCTAGAAGGGTGGAATGCTACCCCCGCCGCCAGAACTGGCGGGGGGTAGTATTCCAAGATGTTTGACACCAAACACGACATGTTTCCGTGCAGCCATCCCAAAGTTAGCATTTAACGCGAGGTTATAATGCACTTAAGAGTATATGGTCAGGCTGCACTACAAACAGCATCAGAGAAGGGTCTCCGAATGCTGTAGAGGGGCTCTGCTCATGCAGGGGCACCCTCTCACATAAGAACCAATCACTCTGCCTTCAGGATTGATAAGGCCTGCCATAGGAGTGACTTATAGGTTTATATGTGTGCATATAGGTAGTGATATAGGTAACCTATATCATAGTAAGGGGTGCATGCACCACCTTACCCAGGCTGCAGTAGCAGACCTGTGGTGTCATTTTGGCTGGCCTTCCAGGGGTGGCATAATACATGCTTCGTCCCTGGCAGGCCTCTGGGGTACCTATGCCCTGGGTACATAGTATACCATATACTAGGGACTTATAAGGGCACTCCAGATTCCAATCAGAGATGTACCTAAGGTACATGGAAACCATTTTAGAGAGGAAGCAGCTAGGCTGGGGTTCTCATTAGCAGGGCCCCAGCCAGACTAAAGTCGAAAAACAGTGAAGCATCAGCAAAAAGTGGGGGTACCCATGTGAAGCAGATCCTACTCTCCTACATACCTGCCTTTCATTTTGAAAACTGTCTCATCCATCTCCAGCCTCCTCCTGTGTGCTGCTCCTCTTTTCCTTTGAAATGGTTAGAGTGTGGATTTTGCATCATAGCTTTGTGTTTTATACCAGAGAGTGTGCTAGAAAGAGTGCTATTGACAAGGACTTGGGTTTACCTAATGTGGACATTACATGAGTTGGCCAGAGAGGGTTAAAGTGGCATCAATTGCTGCCCTTGGATGAAAGCATTGCGGATTGCCAACATCCAGACCTCATGATTGTGCACTGTGGTGTGAATGACCTAGGAACACTTACTGGGGTAGGACTGGAAGTCCTAATGAAGGATACATTTGGTCATTTAATGACACTTTTTCCTCACACTGCGTTGGTGTTTTCCAACATTTGCCCAAGGCTTAAATGGAAGCCGTCAAACAACTTCTGTCCACAGATAGACAAATCCATGAAACATGTCAAAACTGTTTCTGCATTCCTCAGAGACCATAACATGGGCTCTATATACCACACCAATTAGAGCTTTGACATAGACAGTATATACAGAAGAGAATGAAAAAGGCAACAGAGTGTTCCTCAACAACTTGAAAAACGACATCCTGTTTTATGTGTAATTATCATCTACACACAACAAATACAAAGGTTCTTCTCAGAGCCACCCCTTTTTCCCAAACACTGGTTCATTTTCTTTTTAAATTCTTTTTTAAAATTGCTTATTTGAGTTTGCGGATCTGTCGTGAATCCACAAACCAAAAGCACACATTCAATAGACAGCAGCACATGTAGGATTCACAACTATGTGAGTGACTCTGTGCGTATGTTAATGACCATGTGAGTGGGTCCATGAGTGTCTGAGTGGTTCTATGAGTGGGTGCGTGAGTGAATCTGTGAATGGGTGTGTGAGTGTCTGACTGGGTGTTAGAAATGGGATTTCTGGTTGGCTAAGGCTTGCGCCAAAGCCAGGCAGAAACCACCACTCTAGTCAGGGCAAGGGAGTTACATGCTGAAGATAACCCCTGCTCACCCCCTTGGTAGCTTGGCACGAGCAGTCAGGCTTATCCCAGAGGCAATGTGTAAAGCGTTTGAGCAACACACACACACAGCAGCAACACACTAGGCACACCACAAAAGAAACTCCACACAAGGTTATAAAAAAAAAATAGCCTTTGTATTATCATAAACACATTAGATCATAACCACACAATGTACACTGTGCCAACTGGCACTATGCAATATTCACAGGGGATTATACACATGACAGGGCCAATCGGGCCACTGTCAGAACCATTAGGATCAGTAGTAAGAGATAAAACAACCAGTAATTACTGGTACAATAATGACCTAAGCATTATCACATTAGCATTAGACACCATCCTAAAATATCATAGCATGACATTAGGCATAACCACGTTAGGCCCAAACCTCATTAGCATAAACATATTACGCATTAGGCCTCACCAGCATAAACACATTATGCATTAGGTATCACCAGCATAAACAAATTACGCATAAGTCACGGTGCATAATATTAGGCATCAACACAGAGTCCATAAATCATCAGCATAGGCACATTGTGTTAGGGGCATCACATTAGGGCCTTGTGCCCCGTTCACCATCACCTAACTGACCCCAGGCCAACTGGCCATACACTGGGGCTCGAAGGCCCTTTGTCCAGAAAGTCAGGGCTCTAGGGGAGATCTCTCAAATGACCCCCTGGCTGCCTTGGCAGCAGACACAAAGTGCGCACAGGCGCTGGGGTGTGGGGTGCAACTCACCCCTTCCTCACCTACAAAGAACTGGCACCCAACGTTGCAGTTGCCCGCTACGGCGGCGCAACTGTAGAACAAAAACAACGAGACACTGGCACTTCTGTGCCCTCTGGACCCCCACTGGGGCTCTGCCAAACAAGTGTGCCCAAACGTTGCAGCTGCCACTACGGCGGTACAACTGTGGTCAAAAACAAAAGAGGCACTGGCACTTCTGTGCCCTCTGGACCCCCACTGGGGCCCTGAAAACAATGTGCCCCACGTTGGAGTGGCCTGCTCTCCTGTGGGTCCATTCAGGACAACAGGCACTGGCAATGTGCCTCGAAAGGGGTTCCAGTGCGGGGAGACACTTCAAGGCAGCTGCCCACTACCATCCGGGGCAGCTGCTACAGCGGGGGAACAAAGCCGCTCCTCCCCCCACCTCTCCCTGCTCCTCACCTGGGACAGGCAATTTGGCCCCACTCACCGGGCTCTCTGGGGGGCATCTGCTCCTTTGCTTCCCTACAATAGCGGACTGGTCTCGCTCTTCAGCGGGCTTGCGGTGCTCCTCGGGGACATGGGAGTCCCACCCACAACCAGGCTGCACCTACGCCTGGCTTCCTGTAGCCTCTCTTCACGGGGAGGCCACGCCCACAGTCAGGCGCAGGCTTGCCTGGCTTCCGGTTCTTCCGCGGGCCTCTCCTCTACCAACAGGGCATCTCCTCTCTCGGGCGGCGGCAGTGTCAGGCTCCCGGGGCTCCTGCCTGGATGCAGTTTGCCCTGACCTGATCTGGCCAGCAACTCTTCTCCGGCTTCCAGGCAGCATGCTGGGCTCCCCTCCTCCGCACAGGAGCCCCGCCCACGGCCAGGCACAAAATTGCCTGACTTCCGCCCTCGTTGCTGGGGCAGTGAGCCGGGTGCCGCACTCCGACTTCTGGCACGGCTGCGACTTCTCAGTGCAGCGCGGCGGCAATTTGCGGGGTGGGCTCCCGCCTGGAACCGAACCTCACCTGCGGGGTGGGCACCCGCGTTTCAAATACGCATGGAAGTGGGGTGGGCTCCCGCTCGATAGAAAGCTGGCAATTGCAGGGTGGGCTCCCGCTTGGAGCATAAAACAGCGGGCTGGGCTCCCTCTCATTAGCAGCACGGGGGAATCCCTACACCGAGGATTCCCTCTTCCACGATGGCAGCTCAGCGCTGCAAAGTCCCAGCACTCTCCTCTCTCCTGGAAATAAAGTCGTAGCGCTCACGAGGCGCTAGGGCCCTTCACAGTCCTGGGGTATAGCTGGGCAAGGCATCCAGCAGGCAGGAATTAAAAGTCCTTGTGGCTGGGGACACCCAAGCAGGGCGCAGCCAGGCAGGCCAGCATGCAGGGACGCCCAAGAAGCTGCAGCTGGGTCCCACGGCGGTTCCTCCTGGCAGAGTGTCCTCCCCAGCCCAAGTAAGCACAAGCCCAGCTCACCTTACATGGGGTCACAGCCCCTACATTTATACGCAGTTTTCCCTTGTCTGCCCTGGCACAGGGCTTGGGGGAACCAGTCCCAACTGGTTCTGTTTTTTTTTTGGAGCACTCTGTTTACAGGGCTCCTCTTCCCCTTTGTCAGGTGGGGGCTCGGTGATCAGACACACCACAGGGGGCGGAACCAGCATTGTACAGGCTAGGCACAGGCCTATTCAGGGACCAGGGACTTCTCCTCCCACTACTCCAAATGCAGATGTCCCATTCAGCCTAGCGCTGACTCACCCTGCCCCTCCTGGAGCCACACACACCTCACCAGCCCCTGTCACTCAAAAGCCAGACATGCAATCCACATCAGGCAGGCAGACACATAGCACACAGAAATGCCAACTTCTAAAAGTGGCATTTCTAAAATAGTTATAATAAATCTGCGCACACCATTGTGCAGCATTTATTATCACTGTTCCAAATATACCAAACTTGACCACGCTGCGCCTCTCATATCAGGAATTACCACCGAAACACTTATCAGGGAATCCCCAATGCATTCCTATGGGAGGGCAGCCTCACAGTAGTGAGAAACCAAAATGGCTGTTTGTCACTACCAGGACATGTCACACGTAAGGTACATGTCCTACCTTTTACCTACAATGCACCCTGCCCATAGGGCTAGCTAGGGCCTACCTTAGGGGTGACTGACATGTAGTAAAAGGGGGGTCACAGACATGGCAGGCACTTTAGGTGCCACGTCACAGCGGCAGTAACACTGCGCGCACAGGCCCTGCAATGGCAGAGGCCTGAGATAGGTTTGAAAGGCTACTTTGGTGGGTGGGGCAATCAGCTCTGCAAGCCCACCAGTAGCATTTAATTTACCAGCCCTGGGTATATGAGACACCACCTTACAAGGGACTGACAGGTAAATTAAATAGGCCAAACAGGTGTAGACCAATCTTACCATGTTTATCACAGAGAGCAGACGCACTTTACACTGGACAGCAGTGCTAAAGTGCCCAGAGTCCTAAAACCACCAACACCATGCCAGAAAAAAGGCTAGGAGAAAGGCAAAAAGTTTAGGGATGATCCTGCAGAAAGGGCCAAGTCCAACACAACCCCCTTCCAGCCAAAACGCAGGGTAGACAAATCACCACCTTGATGGGCTTCCCTGCCTTGGGTGATAGAACACGGACGTGGGCCCGCCACTGCAGGGGCACACTCCAGTTCTACGCCATCCTGAACTCCTGTGGTTCCCTCTGTCAAAGCTCCCAGGAGCAACTAAGCTACCCCACTGGTACTCCCTAGTTGTCCATGGCCAGGACCAGTCCCTAGGCCATCCAGATGTATCTGGTCCTTGCCACCTCACATAGTGGGGGGTGGTAGCCCCAGGCACATAGTACCCATTCTCCACTCTACCCCTCATCAGGGCAGTTCTAAACTGCCACTGATCCTCCAGCCAAGGGTCTGCACCCTCAGGCTGACCAGAAGTCACAGGCAAGGCTCTCCTCCCCCTACCTCTCATTCTAAGGTTCCGCACTCTCCTCCTTGGAGAGGCACCCTCAGAACACAACTCTCCCACCAGTTCAGGACCTCTCTCCAGCAACTGGTCTCCCAACCTAGGGTCTAAGTTCTCAGGTTGCACCTGGGTCAGAGGTGAGGACTCCCTCCCTCTGCACCCCCTTCCAGAGTGCTGCACCCTCCCACCTGGAGTGGTACCCCTGGAAGCCAAACCGGTCAGGACACTGGTTACAGATGTCCTTCCCTCCAGGTCAGGCAGATCCTGAACCTGGCCTTCCAACCTTGGGGCTGAACCCCGCGGTTGAGCACTTGCCTGGCACGCCAGGACTTCTGGGGACTCACACAGTATCCCCCCAGTCAGGACACTGATTACAGATGTCCTTCCCTCCAGGTCAGGCAGAACCTGAACCTGGCCTCCCAACCCAGGGACTAAACCCTGTGGTTGAACACTTGCCTGGCACACCAGGACTTCTGGGGACTCACACAGTATCCCCCCGAGGGTAACACATGACTCACGTGTTGCGTGACAGTCTGCCTGGCGCAGATATCCCGACCCCTGTCCATCTGACAGTGTGTGAAGATCCCCCAGGACAGAAGTGGTGTCACCATGGTCACTCCTAGGAGACTCAGCCCTTCTGGCTGGTCCCTGACCCACTGGTTCTCCCACTGGGGAACACATTCCCCTCTCACCCCTCAATCTGGACTTCTGCACCCTCCCAACTGGAGCGGCACCGCCAGACACCAGAACCACTGGAGCTCCATTTACAGATGCTCCAGGTTCTCCTGACACTAGGAGATCCCCCTCAAATGGCCTACTAGTACAGCCTAGGCCCCCAACCTGGTGTTCCCTTAGGGAACCCTCAAGGCCCTGAGACTGGGTTTCGGACACCTTGGGACACACAGTCCCACACTCACTCCTTCTCCACTGAGACAGGACTTGAGCCCTTACACCCCTCCCACTACACCGGGGCCTAGCTGGGCTACTCTGAACCACTTCCACCATACAGGACCGGAAGATACCTGAGCCACTCCTTTTGGGATCACTCCCCAATGCCTCTTCAGACCCTTTAGCACACAGCCAGAGGTCTGCCTCCCATGCAAGCTCCCTGGGATCAGAGTACTCACACTCAAACAGGTGTTGGCGTAGCCCCGGAAAACAATTACTGAACATGTGCTCTCTGACAACCAGATTGAACAGCCCTTCAAAATCATTTACCGTGCTACTCATCACCCAACCTTTCAGTGCATCACAACATTCATCCACAAACTCCCCCCAAGACTGGTGAGACAGTTTCCTACTGCCCCTGAACCTCAACCTATACCCTTCAGGTGTGACACCCTCTTCCTGGGAACTAGGTACCACGTTCTGGGATCTGGGAGTGGGACTTCCTGCACTGGACTCCAAATTGCTGCCACCACTGGACCCCACCCTTACTGGTGAATCCAGACAACTAAAACTGCACTCAGGGGATAATCTACCCTCCAGAGCTAGTTTCTCTCTGGCGAAGGCCCTCTCTGCCTCCACCATCCTCTCCTGCGCTAAGACCCTTTCGATCTCTAGCTTTTTGTCCTCAAGGGCCAACTCCTTGAGTCTCAACTCCTGGGCCCACAAGGCCTTTTTCTCCTCCAAACCCAGCCGCGCTATCTCCATGGCATACTCCCACAGGAGTGTGTCCAAAGCCAGTTGATGCTCCCTTTCTTCCTTCCTATCTACCCACTCCTCTGGGGACAGGGAAAGGGATGGGGCACTGCCCCCGGCACTGGACCCAGCAAGGGACTCCCTATCTATGGGGTCCTCACTATCTACTGGCATCCCTGCCCTGTCATTTTCTTCCTCTTCTTCAGACTCTTCAGGGCCACCCTCAGACCCACCACCCTCTTGGTGTGCGGCTTGGGCCCTCTCCCACTCAGAGTCCTGACATCTCCAAGTATCCTGTTGCCAGTGTAGCAAGGCTGTCCTAAGGAATAGCTGAGTGTCTTCCCCACCCACTGCTAAGCCTCTCTCATCACAGAACCCCCTTAACTCCAACATACTGTATTCCAACAGATCATGTACATTAAAGGCAGATTCCATTTTTGGCAAGGTACTAAAACCCACACAAGTGGAACACAAGACTTCTAGGCGTAAGATCTGAAGCAAGAGTACACAATTTGAAAATGACACTTTTAGGAGAAAAATAAAACTCAGGAAAAATTATCCCCAAACCTGTGATTATCTAAATGCAGAGTTTGTAGTGCAACCAGTTGTTGCTGTGGTACTGCGCAAATGCAAGTCCTATCCCACCGCTGCCACCAATGTTAGAAATGGGATTTCTGGTTGGCTAAGGCTTGCGCCAAAGTCAGGCAGAGACCACCACTCTAGTCAGGGCAAGGGAGTTACACGCTGAAGATAACCCCTGCTCACCCCCTTGGTAGCTTGGGACGAGCAGTCAGGCTTATCCCAGATGCAATGTGTAAAGCGTTTGCGCAACACACACACACAGCAGCAACACACTAGGCACACCACAAAAAAAACTCCACACACGGTTATAAAAAAAAAAAATAGCCTTTGTATTATCATAAACACATTAGATCATAACCACACAATGTACACTGTGCCAACTGGCACTATGCAGTATTCACAGGGGATTATATACATGACAGGGCCAATCGGACCACTGTCAGAACCATTAGGATAAGTAGTAAGAGATAAAACAACCAGTAATTACTGGTACAATAATGACCTAAGCATTATCACATTAGCATTAGACACCATCCTAAAATATCATAGCATGACATTAGGCATAACCACGTTAGGCCCAAACCTCATTAGCATAAACATATTATGCATTAGGCCTCACCAGCATAAACACATTATGCATTAGGTATCACCAGCATAAACACATTATGCATAAATCACGGTGCATAATATTAGGCATCAACACAGGGTGCATAAATCATCAGCATAGACACATTGTGTAAGGGGCATCACATTAGGGCCTTGCGCCCCGTTTACCATCACCTAACTGACCCCAGGCCAACTGGCCATACACTGGGGCTCGAAGGCCCTTTGTCCAGAAAGTCAGGGCTCTAGGGGGGATCTCTCAAATGACCCCCTGGCTGCCTTGGCAGCAGACACAAAGTGCGCACAGGCGCTGGGGCGTGGGGTGCAACTCACCCCTTCTTCACCTACAAAGAACTGGCCCCCAACGTTGCAGTTGCCCGCTACGGCGGCGCAACTGTAGAACAAAAACAACGAGACACTGGCACTTCTGTGCCATCTGGACCCCCACTGGGGCTCTGCCAAACAAGTGTGACCAAACGTTGCAGCTGCCGCTACGGCGGTACAACTGTGGTCAAAAACAAAAGAGGCACTGGCACTTCTGTGCCCTCTGGACCCCCACTGGGGCCCTGAAAATGATGTGCCCCACGTTGGAGATCCCTGCTCTCCTGCGGGTCCGCTCAGGACAACAGGCACTGCAATGTGCCTCGAAAGGGGCTCCGGTGCGGGGAGAGACTTCAAGGCAGCTGCCCACTACCATCTGGGGCAGCTGCTACAGTGGGGGAACTAAGCCGCTCCTCCCCCCACCTCTCCCTGCTCCTCACCTAGGACAGGCAATTTGGCCCCACTCACCGGGCTCTCTGGGGGGCATCAGCTCCTTTGCTTCCCTACAAGAGCGGACTGGTCTCGCTCTTCGGCGGGTTCGCGGGGCTCCTCGGGGACATGGGAGTCCCGCCCACAACCAGGCACGAAATTGCCTGACTTCCGCCCTCATTTCTGGGGCAGTGGGCCGGGTGCCGCGCTCCGACTTCTGGCACGGCTGCGACTTCAGTGCAGCGCGGTGGCAATTTGCGGGGTGGGCTCCCGCCTGGAACCTCACCTCACATGCGGGGTGGGCACCCGCGTTTCAAATACGCATGGAAGCGGGGTGGGCTCCCGCTCGATAGAAAGCTGGCAATTGTGGGGTGGGCTCCTGCTTGGAGCATAAAATAGCGGGGTGGGCTCCCGCTCATTAGCAGCATGGGGGAATCCCTACGCCGGGGATTCCCTCTTCCACGATGGCAGCTCAGCGCTGCGAAGCCCCAGCACTCTCCTCTCTCCTGGAAATAAAGTCGTAGCGCTCACGAGGCGCTAGGGCCCTTCACAGTCCTGGGGTAAAGCTGGGCAAGGCAACCAGCAGGCAGGATTTAAAAGTCCTTGGGGCTGGGGACACCCTAACAGGGTGCAGCCAGGCAGGCCAGCACGCAGGGACCCCCAAGGAGCTGCAGCTGGGTCCCACGGCGGTTCCTCCTGGCAGAGTGTCCTCCCCAGCCCAAGTAAGCACAAGCCCACCTCACCTTACATGGGGTCACAGCCCCTACATTTATACGCAGTTTTCCTTTGTCTGCCCTGGCACAGGGCTTGGGGGAACCAGTCCCAACTGGTTCTGTTTTTTTTTTGGAGCACTCTGTTTACAGGGCTCCTCTTCCCCTTTGTCAGGTGGGGGCTCGGTGATCAGACACACCACAGGGGGCGGAACCAGCATTGTACAGGCTAGGCACAGGCCTATTCAGGGACCAGGGACTTCTCCTCCCACTACTCCAAATGCAGATGTCCCATTCAGAGTAGCGCTGACTCACCCTGCCCCTCCTGGAGCCACACACACCTCACCAGCTCCTGCCACTCAAAAGCCAGACATGCAATCCACATCAGGCAGGCAGACACATAGCACACAGAAATGTCAACTTCTAAAAGTGGCATTTCTAAAATAGTTATAATAAATCTGCGCACACCATTGTGCAGCAGTTATTATCACTATTCCAAATATACCAAACTTGACCACGCTGCGCCTCTCATATCAGGAATTACCACTGAAACACTTATCAGGGAATCCTCAATGCATTCCTATGGGAGGGCAGCCTCACAGTAGTGAGAAACCAAAATGGCTGTTTGTCACTACCAGGACATGTCACACTTAAGGTACATGTCCTACCTTTTACCTACAATGCACCCTGCCCATAGGGCTAGCTAGGGCCTACCTTAGGGGTGACTGACATGCAGTAAAAGGGGGGTCACAGACATGGCACGCACTTTAGGTGCAACGTCACAGCGGCAGTAACACTGCGCGCACAGGCCCTGCAATGGCAGAGGCCTGAGATAGGTTTGAAAGGCTACTTTGGTGGGTGGCGCAATCAGCGCTGCAAGCCCACCAGTAGCATTTAATTTACCAGCCCTGGGTATATGAGACACCACTTTACAAGGGACTGACAGGTAAATTAAATAGGCCAAACAGGTGTAGACCAATCTTACCATGTTTATCACAGAGAGCACGCGCACTTTACACTGGACAACAGTGCTAAAGTGCCCAGAGTCCTAAAACCCCAACACCATGTCAGAAAAAAGGCTAGGAGAAAGGCAAAAAGTTTAGGGATGACCCTGCAAAAAGGGCCAAGTCCAACACAACCCCCTTCCAGCCAAAACGCAGGGTAGACCAATCACCACCTTGTTGGGCTTCCCTGCCTTGGGCAATAGAACATGGACGCGGGCCCGCAACTGCAGGGGCACACTCCAGTTCTACGCCATCCTGAACTCCTGTGGTTCCCTCTGTCAAAGCTCACAGGACCAACTAAGCTACCCACTGGTACTCCCTAGTTGTCCACGGCCAGGACCAGGCCCTAGGCCATCCAAATGTATCTGGTCCTTGCCACCTCACAGAGTGGGAGGCGGTAGCCCCAGGCACATAGTACCCATTCTCCAATCTACCCCTCATCAGGGCAGTTCTAAACTGCCACTGATCCTCGAGCCTAGGGTCCGCACCTTCAGGCTGACCAGAAGTCACGGGCGAGGCTCTCCTCCCCCTACCTCTCCTTCTAGGGTTCCGCACTCTCCTCCTTGGAGAGGCACCCTCAGAACACAACTCTCCCACCAGTTCAGGACCTCTCTCCAGCAACTGGTCTCCCAACCTAGGGTCTAAACCCTCAGGTTGCACCGGAGTCAGAGGCGAGGACTCCCTCCCTCTGCACCCCCTTCCAGAGTGCTGCATTCTCCCACCTGGAGTGGTACCCCTGGAAGCCAAACCGGTCAGGACACTGGTTACAGATGTCCTTCCCTCCAGGTCAGGCAGATCCTGAACCTGGCCTCCCAACCTTGGGGCTGAACCCTGCAGATGAGCACTTGCCTGGCACGCCAGGACTTCTGGGGACTCACACAGTATCCCCCCGGTCAGGACACTGATTACAGATGTCCTTCCCTCCAGGTCAGGCAGAACCTGAACCTGGCCTCCCAACCCAGGGACTAAACCCTGTGGTTTAACACTTGCCTGGCACACCAGGACTTCTGGGGACTCACACAGTATCCCCCGAGGGTAACACATGGCTCACGTGTTGCGTGACAGTCTGCCTGGCACAGATCTCCCGACCCCTGTCCATCTGACAGTGTGTGAAGATCCCCCAGGACAGAAGTGGTGTCACCATGTTCACTCCTAGGAGACTCAGCCCTTCTTGCTGGTCCCTGACCCACTGGTTCTCCCACTGGGGAACACATCCCCCTCTCACCCCTCAATCTGGACTTCTGCACCCTCCCAACTGGAGCGGCACCGCCAGACACCAGAACCACTGGAGATCCATTTACAGACGCTCCAGGTTCTCCTGACACTAGGAGATCCCCCTCAAATGGCCTACTAGTACAGCCTAGGCCCCCAACCTGGTGTCCCTTAGGGAACCCTCCAGGTCCTGAGACTGGGTTTCGGGCACCTTGGGACACACAGTCCCACACTCACTCCTTCTCCACTGAGACAGGACGTGAGCCCCTACACCCCTCCCACTACACCGGGACCTAGCTGGGCTACTCTGAACCTCTTCCACCACCCAGGACCGGAAGATACCTGAGCCACTCCTTTTGGGATCACTCCCCAATGCCTCTTCAGACCCTCTAGCACACAGCCAGAGGTCTGCCTCCCGTGCAAGCTCCCTGGGATCAGAGAACTCACACTCCAACAGGTGTTGGCGTAACCCCAGAAAACAATTACTGAACATGTGCTCTCTGACAACCAGATTGAACAGCCCTTCAAAATCATTTGCCGTGCTACTCATCACCCAACCTTTCAGTGCATCACAACATTCATCCACAAACTCCCCCCAAGACTGGTGAGACAGTTTCCTACTGCCCCTGAACCTCAACCTATACTCTTCAGGTGTGACACCCTCTTCCTTGGAACTAGGTACCACTTTCTGGGATCTAGGAGTGGGACTTCCTGCACTGGACTCCATATTGCTGCCACCACTGGACCCCACCCTTACTGGTGAATCCAGACAACTAAAACTGCACTCAGGGGATAATCTACCCTCCAGAGCTAGTTTCTCTCTGGCGAAGGCCCTCTCTGCCTCCGCCATCCTCTTCTGCGCTAAGACCCTTTCGATCTCTAGCTTTTTGTCCTCAAGGGACAACTCCTTGAGTCTCAACTCCTGGGCCCACAAGGCCTTTTTCTCCTCCAAACCCAGCCGCGCTATCTCCGTGGCATACTCCGACTGGAGTGTGTCCAAAGCCAGCTGTTGCTCCCTTTCTTCCTTCCTATCTAGCCACTCCTCTGGGGACAGGGAAAGGGATGGGGCACTGCCCCGTCACGGGACCCAGCAAGGAACTCCCTATCTATGGGGTCCTCACTATCTACTGGCGTCCCTGCCCTGTCATTTTCTTCCTCTTCTTCAGACTCTTCAGGGCCACCCTCAGACCCACCACCCTCTTGGTGTGCGGCTTGGGCCCTCTCCCACTCAGAGTCCTGACGTCTCCATGTATCCTGTTGCCAGTGTAGCAGGGCTGTCCTAAGGAATAGCTGAGTGTCTTCCACACCCACTGCCAAGCCCCTCTCATCACAGAACCCCCTTAACTCCAACATACTGTATTCCAACAGATCATGTACATTATTTATTTATTTATTTAACCATTTCTAAAGCGCATGGTTATGCCAACCGGCGTGTCCCCGCGCTGAACGGACTCGCTAGTAGGAGACGGCCCTAGACACGTCACTTGAATTACCTACCGACACAATCCTGTCGCTATCATTCACTTTAAGATGCAGAGTAGAATAGCCATGTTTTTAGCTTTTTTCTAAATTTTGTTTCGCATGGTTCCATTCTTAGGGTTTCCGGGAGCCCGTTCCAAGATTTTGCCGCAAGATATCTGAAGGACTGTGCCCCCATTCTTGCTCTCTGAACTCTTGGAACCTTCACTAGCGCCCTTCCTTCCGATCGCAAATTGCGGCCTGGAATATATTGTGTTATTAAAGGGTGCAGGTATCGCGGACCTTTTTTTGCAAGAATTTTATGGCAATAACACATTGACTTGAATAGAACCCTTTTCTCCACCGGCAGCCAATGTAAGTCTTGCAGGGCTTTCCTTGTAGAAGCTCTTCTGGGGAGACCCAGTACCAACCGGGCCGCCGCATTTTGCACCACCTGCAATTTGGCTAGCCCCTTTTTTGGTGTTCCCAGATACAGTACGTTCCCATAGTCCAATTGTGCAGTCACCAGGGCATGCACTATGGTTTTCCTTGCATTGGGTGGTAGTAGGTCAAGAATTTTTCTCAGAATTTTTAGAATGCCAAAACATTTACCCACTACTTTCCGTATTTGGGCATCGAAAGACAGTTTAGGGTCGAACCAAACTCCCAAATGTTTTACTTCCGTTTTGGGAGTAGGTACTTGTCCCAGTGATTCCGGCCACCATGCAGAGGACCATATATTCGGTGCATTGCCCACTATCATTACCTCTGTTTTATTCCCGTTCAATTTCAGGCAGTGATTAGATATCCATCTTGCTACCTCTTCTAAACACCTAGTAAAATTGAGCGCTGTCTGTTTATTGTTTCCTGATAATGTCACAATTAACTGAGTGTCATCAGCGTACGATACGATGGTAACATGATGTTTTTCCACTAGCTCTGCCAGTGGTCCCACATATAGATTAAATAGCGTGGGACTCAGAATTGATCCCTGTGGGACTCCCTGGGGCAATAAGATACTCTTAGATAGTTGCGATTGCTGTAGGACTTGAAAACTACGTGACGAGAGGAAGGATGCCATCCAGCGTAATACGGTACCTTCTATACCACATTCCTCTAGTCTGTGCAAAAGCAGCCCATGTGAGACGGTATCGAAAGCCGCACTTAGGTCTAACAGGATCATTGCCGCTGTCTGGCCCTCGTCCGCACAGCGTCTCATTGTGTCAGTAGCCAGGAGCAGAGCTGATTCTGTTGAGTGGGCTGCTCTAAAGCCAGATTGGGAGGGGTGTAGTAAATCATTTTTCTGAATATGGTTGGTTAGCTGTTTATTTGCTACTTTTTCCGCGATCTTCACGACGAATGGTAGCAGCGAAATTGGGCGTAGATTTTCTAAGACTGCTTGGTCTATTAATGTTTTTTTTTTCAACGGACGCACTATCGCTTGTTTCCAGCTAATGGGAACTTCTCCCTTCTGGAAGGAGGTAGTAATTAGCTCAGAAATATAAGGCATGATAAGATCTGCTCCCATCAGTAATTGTTCTGGACGGGCAGGATCTCGTGGGGAGCCAGATTTAATTCCTTTGGCTATAGTTTTTAGTTCATCTAGTTCTAACATTTTAAATTCATTGAACATTTCCCCTGTGAATTTCTTCTCCTTCCTAGGTTCTAAGCTCTTCCCCTGGCATGCTTCTGCTGGGAAGACATTATATATTTTTGCCACCTTCTCTGCAAAGTATTTGGCAATTTTATTGCAGTTTTCTACTGAGTGAGTTCCTTCCTCCTTTTGGTTTTCATAGGATTTGAGCGACTTTAGTATAGAAAACATTTCTTTGGAGGAACTCCTCGCTCTTTCTATTTTTTCCGTATAAAACTCGCACCTCGTTTTCTTAATTAATGTATGATATTTTTTTATTTCTCTTTTATAACACTCCTTGGCCTTGTTACAAAAATTTTTACGCCAAGTCCGCTCCAACTTCTTACATTCTTTCTTTGATTTGGCAAGGGTTTCGTTATACCATGGAGCTGATGCCTTCTGTCTCTTAGCACTCCTAGCACTCCAAGGTGCTATCTCTTCTACGGCATCTGTTACCCATTTCTCGAATTGGGAGTTGGCCGTATTTATATCCGTACCTAATATCGGTTTATTTTTTGCCAGTGCCTGTGAAAAGGAACTGGGATTGAAGCCGGCCCATTTCCTGTATGTGGCTTTCGGCCCTGGTCCCTCTATCCTTGAGCTGCTCACTGATATTGAAAAAGGGATTAGGTAGTGGTTTGTCCAAGGGATAGGCCACGGTATTTCCACTTCTATTTCCTTTTGGTTAGTAAATATGGGATCAAGAATATGGCCCTTTTGATGCGTTGCTGTTTTCACCTGTTGAATAAGGTTCATTGCCATAAGATCCATACATAAGGATTGGACTTCCTTGTTCTCTTTGTTATCGAAGTGCAAGTTCAAATCTCCAAGTATAAAGAAATTTTTATAGCATAAGGCTGGTTGGACAGTCCTTTCTCCTAAGCTTGCTATAAATTGGGCAGCTGGGCCTGGTGGACGGTATATTAGGAAACCTACTATGGTCATATCATCCGCCGCTGAGAGTCTAAAGAGGAGTGCTTCACAGTGTTCTATGTTTGCTTCCCTTATACTACACTTCAAGGAGGATTTATGAATTATAGCAATTCCCCCCCCTCTTTGTTCCCTATCTTGCCTTAGTATATCATAACCCTCTGGGAGTGCGTCTAAAATATCAGGATCAGAGCTGTCATTTAGCCAGGTCTCTGTTAGAAATAATGTATCTGGATTTTTATCTTTTAAAATATCACAAATCTCATATTTATGCTTAGTCATAGACCGACAGTTTAATAGCATTAAACACAACTTTCTATCCTGTTTCTTGGAATGATTCCAGCTCATTAGGTTATAATTACAATGTGCGCATTTTAATGACTTTCTGTCAGCATTCACATTGTTTTTGCATTTTAGTGAGACAGGTTTATCCAATGTAAGTAAATCATCCCCATAATATTTAATTCTCTTCTGGTGCCCCATACCTGCAGGGGTTCTGGTCCCTGGGCCCGGTCTGGCGCGGACGGGCGCAGACGGGCTTGCCTTTGGCGCGCCCGCTGTGCGGGTCCGCTGCGCGTTCTGTGTAGCATCCGGTTTTATCGAGGGAGGCAGGGGCCGCTAAAACGCCAACCTCCCTTGAAACCGGAAGATGCCCAAATCCCTCCACAACAAATGGGATGATCCCGCGGTGGACCGGGGAGAGGCAGTTTACTGCTGTGAGGTAGGTACAACAGTTTGTTTAAAATACATCCAAAATCAGTATAGTTAAAAATAAGATTAGACAGTTTAAAAAGTAATGTGCAAAGAGCAAATTCAAAGCGAGTGCAACAGTGTCCGAGATGTCTGCTTACATTCGCGCGTCCGCTGCGCGTTCTGTGTAGCATCCGGTTATATCAAGGGAGGCAGGGGCCGCTAAAACGCCAACCTCCCTTGAAACCGGAAGATGCCCAAATCCCTCCACAACAAACGGGATGATCCTGCGGTGGACCGGGGAGAGGCAGTTTACTGCTGTGAGGTAGGTACAACAGTTTGTTTAAAACACATCCAAAATCAGTATAGTTAAAAATAAGATTAGACAGTTTAAAAAGTAATGTGCAAAGAGCAAATTCAAAGCGAGTGCAGCAGTGTCCGAGATGTCTGCTTACATTCGCGCGTCCGCTGCGCGTTCTGTGTAGCATCCGGTTTTATCGAGGGAGGCAGGGGCCGCTAAAACGCCAACCTCCCTTGAAACCGGAAGATGCCCAAATCCCTCCACAACAAACGGGATGATCCCGCGGTGGACCGGGGAGAGGCAGTTTACTGCTGTGAGGTAGGTACAACAGTTTGTTTAAAACACATCCAAAATCAGTATAGTTAAAAATAAGATTAGACAGTTTAAAAAGTAATGTGCAAAGAGCAAATTCAAAGCGAGTGCAACAGTGTCCGAGATGTCTGCTTACATTCGCGCGTCCGCCATTAAAGGCAGATTCCATTTTTGGCAAGGTACTAAAACCCACACAAGTGCAACACAAGACTCCTAGGCGTATGATCTGAAGCAAGAGTACACAATTTGAAAATGACACTTTTAGGAGAAAAATAAAACTCAGGAAAAATAATCCCCAAACCTGTGATTATCTAAATGCAGAGTTTGTAGTGCAACCAGTTGTTGCTGTGGTACTGCGCAAACGCAAGTCCTATCCCACCGCTGCCACCAATGTTAGAAATGGGATTTCTGGTTGGCTAAGGCTTGCGCCAAAGCCAGGCAGAAACCACCACTCTAGTCAGGGCAAGGGAGTTACACGCTGAAGATAACCCCTGCTCATCCCCATGGTAGCTTGGCACGAGCAGTCAGGCTTATCCCAGAGGCAATGTGTAAAGCGTTTGCGCAACACACACACAGAAGCAACACAATAGGCACACACTAGGCACACCACAAAAGAAACTCCACACAAGGTTATAAAAAAAATAGCCTTTGTATTATCATAAACACATTAGATCATAACCACACAATGTACACTGTGCCAACTGGCACTATGCAATATTCACAGGGGATTATATACATGACAGGGCCAATCGGGCCACTGTCAGAACCATTAGGATCAGTAGTAAGAGATAAAACAACCAGTAATTACTGGTACAATAATGACCTAAGCATTATCACATTAGCATTAGACACCATCCTAAAATATCATAGCATGACATTAGGCATAACCACGTTAGGCCCAAACCTCATTAGCATAAACATATTACGCATTAGGCCTCACCAGCATGAACACATTATGCATTAGGTATCACCAGCATAAACACATTATGCATAAATCACGGTGCATATTATTAGGCATCAACACAGGGTGCATAAATCATCAGCATAGACACATTGTGTAAGGGGCATCACATTAGGGCCTTGTGCCCCGTTCACCATCACCTAACTGACCCCAGGCCAACTGGACATACACTGGGGCTCAAGGGCCCTTTGTCCAGAAAGTCAGGGCTCTAGGGGGGATCTCTCAAATGACCCCCTGGCTGCCTTGGCAGCAGACACAAAGTGCGCACAGGTGCTGGGGCGTGGGGTGCAACTCACCCCTTCCTCACCTACAAAGAACTGGCCCCCAACGTTGCAGTTGCCCGCTACGGCGGCGCAACTGTAGAACAAAAACAACGAGACACTGGCACTTCTGTGCCTTCTGGACCCCCACTGGGGCTCTGCCAAACAAGTGTGACCAAACGTTGCAGCTGCCGCTACGGCGGTACAGCTGTGGTCAAAAACAAAAGAGGCACTGGCACTTCTGTGCCCTCTGGACCCCCACTGGGGCCCTGAAAACGATGTGCCCCACGTTGGAGCACCCTGCTCTCCTGCGGGTCCGCTCAGGACAACAGGCACGGCAATGTGCCTCGAAAGGGGCTCCGGTGCGGGGAGAGACTTCAAGGCAGCTGTCCACTACCATCCGGGGCAGCTGCTACAGTGGGGGAACGAAGCCGCTCCTCCCCCCACCTCTCCCTGCTCCTCACCTAGGACAGGCAATTTGGCCCCACTCACCGGGCTCTCTGGGGGGCATCTGCTCCTTTGCTTCCCTACAAGAGCGGACTGGTCTCGCTCTTCGGCGGGCTCGCGGGGCTTCTCGGGGACATGGGAGTCCCGCCCACAACCAGGCTGCACCTCCGCCTGGCTTCCTGTAGCCTCTCTTCACGGGGGAGGCCCCGCCCGCAGTCAGGCGCAGGCTTGCCTGGCTTCCGGTTCTTCCGCGGGCCTCCCCTCTACCAACCGGGCATCTCCTCTCTCGGGCGGCGGCAGTGTCAGGCTCCCGGGGCTCCTGCCTGGATGCAGTTTTCCCTGACCTGATCTGGCCAGTGACTCTTCTCCGGCTTCTAGGCAGCATGCGGGGCTCCCCTCCTCCGCACGGGAGCCCCGCCCACGGCCAGGCAAGAAATTGCATGACTTCCGCCCTCATTGCTGGGGCAGTGGGCCGGGTGCCGCGCTCCGACTTCTGGCACGGCTGCGACTTCTCAGTGCAGCGCGGCGGCAATTTGTGGGGTGGGCTCCTTCCTGGAACCTCACCTCACATGCGGGGTGGGCACCCGCGTTTCAAATACGCATGGAAGCGGGTGGGCTCCCGCTCGATAGAAAGCTGGCAATTGCGGAGTGGGCTCCCACTTGGAGCATAACATAGCGGAGTGGGCTCCCGCTCATTAGCAGCATGGGGGAATCCCTACGCCGGGGATTCCCTCTTCCACGATGGCAGCTCAGCGCTGCGAAGCCCCAGCACTCTCCTCTCTCCTGGAAATAAAGTTGTAGCGCTCACGAGGCGCTAGGGCCCTTCACAGTCCTGGGGTAAAGCTGGGCAAGGCATCCAGCAGGCAGGAATTAAAAGTCCTTGGGGCTGGGGACACCCTAGCAGGGCGCAGCCAGGCAGGCCAGCACGCAGGGACCCCCAAGAAGCTGCAGCTGGGTCCCACGGCGGTTCCTCCTGGCAGAGTGTCCTCCCCAGCCCAAGTAAGCACAAGCCCACCTCACCTTCCATGGGGTCACAGCCCCTACATTTATACGCAGTTTTCCTTTGTCTGCCCTGGCACAGGGTTCACTGACAGAATATCGAAAACAAAATATCGTGTGGACAGAATATCGTGTCCAAAATATCGAGGACAAGAATATCGAGTAGGTAAGTGCAAATAGATGGGAATCAATTTACTATTCTTAACTCCAGATCTACGTACCTTGAAGATATATATATCATCAAAGTACATATATGTGGAGTTATATATAGTAAAACTTTACTTACCCATTGAAAATGACCTTCACGATATTCTTGTCCTCGATATTTTTGACACGATATTCTGTCCGACGATATTTATGTTTTCGATATTTTGTCCACCCACCCTGGCACAGGGCTTGGGGGAACCAGTCCCAACTGGTTCTGTTTTTTTTTTTGGAGCACTCTGTTTACAGGGCTCCTCTTCCCCTTTGTCAGGTGGGGGCTCGGTGATCAGACACACCACCGGGGGCGGAACCAGCATTGTACAGGCTAGGCACAGGCCTATTCAGGGACCAGGGACTTCTCCTCCCACTACTCCAAATGCAGATGTCCCATTCAGCCTAGCGCTGACTCACCCTGTCCCTCCTGGAGCCACACACACCTCACCAGCTCCTGCCACTCAAAAGCCAGACATGCAATCCACATCAGGCAGGCAGACACATAGCACACAGAAATGTCAACTTCTAAAAGTGGCATTTCTAAAATAGTTATAATAAATCTGCGCACACCATTGTGCAGCATTTATTATCACTATTCCAAATATACCAAACTTGACCACGCTGCGCCTCTCATATCAGGAATTACCACTGAAACACTTATCAGGGAATCCCCAATGCATTCCTACGGGAGGGCAGCCTCACAGTAGTGAGAAACCAAAATGGCTGTTTGTCACTACCAGGACATGTCACACTTAAGGTACATGTCCTACCTTTACCTACAATGCACCCTGCCCATAGGGCTAGCTAGGGCCTACCTTAGGGGTGACTGACATGCAGTAAAAGGGGGTCACAGACATGGCACGCACTTTAGGTGCCACGTCACAGCGGCAGTAACACTGCGCGCACAGGCCCTGCAATGGCAGAGGCCTGAGATAGGTTTGAAAGGCTACTTTGGTGGGTGGCGCAATCAGCGCTGCAAGCCCACCAGTAGCATTTAATTTACCAGCCCTGGGTATATGAGACACCACTTTACAAGGGACTGACAGGTAAATTAAATAGGCCAAACAGGTGTCGACTAATCTTACCATGTTTATCACAGAGAGCACACACACTTTACACTGGACAGCAGTGCTAAAGTGCCCAGAGTCCTAAAACCACCAACACCATGTCAGAAAAAAGGCTAGGAGAAAGGCAAAAAGTTTAGGGATGACCCTACAAACAGGGCCAAGTCCAACACTGGGTCTGTGAGTGGGTGCGTGAGTGTCTCTATGTGTCTGTGAGTCACTGTGTGAGTGCCTGTGTGTGTCTGTCACTGGGTGTGTGTAGGAAGGTGGAATCTGACTATATGGTTGCCCCCACTTTTTTTTATGGTGTTTTGCTGGTTTATGACTTAGTTGGACTGGGATCCTGCTATTCAGGGCCCCAGTCTATCTGCTTTCTCTGTAAAATGGTTTCCATGTGCCTTAGGCACATCTCTGATTGGAATCTGAAGTGCCCTTATAAGTCCCTAGTATATGGTATACTATGTACCAAGGGCATAGGTACCTCAGAGGCCTACCAGGGGCTGCAGCACGTATTGTGCCACCCCTGGAAGGCCATCCAAACTGACACCACAGGTCTGCTACTGCAGCCTGGGTAAGGTGGTGCATGCACCCCTTACTGTGATATAGGTTACCTATATCACTAAATACATACACACATATAAACCTATAAGTCACTCCTAAGGCAGGCCTTATCAATCCTAAAGGCAGAGTGCATGGTTCCTATGTGAGAGGGTGCCCCTGCATGAGCAGGGCCCCTCTGCAGCATTCGGAGACCATCTCTGATGCTGTTTGTAGTGCAGCCTGACCATATACTCTTAAGCGCATTATATCCTCGCGGTAAAATGCTAACTTTGGAATGGCTGCACCTAAACATGTCGTGTTTGGTGTCAAACATCTTGGAATACTACCCCCCGCCAATCCTGGCGGCGGGGGTAGCATTCCACCCTTCTAGAGGGAAAGACATGTTAACTCTGGCTTACCCGGTAACTTCTTTCTGAAGCCCTGGCATCACAAAATGGATGCTGCTGCCACAGACACAAGTCTGGCCTCCTGCTGCTGGACGAAACTCCGGCAGGGGAGGCCTGGACAATAGGTTTCCTGTTGCAGGGAGGTGTGACCACCTCCCCAGACAGGATAATGTGTATTGGGGCTGGGTGGGTGCACTTTTAGAGTGCTTTGAAGTCCTGCACTGGGGGAGCAAAGGCTCCTCTGTGCATATGCCAGTTCAAACCAGCTCAGGGGCTACCTGCCCCTGCTCTGGCGTGAAACTGGACAAAGGGAAGTGGGTGTAGCCACCCCTCCCTTGACCCTCCCATAGGTGGGGTCATAGAGCTAGTCCATCCCCTCTTTTTAGTATAAGAGGGGAACCTTGCCATTGCAAAGTAGATATCCCTGGACTAAACTTTGAAACTGAATCCTGGACCTTCGACGCTCTACATCACGATTAGAGGACTGAAGAATCTCCTTGGGGTCAAGGAGTGACTCCCTGCTTGGCAGGCACCAAAAACGATAACGACGGTCGCAAACTACGCCGCTTCCGCCGGAGTCCGAAGTCCCTGCAGCCCAAGAAGTGGATTTCCTGACTTCTCCAAGGCCATCGTGAGTCCCCAGCGAAGCTGAGGCAAGTGGACCCCACGAGTGATGAGGAACCGCGACCCCTGGGTACCGTGCACTATTGTCGAGTGCAACCCCTTCACAACGTTCTACGAACCTGTGCTTTGGACCAGGTGTGGTCCCAACCTCCAGCAGGAATTCTTCCGAAGATCAGAGGCCTACACCGTCCCGAGTGACCGTGGGCCCCTGTTGAGTGATTCCGCCCGAGGTGTCTTCGCGATCCCTTGCCAGCCGGCTCGTGGGTCCCCAGAAGACTTTCTAAAGAAACCAAAGGGCTCCCCTGGTTGCTCCAGGCCTGCCCTGACTTACCCTCGCTGGGTGAGTTCCCCAGACCTTGCTGGTCTGCACCATTGACGATCTTCAGCTACACCGAGACTTGCCGTTGCCAAGGCTTGTTGGGTCCAATTTGGTCGCCGACACCGCAGCACTCGACAGACATTGTGTGCCAGCCCGAATCCTGCTCCTGGTCGCCGACAACGCCTCCTGGACCTCGTGGCTGCAGAAACGAGACGACCGTCAACGCACCTGAAGCACTCGACATCGGTGGGCATCTGTCCATCGCCTTCCTGGTCACTGGCTAGTGACCCAGACTCTGTCCCCTCTGCTTTCAGGTTCACCAGAACTCCGATCCACTCTTGGATCCACCCGGACACTTTTCTCCTGGTCGCCAGCAGCACTTTGCAGCAGATCGCCATAAGAACCGACGACGAAACCAGACCCCGAAAGGCACCTATGCACCCGGCTTCCCTGGGTGAGGTAACACGAGTACTCCGGTGCTCCCGTGGGTAGAGACTCTTCAAAGTCCTAGATCTCAAAGGGTTTTGTCCTAGTCCTCTTTTAAGTGTCCCTTTCCTCTATTTTCCCGATCCCGACTTTCTCCATAGAAGTTAACGGCGTATCGCGGTTGTGTATTTACACTGCACGCGTCTCCCGTGGGTCCCCTGTGTCACTACCTTGGGTGGTTCCTTGTGGTCCAAGCACTTCTAGAGGCTCTAGGCCTAGTGTCTAGTTCAGTCGTGGTTCGCATACCACTTTATTGGTATATGGTTTGGTACGCCCCTAGGGCCCAAACGTGTATTTGTGCTATTACTGTGATTTAAGATCTTATAACCTATGTACTTCGAACTCTAGCCTCATAAAGAGACTAGAGGGGTGTGTTTAGTAATAAATACATATATTTTGAATATATACCTGGTGTGGTGCTCTTTCATTTGGTCACTCAAGAGATTATAGACTGGTAAAACAAGCTGCTTTACATTCCTTCAAGACTTAGCCTGAAGGCTGCTCTCCACAGCTACCACTAGGATAGCTTTCAATAAGGTTGTCTTTAACCTACCTACCATAAGAGTCGATTTGGACTGGTGCAAGGTGCCCACTATAATTAGTGGACAGCATATGCCAGGCCAACTTCTCACATTGGTGTGCAGCGTGTGGGATTCCAGCTTGCTATTGTTTTACCAGATAATCTCAATTGAATTGATCAACTGAAAACCACTAAAGGTACCTAAGGTACATATAATTTAAGCTTAGAATATCAGTAAGTTCTACTGAACTTAGAGTTGTGTGTTAAGGGATAGCACAACCCTTTCTACAACTCAAGAGAGTTTAGTAGGCCACACTAGAGTAGGTAGTGCATACACCACACCACACTAGTAATGTCTTTAAAAGCAGGATCTAGAGATGCCCTGCAGGAAGCCATTGAGCTTCCCCCTCCAAGTATGACACACTCCCATTCTTGGAACTGAGAGCTTTGTGTAACGTGAGGAAATTAAGGACAGGCCAAAGTCCCACCACCCAACACCTCCAGGAGTTGTTGGTGGCTTATGATCTTAGTAAGTCTTCAGAGACTGAAGGGGTAGGAACAGAGGGTGGGCCAGCAGATGAGGAAGGGGCCAGGGGTACTACTACCCCCAGCCCCCCCTCTGAAACTGACCAGGAGGGTGACAATGACCCTGACCTGGAAAACCCAATCCCTTCTGGGGAAGATGAAGATGAGGATCTTGAGAACCACACCTTTGTCCCCCAGGAAGGATTATGAGTGTGCTCAGAAAGTCTAGGTCTCCTTCTCAGGAGTCTAACCACTCTGGCACCTCAATAGGGAGCTCTGTTTCTTCTCACAGGAGGGAATCCTCTCATGAGAGAAGAAAGAGACTGGTCCAGTATGAGGAAACTCAACTGGAGATCAGGAAGAAGCAATTGGCTTTAGATAGAGAATCCCTAGATCTCCTTAAAGAGAGAAGAAAGTTGGGACTAGAGTCCCATGGTGGCAGCCATGTCCCTAGAGATAGGGAAAGGTCCTATGACCATAGGAACCTGAGCAAGATTGTCCCTCCCTACCAGAGTGGGGATGACATCCACAAATGGATAACTGCTTTAGAGAGGGCCTGTAAAGTACAGAAGGTCCCCCAGAGGCAGTGGGCAGCAATCTTGTGGCTCTCCTTTGCAGACAAAGGTAGAGACAAGCTCCTCACTGTAAGAGAAGAGGATGCTGACAATTACACAGTCTTGAAGAGTGCTCTGATAGATGGGTTTGGCCTAACCACTGAACAGTATAGGTTGAAGTTCAGAGACACCCAAAAAGCACAGACTCAAGACTGGGTTGATTTTGTAGATTGTGCTACAAAGGCTCTGGAAGGTTGGATACATGGCAACAAAGTGCATGACTTTTTAGGATTGTACAATTTGATTATGAGGGAGCAGATCCTTAATAATTGTCAAAACCAGCTTTTGCACCAGTATCTGGTGGACTCTGATCTGACCTCTCCCCAAGAATTGGGAAAGAAGGCAGACAAATGGGTCAGAACCAGAGTAAAAACTAGAAATCAGGGTGGTGACCAGAAGAAAGATTCTACTAAGTCCCAAGAGAAAGGTGGGGATAAATCTAAGGATAAGTCCCCTACAGGGCCCCAAAATTCCTCTTCTGGGGTGGGTCCCAAACTCCTTCCTCTCCTGAAAAGAAACCCTATTGCCATGTCTGTAAAAAGCCTGGGCACTGGAAAACTGATCCCAGTTGCCCCAGGATTGGCAATAAAGAAAATGTTCCTCCCACAACTACTACCACCCCTCCTGGTACTACCAGTAGTAATCCTCCAGTTGGGAGTAGTGCACCCACAAAGTTAGGTGCTTTTGCAAGAGGAACAGAGGTGGGCCCTAGTTTAGACAGGGACCCCTCAACAGACTCCTCTGACTCTGATGGTGGTATAGGATTTGCCACCTTTACCATGGGTCCCATAGCATTGGGCAGGTACAGATTGGAGCCAATAATTAATGGTCAGAAAGCTGTGGCATTTAGGGACACAGGGGCTAGTGTCACCATGGTGGCAGGGAAACTAGTCCCCCTCACCAGCTTTTACCTGAGTTTAAATACCAGGTGACCAACATTGATGGTGTCAGAACAGATCACCCCATGGCCATAGTCAATCTCAGCTGGGAGGGGGTCACAGGCCCAAAAGAGTGGCAGTGTCCCCAACCCTACCTGTAGATTGCCTGATGGGCAATGATCTGGAAATTTCAGCCTGGGCTGAAGTGGAACACCAAACCCATCTTAGGATGTTGGGCGTCCCTGTAAAGGTTAGTGGGGCTGTGATAGCCCCAGCCCGAGAATTTGGAGAGATGGAACCTGAAAGAATGGCCCACTCTCCCCCAAAAGAGAGCACAAGGGTTGAAGAAAAGTCTTCTTCCCCCCAGACAGTAGGTAAGGGTCAGCCTCCTCAGGGAACTGACCCTACCCCTAGTGAAGGAACTGCCACAGAGGTAGTCAGGCCTGGCCTGGCCACACCCCTGATGGCAGAGGACCCTTCCAAGGTGGTACCCCGTCTGGAGCAGGTAACCTGCCCCTCTCTACCCTGCCTCAGTCAGCCCAGGGCTGCAGAGGTCAGGGAGGTCAGTGGACCCCCAGGGCCCCCTGTCCAGAGGAAGCCCCCATCAGCAGATTAGGGGCACCCAGTCTAGTAGCCCTAGCCAGGTGAAAATTCCTCTACACACTGAGGGATCCCCCATACCTTTATGTAGGGACCTCCCCAGAAGGACTCTGGTAGGCAAGGGCAAACCTGGGACCAGAAGGTTCCAAACCTGCCATGTCCCTCCAGTAGTCCATCCAAAGGGACCCAACCCACAGCTGTAGGCAGCCAAAGGTTGACCCTTAGAGCAAAGTGCAACTCAGTCATGGAAAGACAGGCATACATGGTGACCAGTGATCTGAGGAGGCTGAGGCCAACATTCCTAGGGCCTCACTTCCCTACTCAGACACCTCACCAGCCTTGTACTTTACCTAAGCACACCACAGGTAGTGATTCCCCATGGTGGAGACCCTCTCATACCCTTAGGGTGAGGGATTGCTTAGTGGACCATAAGACAGGGGGCAACCATGCTAGTGCAGGTGCTTCCTTATATGACCACTTAGTCAATGAAGGCTCAACTGGCCAAGGTTAGCCTTATCTCCTTTCGTTTGGGGGGGTTATGTAGGAAGGTGGAATCTGACTATATGGTTGCCCCCACTTTTTTATGGTGTTTTGCTGGTTTATGACTTAGTTGGACTGGGATCCTGCTATTCAGGGCCCCAGTCTATCTGCTTTCTCTGTAAAATGGTTTCCATGTGCCTTAGGCACATCTCTGATTGGAATCTGGAGTGCCCTTATAAGTCCCTAGTATAGGGTATACTATGTACCAAGGGCATAGGTACCTCAGAGGCCTACCAGGGGCTGCAGCACGTATTGTGCCACCCCTGGAAGGCCATCCAAACTGACACCACAGGTCTGCTACTGCAGCCTGGGTAAGGTGGTGCATGCACCCCTTACTGTGATATAGGTTACCTATATCACTAAATACATACACACATATAAACCTATAAGTCACTCCTAAGGCAGGCCTTATCAATCCTAAAGGCAGAGTGCATGGTTCCTATGTGAGAGGGTGCCCTGCATGAGCAGGGCCCCTCTGCAGCATTCGGAGACCATCTCTGATGCTGTTTGTAGTGCAGCCTGACCATATACTCTTAAGCGCATTATATCCTCGCGGTAAAATGCTAACTTTGGAATGGCTGCACCTAAACATGTCGTGTTTGGTGTCAAACATCTTGGAATACTACCCCCCGCCAATCCTGGCGGCGGGGGTAGCATTCCACCCTTCTAGAGGAAAGACATGTTAACTCTGGCTTACCCGGTAACTTCTTTCTGAAGCCCTGGCATCACAAAATGGATGCTGCTGCCACAGACACAAGTCTGGCCTCCTGCTGCTGGACGAAACTCCGGCAGAGGAGGCCTGGACAATAGGTTTCCTGTTGCAGGGAGGTGTGACCACCTCCCCAGACAGGATAATGTGTATTGGGGCTGGGTGGGTGCACTTTTAGAGTGCTTTGAAGTCCTGCACTGGGGGAGCAAAAGGCTCCTCTGTGCATATGCCAGTTCAAACCAGCTCAGGGGCTACCTGCCCCTGCTCTGGCGCGAAACTGGACAAAGGGAAGTGGGTGTAGCCACCCCCTCCCTTGACCCTCCCATAGGTGGGGTCATAGAGCTAGTCCATCCCCTCTTTTTAGTATAAGAGGGGGAACCTTGCCATTGCAAAGTAGATATCCCTGGACTAAACTTTGAAACTGAATCCTGGACCTTCGACGCTCTACATCACGATTAGAGGACTGAAGAATCTCCCTTGGGGTCAAGGAGTGACTCCCCTGCTTGGCAGGCACCAAAAACGATAACGACGGTCGCAAACTACGCCGCTTCCGCCGGAGTCCGAAGTCCCTGCAGCCCAAGAAGTGGATTTCCTGACTTCTCCAAGGCCATCATGAGTCCCCAGCGAAGCTGAGGCAAGTGGACCCCACGAGTGACGAGGAACCGCGACCCCTGGGTATCGTGCACTATTGTCAAGTGCAACCCCTTCACAACGTTCTACGAACCTGTGCTTTGGACCACGTGTAGTCCCAACCTCCAGCAGGAATCCCTCCGAAGATCAGAGGCCTACACCGTCCCGAGTGACCGTGGGCCCCTGTTGAGTGATTCCGCCCGAGGTGTCTTTGCGATCCCTTGCCAGCCGGCTCGTGGGTCCCCAGAAGACTTTCTAAAGAAACCAAAGGGCTCCCCTGGTTGCTCCAGGCCTGCCCTGACTTACCCTTGCTGGGTGAGTTCCCCAGACCTTGCTGGTCTGCACCATCGACGATCTTCAGCTACACCGAGACTTGCCGTTGCCAAGGCTTGTTGGGTCCAATCCGGTCGCTGACACTGCAGCACTCGACAGACATTGTGTGCCAGCCCGAATCCTGCTCCTGGTCGCCGACAACGCCTCCTGGACCTCGTGGCTGCAGAAACGAGACGACCATCAACGCACCTGAAGCACTCGACATCGGTGGGCATCTGTCCATCGCCTTCCTGGTCACTGGCTAGTGACCCAGACTCTGTCCCCTCTGCTTTCAGGTTCACCAGAACTCCGATCCACTCTTGGATCCACCCGGACACTTTTCTCCTGGTCGCCAGCAGCACTTTGCAGCAGATCGCCATAAGAACCGACGACGAAACCCGACCCCGAAAGGCACCTATGCACCCGGCTTCCCTGGGTGAGGTAACACGAGTACTCCGGTGCTCCCGTGGGTAGAGACTCTTCAAAGTCCTAGATCTCAAAGGGTTTTGTCCTAGTCCTCTTTTAAGTGTCCCTTTCCTCTATTTTCCCGATCCCGACTTTCTCCATAGAAGTTAACGGCGTATCGCGGTTGTGTATTTACACTGCACGCGTCTCCCGTGGGTCCCCTGTGTCACTACCTTGGGTGGTTCCTTGTGGTCCAAGCACTTCTAGAGGCTCTAGGCCTAGTGTCTAGTTCAGTCGTGGTTCGCATACCACTTTATTGGTATATGGTTTGGTACGCCCCTAGGGCCCAAACGTGTATTTGTGCTATTACTGTGATTTAAGATCTTATAACCTATGTACTTCGAACTCTAGCCTCATAAAGAGACTAGAGGGGTGTGTTTAGTAATAAATACATATATTTTGAATATATACCTGGTGTGGTGCTCTTTCATTTGGTCACTCAAGAGATTATAGACTGGTAAAACAAGCTGCTTTACATTCCTTCAAGACTTAGCTTGAAGGCTGCTCTCCACAGCTACCACTAGGATAGCTTTCAATAAGGTTGTCTTTAACCTACCTACCATAAGAGTCGATTTGGACTGGTGCAAGGTGCCCACTATAATTAGTGGACAGCATATGCCAGGCCAACTTCTCACAGTGTGTAAATGCCTGAGAGGGTCTGTAAATGGATGCATGAATGTCTGTGTGGGTCTGTGAGTTGGTATAAGAGTGTCTGAGTGCGACTGTGAGTGGGTGGAGGAGTGCCTGAGTGGTTCAATGAGTAGGGGCGTGAGTGTGTCTGTGAATCGGTGTTTGAGTGTCTGACTGAGTCTGTGAGTGGATGTTTGAGTGTCTCAGTGCATCTGTGAGTCAGTGTGTAAGTGCCTGTGTGAGTTTTTCAGTGGGTGTGTGAGTGCCTGTGTGGGTCTGTCACTGGGTGTGTGAATGCCTGAGTAGGTCTGTGAATGGGTGCATAAGTGTCTGTGTGTGTCTATAAGTGGGTGTAAGAGTGTCTGAGTGGGTCTGTGAGTGGGTGAATGAGTGTCTGAGTGGATCTGTGAATGGATGTGGGAGTGGGTCTATGAGTGGGTGCATGAGTGTCTGTGTGGATCTGTGGGTGGGTGTGTGAGTATCTGTGTGGGTCTGTGAGAGTATCTGATTGGTTGTGTGAGTGGGGTATGTAGGAAGCTGGCTCTCTATATAGTGTACTAAAAGGAAGTACACTGTGCAGAGAGTCCAGAGAATCCTCAGATGGTACATAGAGATAAAAGCAAATAATTCTACTTCTCTTTTTGTGGTAGTGTGGGCGAGCAGTTAGGCATATCAGAGTGTAGTGCTAGGCATTTGTTGTACTCAAAGAGGCAATAAATGAGACACACACCCAAGAATAAATCCAAGACCAATTTATAAAAATAAAGTTGATTTATATGTAGTTTAAAAGACCAAGTACACAGTTCTAAGGTAAGTACTTTCCAAGCTATGATTTTTAAAGAGTATATCACATTTGTGCGCAATTACGCACCATAAGAATCAATGGGAAGAAAAAAGAAAATTGCATAGAAGATCAGGCAATGCTTTCACAAAGTTCACCTTCTTGTTTTAGGCTGATGCCAGGACCAGGTCCAAAGTTCCAGCAGGCAAAGTTTTGGAGTGTCCCGTATCGGGCGTTAGCAGAGTGCTGAGAGTCTTGGAAGCCGGTGCACAAAGATGAATTGAAAATGCATTACACAGGTGGACTTACAGGTAAGTCCGGTGGGTCTCCTTGGAGGGAGGAGGTCACAAGGGCCTGTGGACCATGGGAGTTGAGCTGGTTGGTTGGTGCTGGGGCTGGGTGCAGAGCAAACAGGTCAGCCGGGCTTCATTCGTCTTCAGGGTCCTCATGGTCAGGAGCAGGAAGCTTGGAGAGGTGATCTTGAGACAGCTAGGCCACTCAGGAAGTGGGTCTTGAGTGTCTCAATGTCTCTTGATGGGTGCTTGCTTTGGTGCTTTGGGAGTCTGGTGTGGACTCTTCTTCCTAGTTTTTGCTATTGGGGGTCTGGTAGCACGGGTATTGGTGTGCTGCGGCTCCAGTAGGTCCTGGATCCTCTAAGCTTGGTGTGGAAGCAGATCTGACCCTCTGGAGAAGTTGTACCTCTTCTTGCTTTGGTGCTGCAGCAAGGTCGTCAGGGAGCAGCAAGTTGACAAACGGGACTTCACGGGATTGGTGCCTGCGGTGTGGAGGGGACTGATACCTTCACTCCAAGGGAACTTTTCAGCAATTTCGCAAAAGAGTCCTTCTTGCAACTGCCGAGGTTTGGCGTCTTTTCTTTCTGCATCAGGGCTTCTGTTTTTGCGTAGCAGATCTTCTTTTGTTCTGGTCTTCTTTGGTCTGATGAATCTGAGGTTCAGGTCTTGGGTAGCCACCTAAATACTGAATTTAGGGGTGTTACAAGAGGAGACAGGTAATAACTAAAGGGCTATCTACCTTTAGGGTGTCTACACCCTCTAGTGAACACTTCCAGTGGAAAGAGGCAATACCCTAGCCCTGATTGGAGGTTTTCTCACCATCTCAAGATGGTGGAGTTTCAGTAGAGGGGTTCAACTCGCCTGCCCCACCCTTGGGGTGGTGCAGGCTGAGGGGGGACCGCCTCCTCATCTAACTAATTTTCCCACCTTTCCTTCTGCCAAAAGTGGAGCAGGAAAGGGAGTTTGGCTTCCCTTACCATCTGGCGGTTCCTGGGTTGGGTTTCAAAGCCAGCATTGCGTGGGTCTGTGAGTGGGTGACTGAGTGTCTGTGAGTCGGTGTATGAGTATCTCAGTGGGTCAGTGAGCAAATGTATTTAGTTTTTTTTACTTATGGCCAAATTCGAGAATCTGCTGCAATTTTATGCAGGGGCCTGTAGCATCACAGGATCAGCAAATTCACGCATGTGGGAAAAAAGGGTAGGCCAATTTCTTTGCAATTATGGGTCCCTCAAACACCCCCTTATTGCATACATGGGGTCAGGGTACCTCCACCCTAACCCCTTCTAATCAATGTTTTGTAAATTCTCACAACCAGTGACCATTTCCTCTTATCTAAAATGGCAGCTGCAACTTTCCTCTGTGGTTGATGTCAGCCAATCACGGATCTACAAAGGGGGATCCATGGAGGGTCCACCTCCCTAGAGAGCTACATTTCTTTTTTGTTTAATAACTCCAAAACTACTGAACGGATTTACACCAAATCACAAAAAGCACACTTTCTGGGCCAAGATCTAGCTTTCTGCTGAATTTGATGTAATTCCGTCCAGCAGTTTGGGCTGTAGTCATGTCTAAAATTCCAACGGGAAATTGCATGGTGAAAACATGTTTTGGGACCCCCCTTTTTCTCAGCCTCCACTTGAAGAATCACCCCAAAACTTTCAGCACAGCAGCTAAAGAGAGTGGCAAACTAGTTTTGAACATTTCATGAGGATTTATCAAACGCTGCCAAAGTTATTGGCAAATCAAAAAACACGTTTCTTATGGAAACTAGGTCTTAACTGTAACTACCTACTAGTGACCGCCAGTAGGCAATATTTCACTTACCTTATTTATGCATATCTGTGTGGTAAAGGCACACATGGTAAAGGCATATTTGTGGTAAAGACATTCGCTGTAAAAAAAAGCAAGGCAAAGGAATGCGCGGTACAACCCTCTGGGAGCAAGTTTAAACCTCATCAGGGGGGCTATTCTAGCCTCCAGGACGGCTTGCCATTTCTCCCCCTCCCTGCCCTCCTGTTCTTTATGTTGTACCCATGCCACAGCCCTTGCTTAGGGGCAATTCTACATTCCCACCCCACCCTCACATCTCTCACCTACCCCACATTCTCTCATATCTCCCATCTCTCTGTACTTCTGCTCCCTGATCTCTTTTGTTGATGGTCCATATCCCTGATACTGTTCCTTTCCACCCATTTCTCCCTTGCTCACCCTCTCCTACCAATGTTCATCCATCTATGTCCGTTTTTTTCCTGGACTGTCCAGGATTTTTTAGCCTTGTCCGTGAAGGCATAGTCATCCGTTATGGTTGTCTTTTATCTGTCATTTTAAACGTTACATTGAAAATTCTGTGACTGGACAGCTGAGAGCGACATTCTGCCCTGTCAGAATTAATCAGCTTGATATTGGCTGCCAGCTTTACAAGGAAGTGGAGACACATCCTTTTACTTGCCCAATCAGATGCATTTCATTGTAGAAACCCTTTAAAGAGAGATAACTGCTTAGCAGGCTATTGTGTGTTTGCAGGCAACTGAAGAGGAAGACCCGGAAAGAGGGGATGAGTGTGCCTGCTCCTCCCTTCCACAGTACCCCTCTAAAGGCAACTGGAGCCCTAGGCATGGTAGGTGGTCTTCAGAAAAGTGCACACACATCTCTCCTTCTGAAGAGATGCAATCAAAAGCCTATTAACACCTAAAAAGAGAGGAATCTCCTTTGAAATGTATTTCCCCCACTCTCCGAATATGTACTATTGATACTGACTGAGGACAGAGGGTCACTGAAGTGTCTTGAGCAAGTTTCCACTTTTTGCAAAATGACGTGCTTGCCCCACATCTCAATGAACTTTACATTTCCGTTTTATGTTTAGCCTGCTTTATTTCAATGGACTAACAGCAGTAAATTATGTATTTTTTTTTATAACGGCACCCATTTTGAGCTAGGCATCTGATGGCTGGCTTTGATTTGTATTACATGCACATTTTTCTAAAAGCATCAAGCATGTTTTGCGATGTAATTAAACTAAATACAATTGCCCTGTGCTATATGTGGTGGTAAACTATAGTGTTGGGAGTAGTACACTATGAGGTGGCTAATAGTGTACTGTTGAAAGCATACAGTTTGACAAATCCCTCACATGAGGATTGAGGATTATATGTGTGAGATTTTTTTTAATTGTCTATGCTCCTTTTCTCTCTTTCATTCATATTTTTGGGTATAATGGTGTAATTGTTCTTGCATCTTTCTTGGTGAACATATTGTGTTCTACACTTAGGACCTGATTTAGATTTTGGCGAATGGGTCACTCTGTTGGTGACCGATATCCCGCCTGGTGAAATCCAAATCCCATTATATCCCATGGGATTTAGATTTTGGCGGACAGGATGGGATATCCATCATCGTTGTAATGGAGTAACCCGCCCGTCGAGATCTAAATCAACCCCTTAATCTAAGGAGCATTTGTGCTGCCTCCTTAAGCCATTAGCTTCTTTTTCTCAGGAACCTTCAGCCAATAGCTTGGGACATTGTCAATCACATTACCGAACTGTCCCTACCTGCCCTGTATATAAGTAGCATTCCTATTGTAATTGTTTTGCACTGTAAATGGCATTCTTTATTGTTTTTGTCAGCACTCAAGTAAGAGTGTCAAACCTATTGCCTTTGCCAACGCTTGCCTATGTTTTATCATGATGCAATGCCATTTCTTCTAGTTCAAGATTTTGGAGCTACCGCCTGACCTGAGTGCTTTCTAGACTAGTGGAGGCAATGGTTCAGCAAATAACACTGAGAGCAGGTTGGCTAAAACCCTCTACTAGTCTCCAGAAACATTCACAGCGAAATACCACATACACAAACTCATATATCCCTAAATGTGCTGTCTTCCTTGAATGTGCTGTAGCCACTTGCTAAACATTCATTACCCTCTCTGTCTTGATTAGTTGTAGCACTACTGCCTGTGAGCTGGAAATCCAAGTTTATCAACAGAGCGCTGCTTCTGGTACTGTCATTCGTGGTAAAGGGAAAGAATTGTGATAACTGTCTTATGTAAGCTGTCAAATACTGTATATAGTTGCTAGTTTTTAATCTGTACATAAGTACAGCAACGTATGAATGTTTGTTCAATACTGTTGCTATTATGCAAACCATAGAACATAAATCCACTCTGAATTGCACTTGTATGGGCAGTCTACATTCTTACTGTTATATTATTGCTTGAATAACACAGGTGTGTCCATAAAACTCACCCTTTGTCCTGAATTTTTCTATATAATTTTCAACTCTTTGACATCTGTCCCTGCCTAGAGTTTGCCTCTATGGCAGGGGGTCACCCTACATGAGTGTTCTGCCATTTGCATTTATGGGCTCTGTCATTTCCAGGAATACTGTCAATGCATGTGTGACTGCAGCCTTTGATGAAGCTCCTTTGAACACTGGCATGCCAGACGAGTGAACCGCACACAGGTGCTTATTTAGAAGCCCATTGAGTCTCTGGTGCCTCACATTTTGTGATGCACCAGTGGCGCAGTGTGCCTGCTCATATTTACAAGGCACAGGGTGGCTTTTCATGGCCTTGTAAATATGGCCCCTCTTTCACACATTACTCTGCGTGAAAGGTGCATTCCCTTCCAGCACAAAAACAATCACCCCTACAATGCAGACACACTTGCACCATGGTGAAAGGGTGCTTGCGTTGGTGCACGGCAGCCCATTGTGCACCAGTGCAGGGGAAAGAGGCAGGAATCTGCCGTATCTTGGAGATACAGCGCATTTCTGCCCTTTCCTTTTGACGCAAAGCAGCGCAGCCCACAATTTCCACTGTGTCACCTCCTATCCTCCACCCTCTTCCAGTGCCCCTAGATGAGAGTGGGGATGCCTCCTCTGCATTGCCAACACATGTACTTGAATGGCTTCTGCACTTATGAACATGAGGTGGACATCTGTAGAAGTCATCTGCAGTCAACAGGAGTTGAACCAGTTATTGTGTTTCCACTGCACTATATACAGGAAATACAATTGTCGGTAGTGTAGTCCAGAAATAAAACAACCAGCTTTCTGAAGACACACAATTAGCTTTGCAGAATCGTTAAAAATGAAGTGATATATTGTTCAGCTGTTACCAGAGGCAGAATGTTATTACCATCATACTAAACTGACAGGTATTTGATAGAAGAATTAGTAGTAGATTGCACTCATGCTGCGTTTCATTAGTTCAGCTATAAAGCCATAATTACAAACAGAAATGTCTATGTGTTCACGAGCTCATTTGCCTAAATGTGCATATAAAAGTAAAAAGATTTGTTTATACGACAGAAAGCTGTGAAATGTGAAGCACACCTGTAAAAACGCAACAGCAAAAGATCAGCGTGTTTTTGGCAAGAATAAGCCTACCGTTTTCGGTTTATTTCAAGTGATTCCGTCCAAGATCCTTTCTAAATGTTTCTTTCTACTGTAACGAGGGTGGCAAGATTAAAATGGGATGTGATTTTCATTCATTGCACTAAGAGCGGTTGCATCTGTTACTCTGCTGAAGGGCTTCAGCAAGCTTGTGAAGTCAGCTGTTTGCATGCCCTCAAGACTGAAAGTGAGACGTAAGGTCGCAATTTTCTGTTAGTAGCAGTGAAGGTGAAGTAGTGATAATAACTAAAAACTTTACTTCCAGAAGTCGCTCTTGAAGAAATTTAATTAGGCACACTGCAGAGCGCAGCATAAAGCGTTGTCAGTCTCAGAACAGATGCGAAGAAGTTCATGTAAAGGGAAGCTAGCCTGAATGTTCTCACATTGAATGATTGCGGGATAGAGGCTTCAGGCTTTCTGAATGCCAGAAAGGTGCAGATTCTGCTTAGGTTAATAATTTGAAAAATATGGGTGGAAGGCGTGAATACATCTCAGCCAAAGGCCACATTCCTGTCCATGCTTTTGCCCACTATGCCACTCTAGACAGAGATTCGGGAGCTCACAGAATGCAGAGTGTGCATTCTGTTATTTCCGAATCTACATGAATAATTCTGTCCCCTTACAGTTTGCACCCTATGTTTAAACTAGATGAAATGTTTACCTTTTCACGTCATAACTTGTTTTATAACAACCAGTTTGTCCAACACTTATGTGCGGTATAATAGCTCAGATGAATTGCATGCGTTAGTTAGAACTCCGAATACATATAAAGAAAAATGTATAATGTTAACGTTAAGTGAGTTATTTTTTTTTATTTTTTTTAAAGTGTTGGCGACAGAGCAGACCCCTGCGGGACTCCACAAGGAAGGCACAGGTTTGCAGACTTCAAACCTTCCCAGTGGGTCAGTTGTTCCCTGGAAGCCAGAAAGGATGACAGGAGAACTAGAGCCGTTCCTCTAATACCTGCAGTCTTCAGCCGCTGCACCAACACCGTGTGATTCACGGTGTCGAATGCTGCCGATAGATCTAGCAGGATGAGGACGGCTCTGCCCCCTCATCCACCACTTTGCGAATTTCATCTGTCGCCATTATCAAGGCCGACTCGGTGGAATGTCTTGCTCTAAAGCCATGTTGGGATGAGTCAAGAAGTAGGCTATCATCCAAATAATTCATAAGTTCTATGTTAATGGCCTTTTCTAGAATTTTAGATGGTTATGGAAGACAGGATATCGGGCGATAGTTCTTAACCTCAACCAATTTGTGATTGCAATAATGGATTAATGGGTAAGTGCATAGATGGATGCAGACAGATCACACCAAACCTACAGGCTGAGACCTCAGAGTGAATTTGTGATACTGGTATAAAAATGTAATGAATTACCAATATTATACCAGTGAAAGCGCATCACCAGGGCTGGTCCTCTTTGTGCTAAGAAAGCCCATAATATATATAAAGGCGTACTGACATGATGTCACTGTAAGCATTACATCAGTCATAGGCACCATTGTTCCCAGAGAGCCTACACTACAGTCAGGAATTTGCACCATTACTTCAGTGAAAGCATTATGCAAGCAGAATGGACCCCACCCTATCAAGAACGTCTAACATATGTGAAGAATTGCTAGTACAACTATTTTGCACACTTGCTCGTTTATAAAAGATGCATGTTCTGATTTGTCTCATTATTCAGTAACATTTAATTCATTCATTTACATTTGCCCTGTTCCTGAATAAGCTTAAGTGATTGGGTGAATATTTATATTTGCACTAACATTCATTTATCTTTAATGTATACTTAGATTTGCAACCCCAAAACCATTGTTCATTAATCCTCCTGTATGTTTATATTTGCATCAGCAGTCAGTAATCATCTTTTCATTTTGAGGTTTTCAGGTGTCCCTTCCTGCACACAAACAATCCAGAATGGGGACCTGCAACTCCCATGTGCGCTGCATTGTGCAGCACACATAGAAGCTGCAAATCGTCATTTTTTAAATGATTGTCCATGTGCAGCAAGGGACACCTCCCTGCACACAAACAATCATTCATGTCATGTAGCTATCTCCACGTGTGCCGCACAATGCAGCACACGCAGAAACAGCAAAAATAAGGAGAAATAAATCATTTATTTTCGTTTCGCCATGTTAAAACCAGGTTTTCCCTGCTCTTAATTTTGGGACTGCCTCCTATTTATGCCACCCTTGTAAATAGGGGTCAGCGTCAAAATCTATGGGCGTTGCGGCGGAACGCCGACCACAACACCCATTGTCCACCCCTTTCACGCTAAGTGTAGCGTGAAAGGAAACCTTATTTACAAGGCGGCGCCAAGCCACGTTAAGTGGCTTAACGCCGCCTTGTAAATAAGGCGAAACCTGTATCGCCACAGGAAAGTTGTTAAAAGTGACGTTTCGGTGGCGATAAGGGCTTGTAAATAAGCCCCCTAGAGGGTAATTTAGAGTTTGGTGCAAACAGTACTCCATTGCATCAGTGATAACGTACAATCTCCGCCAAACTCATGGTCTTCCCATCTGATTTAGAGGTTGGTGGATTGACAGTATGTTGAGGATAGAGCCTTCTCTTTTTTTTTATCCTCATCCGCCTCAGACCGCATTTTGACAGAAAGTAGAATGTCAATACCATGCCTCGATTTCGGGAGACGTAGGCACTTAAATTAGAGGGACCTGGGGACAATGCCCGCCTACCGGTATATGACAATCCCACGAAAAGTCGCATACCCCTTTCCTAGGAAAGGGGGTGGTCTCACTCTCTTCTGATAAGGAATAACCAATGACTGTTGGTACAGGCCCGTATAAGATGGAAACTTGATAACCCGACGGGACCTGACCCAATCTGAGAGTATCCAATGAGGCATAATCATAGGACAAAAGGTGTTTTTTCAACTCAAAACATAACCAACATAAACCCCGAAATGCTAGCCACAAAATGACTAACGCTGAGCCCAATTAAGCAATCCCTCCCATATTACTTTCCTCTTTCTATTCTGTAATCTACCCAGATCTATCTTAGAAATCTTATATAACGAGGATAACCATTCTAAGTGTGTCGGAGGTATGATCTCTACCCATCTCCTACAAATCTCTCTTCTGGCTAACAAAATTGAATAAAAAAGGAACCCCCTTGCGGGGCCTACAACTTCACTAGTTATGCCAAAGATAATTAAGACGAGAGAGATTTGAACTGGGGTACCTATAATATCGGCTAGAGTTGCCACAACACTCTCCCAGAATTATTTTATCACTGGACACTCTTTAAACATATGTATATCGGTGGCATTTACCAAGTCACATTTCTTGCATCTAACTGGGGGGCCTTTTGCTATTTTTGAAAGTCTAGCTGGAGTTAAATAGGCCCTATGTGTAGTAAAGTAGTGGTTCCTCCTCAACCAGGCGGGTTTTACAATAGAAAAGAGTGTCTGAAAAGAAGTCTGCCACACCCTCTCCCAACACTCGTCTGGCATGGAGGCTCCCCACAATTCTTCTGCCAGTTTAAACTCTCCATCAATAGTTTCCACTATGGACCAATAGTAAAAAGAAACCTCTTTCCCCCCAACAGGCCTTGAAACCAATTGATCCTCAAGAGTGTTTCCTATACCTATCGGATTTTTCAAGTTCTGTGACCAACTCAGCAGCTGCACATACTTAAACCTGGACATACCCTCCTCCAGCATATTATGAAAAAACTCCCAGGGTAGAAGGGACCCTTCAGAGGCCAAATCCTTCCATACTAGTAACCCTGCTGTTCTAAGTGGTATTGCTAATTTATCCTTCAGACATTCAGGAACCCCCGGAGAGTCCCAGAGCGGGGCTAAGCTGGAGTAATAGTTAAGGCCAGTACGCTGCCTAATTCTGAACCATATCCGAGCTGCGGCCAAAAGAACTTTCAACCTGATCTTCTTGAAGTACCTTTGGTCACCAAATTTAAAGAGGAAACCCTCAAGCGGCAATCCTACCCCCTTCAGCATGGCCAAAAACATAATACCTCTTTCTGAATCATCTGGGGATTTTAACAGCATCCTAGAATGCGATAATTGAAAGGCCCATGCATAATACTGAAGGTCGGGGAGTGTAAGGCCACCCTTCTCCCTTTTGCGCCTTAGCTTCTTCCATGCTATTCTTGTGGATTTGTATGCCCAGGCAAATGAGTTAATAGCTTGTTGTAATTTGTCTATTGCCTGTTTTTCAAAGTGCAAAGGAATAGTGTTAAAAAGGAAAGTAATTTTCGGTAGTATAATCATTTTAATCAGATTAATTCTACCAAGAATAGTCAAAGGGAGATGTGCCCAAGATCTCATGAGCTTCTGACAATCCCTAGAAATATTGGCAATATTAGTCCCCGCTATCTTATCTATGTTCTGTACAATCCTTACACCCAAATATCTCATGTCACCCCTGGTCTGGTACCCGCTCCCCGGCAAATTCCATGTCATGATCTCTGTTTTTTCTGCGTTCACCTCATAGCCCGAAACCCGACCAAAGTCTTGTGCCAACCTGATGACCTGAGGGAAAGATACCTCCAGCTCTGATGACAAAATCAAAACATCATCCGCATACAGGGCGACCTTCCTCTCCCACGCTCCAAACTTAAAAGATGCAATGCTCGGTTCATCTCTCAGACACTGAGCAAAAGGCTCAATATACAAATCAAAAAGGAGTGGGGAGAGTGGGCAGCCCTGTCTGGTACCCCTAGAAATCTTAAAAGGATTAGTCAGTTTACCATTGACTAGAAGTCTTGCAGTAGGGTCTTGATATATAAGTTGTATAGCACGGCAACATTTCTCTCCCAAGTTAAACCTTTCCATCACTGCCGTTAAATATATCCAGTTTACCCTATCGAACGCCTTAGTGGCATCCAACGTCATTACTGCCAAGGGTAAAGAAAAGGTTGAAGCCAGGTCAATTGCACCTATAAAATCATGAGTTAGGTCAAATAAGTTTCTACCCCTTACGAAACCCTTTTGGTCTGGATGTAACATACTGTCTACTACTGCTCCCAGCCTATCTGCCAAAATCCTTGTGAATATTTTATAGTCTGTATTCAAAAGGGAGATAGGTCTATAGGACCCACAACTTGCCGGATTCTTTCCTGCTTTCAAAATTAATGAAATGGTAGCTTGATCCCATGAAACAGGGGGTCTAGTACCCTCAGATAATATATTATTGAAGAGTACCGTCATAAAGGGTATTATTGTCTCTCCCAAAGATCTATACAATTCCGCTGGAAGCCCGTCGGGCCCAGCTGCCTTACTCCCCTTGCAGGCGGCAATAGCCTTCCTAACCTCCTGCTGGGATATGTCCTGCTCCAAATTTTCTTGCTGTGAGGAATTTAATGAGGCTAACGTGCATTTCCCTAACCATTCCTTCGCAAAAGTTTTATCTACCTCATTATCTTCCTTGTATAACGCCTGAAAGAAAGCAAAAAACGCCTCTCCAATTTCCTCATCAGTTGATACTGAAGAGGCATTATCCTCACTATCAATCCGTTTTATCAAGTTGCGTGTCCTATCCGACCTAACCTTCCATGCCAGAAGTTTACTGGCTCCCTCTCCGTATTCAAAATGGGCCATCTTACTGGCTTCCCATCTTTTTATATTCCTGAGCTGAATGGTGGTCTCCAGCTGATCTTTCAGGGTTCGTAGTTCTGATATATGTTCCTGTCGCTTCTCAATATCCATCTCCCTATTCATCCTCACCTCTACTACCTTCATAGCAGACTCCATTTGTGTCACCTCTTCTCTATATTGCCTATTCCTATGGCCTACCCTACTTGTGACTATACCCCTCAAGAATGCCTTCCAGGCATCCCATACCATTGGAATCTCGGCAGAGCCGATATTCAACTTAAAAAAACATTCTGTTTCTTGAGACAGATGTTTAACCTCAGAATCATCTAAAAGTAATGCACGGTCGAACGTCCATTTCCATGGACGTTCCCCACTGCCAGACATAAGTCCATCCAAACAGCTGCGTGATCAGACAGGTGAGGTGTCAAATACCCTACATTCTTAATCTTGCCCCTAAGATCGTAACTGACCAAAATATAATCTATCCTTGACTTATGGCCATACTTGTTATTATAAAAGGACACACCTAGCTGAGCACCCGACCTTTTCTTCCATACGTCACACAAACCCGTCTGTGTCATCATAGTTTGAAGATATGTCCGTGATTTGGACAGTACATTTGCCCTACTATTAGGGGATTTGTCTAACAAGGGGTCTAAAACTATATTAAAGTCACCCGCCATAATCATGGGTTCTGGGAATCCCAACAAATTTGAAAAAATGGTTTTCAGGGAAGAGGGATCGTCCTGATTAGGACCGTAGTAGCCTATTACTGTAAAAAGGGAACCTTGAATGGATAATTTTGCAATAACCCACCTGCCACCCGGGTCCGTCCTAGATTCTAAAACACGAGCATTGGCTTGCTTTTTGACCAGGATGGCTACTCCTCTAATATTGGCACTCTGATTAGTGCCAATTAGATGTTCCACCCATTTTAATTTACTAAATATCTCAACCAATTCCCCTCTTAAAAGATGCGTTTCTTGTAATATGATAATCTGTGCGGGAGAATCTCTGAGATACTGCAAAATTTTTACCCTCCTTGTCTTCACTCGTAGGCCATTAATATTCCAAGATAAAAACTGAATAACGGTCATGGTGGTCTAGACAACAAAGGCTGAGGTCTGAACAACATAGACTTAAATGTACCAAGATAACAGGCCCAGACCAAGGGTAACCCATACAAATAAATGCGGCTGAAAGGCGAATGAGAGAATTTTTTTTCCTTTTTTCCCTGAATGCTCCCCACCCTGTGCCCCCCCTCCTTACCCCACCCATGGAGAACCCTACCCCCATTTATCTGGACTAATAGTCCAGCTTCTGCCTACCAAGGCAGCCCGCCCTGTCCTCTCCTTACTTATATATTGGATTAAAGGCTGAGTACAATTCCAAGAAACTAATCCTAAATTTGCTAGATTTTCTTTTATAACTATCATAAGTAACCTATGTTAGATATTAAATCTAACCCTAGGAAAAGAAAAAACCAAAGAAAGGAATGGCGAGAAGGATAGAGAAGAGAAAACCTATATGAATATCTATGGCTAAGCTATACTAATCTACTCTACTGCGTAACTGTAGCTCTGTTAAGACTTTCAAGCAGCTCATCTGCCTCCTGCACTGTTCTAATATTGTGCATCTTGTTATTATACATAACTTTCAAATGTGCAGGGAATTTTAACTGTGCAACCGCACCGAGCCTTCTGAAATCCTCCATTTTCCTGCCCAGTTCCCACTGTCTGTCCAAGGTTATTCGGGCCAGATCTGAGCGAATCTCATAAGCAAAGTCTCTAGGTTTTAAAGACTTTTGTTTTAAAGCACAATTGAGAATCTTTTCTTTCAAGGAGAAAGTTAGGAAGTTTATAAGAATTTTCCTCGGCTTCAGCCGGTTGGGATGTTTTCGAAAAGGGTCCCTATGGATCCTCTGAATGTCATTCTTCAGCTCTTCCACCGATTCTTCAATATGGACCGATTCCTTTATAAGGGTAGCAATGAAGGACTTAATATCTTCTCCTTCGCTCCCTTCTGGAACGTTCAGGAGACGCAAGTTGTTCCTCCGTGAGTTATTTTCAAGCACCTCCAGCCTATCACGTAGTATTATCTCCTCTTTTTTAAGCATGGCAATATCTGTTTTAGCCACCACCAACTCCTCCTTAATTTCTCCAACAGAATTTTCCAAAACACCTGTCCTGGAATTTAAAAGATCAATTTTCTTGTCTAGTGTGTCACAAAAGAGTCGAATCTCCCCCTGATTAGCTTCGGATACGGAGAAACCCCTCTTTATATCCACTGACAGGGAGGAAAAAAGAGCTTCGAAGGAAGCCACCGAGGGCCCTCCAATTCCCTGCTCTTCAACGATTTTTCGACTTTCTACGGTTTCATTATCCGACATGGTCAGGCTCATAGACAAGCAAACTGGAGTAGCCAATTGTGGAGGAATCTTATCCGAGGCCACATTTAGTGCTATCGGGACTGTTGTCACTACCATTTCACAGGGAGTCTGCCCCCCTACAGAGGTTTTTCCTGCCAAGTCCATCTTTTCCATCTTTTCCGTCTTTTCCAAGCCTGGAAAGGGTACTAACTGACCTTTTTGGCTTCTTCTTAAAGCTTCCCCTTGCTCAGCGATGTCTAAGACTGATGGTTGGACTTTAAAGTAGGACCGCAGGGACGGAGTAATCTTAAGCCATGTGTCTGTAAAATGGCTTTTTGTCTTCCCCGCTTTAATACTCCTGCCTTTTACCTCCCCGTGTTGAAAAGTGGAAAAATTACCAACTCTCCTTAGTTCAGAGGGTGTATTCAAACATATATCTTCCTCTCCTTCGCCTTCATCTACCTGCGATGCACTAACACTTGAACCTCCACTAGTAACCTGAAGACTTCTATCAACCTTAGAATTATTCCTAGCAGTTTTCCTAGGCTCGGGCTTAGTCTTAGTCTTAGTTTTTGTAGCCCCCTGTGCCCCACCACCGTATCTCCTACCCCTCTTATCTTTAATTTTAATGGGCGTGCTGATTTTGATCTCCTTCTCCTCCTTTTCCTCCGGTACCGGGGTAAGTGATTTTGGGTGCAATGACTGTACAGCAGTGAGCACTAATTTACCTCTCTCTGTAGTCAATGTTGCAGTACCTAATGCAGTAGTTTGAGCAATATTCAACTGCAACCGCAACCCTCCGCCCTGCCCCCCCTGCACCTGGTCTTGTGATGGAAAGTTCTGTAGCGCCCGAAGCCCGGATTTATCAGCCTCCACCTCAACCGCCTCCTCGGATGGCAGGGACGCGCCAACCCAGCCGCGTGGAAGAAGATGACATGTGCTGCCTCTGCCTGTATCCGCCCGGAGGAGCCCGCGGGCCGCTGCTCTGCGGCCCCTCCTCAACTCCAGGGCGGCAACAGACCAACGATCCCCAGACGCGCCGCCACACATCCAGAGGTAGGAGCGGCTGCCACAAAATCGCCACTCGAAGAACCACAAAGGAGAAAAAGAGACGAGCTGCCGGGGGGAAAAGAGAGCTCCAAAGCGCACCCAGACGCCGTCAACAGCACGGGAGGACAAAAAAAAAAAACACAACTCCCAGCCTCACATTACACTAGTGAGTGGACAGGACGTAGCTGCCTCCGGCGGCAAGCGGCGGCTTAGCTAGCGGCCGCCATGTTCTCCCCCACCAGAAAGTGTGATAGAGGTCAAGTGAGTTATTGTTGTATCAGCAAATTGGTTCAGTTTTTTGCTAAACGTATGGTTATCCCGTTGGCACAGATTGTGCAGTTTCAACCTCACATGGGGAAGAGGACGTTAGAGAGTTCGGTCTATTTTCTTTAGTAGCTCATGAGTTAACACTTGGGTGACGTGGCAGTAATTAGGTTTGCAATATAAAGGTGGCAGGTGTATCACACCATTAGAACGGCTGTTAGTAGGGCTGCAGTCCAGATTATTTTTACCTCTGTTTTATTTGTAAGTTTATTGCTTTACTCATCATGTTTTGTTAATTTATTTTCGTCACGTGTTTTCACGCAACACATCGGGCGTATGCATGTTCATGTTTAAAATAAGCGGCAACCGCGATTTTCAGAATAACATGGTTTTGGGGGCAGACATTTCTTGCAAGGAGTTATGCGTGGGTTGTTTGTAATTGACATGAGAGTGGAGCCAATTACCACGAGGTGGGGATCACCGAATACAGAATAATTTTTTCACAGGCGATTACATATAATCATATATACATATAATTAGGGATTTTCAGAAGTAGAACAAGAGGAGAGCTCCATGCATCACAAGGGGCATCTGGTGATAGTTTTTCAATTAGGAATAGAAGCGCCTTGCCATAGACCTAAAAGACCTGCATGAAAGGCAGTAGAGAATGCACTAAAATTGCAGGGAAAGAACTAAGGGGCCGATTATGATGGCGGTCGGTGTTAGTACCGCGGTGCCGGCGGTGCGGAAAAATGCCTTTTACCGCCCGCCAGCAGCGGTCCTCACGGCCGCCATATTATGAAGGGCAAATATGCCCCATTTCCCGACCTCCGCGGTGCAACGCCGACCACCATGAAATTGCGCCCGCCACCGCGCCGGTGGGAGCCAATGGAGACTCACCGCCGTGCGGAATGACGTCCCGTCCGCTCAACAAATTACGATGCGCCAAACAACCCGTCGAACCGCAGGGGAGAAACCGCCCTTCCAGACACGGCGGAATCTCAACAGCGGAGCGTGAAACGAGACTACCGGAGCCCTCCACCCGGAGCCGAACGCCATGGATCCAGCACTACACGTCCTCCCGGTGCTGTACGTGATACATCACCAGGCCAACATCGCCCGCCGCGGACGCCGCCGCAGGTACGTAAACAAAACACAATACAACACAAAACAGAACACAAATTCCACGGGCTGAAACAGGGCACCTGGCCACACCAGACACACTGGTGTGGACAGGAACACATCCATCAGTGTACCCACACATGTCTCAGCTGGCACCAATTCACACCCTGCATCAAGCCCACCAAAGTACCGCGAACATAATGTAATGTGTTGCTGACGACACCGCAGCGGTGAGCATGCGGGAAATCCATCGCACAAAGCAGAATGCATGTACAGCAACGGACAGGCCAGAAAGACCACAGGCCACCACCACCACCCACCACCCACAGCTCCGCCGCACACAGCAAGAAACATGCCAATCCCCCCCCTGTGCACCCCCATGTCCAACACCAAGCGAGCTAAATCCACACCCAGCAGCACACAACTAACACCTAGGGAGACAGACACAGCAGCATTTGGTGTAGATCAACACACAGCACAGAGGCACAGGCCCAGGGCAACACACACACACACCACAACACCACATACATGGCAAGAAAGCAGAATACAAGCACAAAATTAACATACACACAAGGAACATACAGACTACTGGACACACACCCTGCCAACTCACACAGACATACCCCACACCGACACACAGCCACATACACAGACTACATGCCACCAGCAATGGAGCACAACATAGAGGAAAGCAAAAATGATGTGCACACAAATGGGAGGGAAAGGAGACAACCAACAACCAGGTGAACAGACACATGCAGGACAAGGAACCCAGAACAACATCCACACCCCATCCAAGCACATGGCTGGCACAGTGAGTGAAGTCAAACAACAGTCACCTCAGTGCAACAACTCAGGGAGACAGCAAGGTAACCCATGTATAGGGACAGGGATGAAAGGAAGGACCTCAAGTCAAACAGTGAACAGCAAGTACACATGAGTATCACACAGGGCACATTGGCACACTCAATGACTGCCAAACACAAGTAGGAGTCCCCAAACATACCCCCTCATATCTGCAGCACACAATCCCAATGCCAGACACACAGAAGGGCCTACATAATGTCCAGACAAGATACAGACAAACAATCAAACCCCCTGGGGGCATCCACAAACATCACACACACACAGGGATTTCAGTACCAACGTCTGCACCAAAACAAAAATGGCAAACACAATTCAAAACAGAAACACATACAGAACCACAAAAATAACACACAGCACCTGTGCAGCCAAACTAGGGGAAGGCAATGGGAGCACACACACAACAGGAGTGCACCACCTCATCAGTCAGGAAAAATGCATGGGCTACATACCACAACACAGACAAGAAGTGCACCATCACAGAACAACACAGACACATCAAACACACAACAGATGCACAACACCACAAAACACATAGCAAACACAGCAGTACATCAGGGGATGTACACTAGGACAGCACAAGGCAACATACACCCACAGCACTGAATGCACAACAAGCAGTGTGTGCACACAAACACACAACAGTCCCACACAGCCATGAGTCACACGCCAGTAACACACACATCAACACACACGACAAAGCCACAACCAACACACCGTACAACCCTTGACCACCCAAATGCACACCATGTAAGTAACCGTTGTGACTAGGATGACTGCCCATCACAACATGACTACACATCTACACTGCTAGGCATACATGAAAGCAAGAACGCACATACATCTTGAGCCTGGTCAGCCTGCCTGCAATCCCGTGAATATGACCCCTCTATGTGTTTGCAGTGCCCACATACCAGGATGCAGTAAAACATAGCCAACAGCAACAAGGAAGGAACATGAGTCTGGTATGTCACCGAAAACAACATCAATGAGCCCACAAGTATCCGAGTCATGAAGAACTGAAGTCCCCGTCACCCCTGTAAAATAAATGATAAGTCAAACAAGCCAGTGGCACAGTTGAAGTGGCACACAGAGCATGTGGCACAGTAAATGTGAGACATACAGGAAAAGCCTTATTCAGTAAGGACAATGACACAACTGACAACATGAGCAACTGTTTTTATTCACAAATAGCACTGATAGGAAACAATATCAGACAGGACCAAGGCACAAGATGCAGAGCCTGAACATGAGAATCTGCACAGGCAGGGGGCAAACTGCAAGGCCAGTGGCCAGTCCAAGGTGCAGACAGAGACAATGAGAAGCTGCACAGGCAGGGGGCAAACTGCAAGGCCAGTGGCCAGTCCAAGGTGCAGACAGAGACAATGAGAAGCTGCACAGGCAGGGGGCAAACTGCAAGGCCAGTGGCCAGTCCAAGGTGCTGACAGAGTCAATGAGAAGCTGCACAGGCAGGGGGCAAACTGCAAGGCCAGTGGCCAGTCCAAGGTGCAGACAGAGACAATGAGAAGCTGCACAGGCAGGGGGCAAACTGCAAGGCCAGTGGCCAGTCCAAGGTGCTGACAGAGACAATGAGAAGCTGCACAGGGAATGTGTGTCACCAAACTCCGCCATGGTCAGCAACACAGTCTGGTGTGACACGATGGGCAGCACAGGTACCGGTGTGGGAGAGACAGGTCTGTGACATTGATCAACATTCAGACCTGGCTGTCAGTCTGACTGGGAGCTGACTGTGTGTCGGGCACAGTTGGACCACTTGACTGGGGAGTGAGACGCCCAGCTGAGGAAGAGCTATCAGTGGCCTTGGACGCTGGAGGGCTGCTTGGACCAGGTGGTGTAGTGGCACGTGTAGGTGGACTCAGGCCGACGTGGGACACAGTGTGGGAGGGAGACAGTGGAGGGGTGCCTTTCCACTTCTTGGGGATTCTAAATGGCTTGCCTGTCTTCGTATTAATGGGAAGTGGTGTGGACACAAACGGCACACTCAGCACCAAGGCTGCCGCAGGTGCACACGCTGGACCTCCCTTTGGGGATGTGCTGGATCCAGAAGGACGCTTAGCCTGGCATTGCCTCTGCCCCTCCATCCCCTCTTTACCCTGTGTGCCCCCTACAGTGCCCTCCTGTCCCTGCTTCACTGGACTTGGAATGGGAGTAGAGGTAGTTGGTGAAACAGCCTTGGATACCTTACTATGTGTAGCCTTGCCAGGCCCCACCTTCACAGTGGGCATGGAGAGTGTCTGCATGCCTTTGTGAGACGTTTTTGGGAATACAGAGTCTGTGGCCGGGGATTGCTCTGAGGCTTGTGACCCTGAGTACTTCCTCCTTGAATCATGTGCCTTTGCAACGCCTGACGGGCTCTTCCCTTTGCGCTCTGGGGTTGTTTTTCTCTTTGTAGGGGAAGGTGTCTGTGACCTTGACCGCTTGGGCTGCTGCTGCTGTGTGCTACGTGTGCAGTATCGTGACGTTGAGGTGTGTGAAGCGTGGTCACCATCGTCAGACGTCGCCACTGGCATGGGGGTGGACAAAGGGACTGGAATTGGACTACGAGATTGAGCCAGTTGAAGTGCAGCCGCCATTGTGGAGGACATTGTCTGGACAGTGTGGTGCAGCCCACCCACGTCTGAATGGATGCCCTCCATGAAAGCTAACATCTGTGCCAATTTGCGGTCGTGGTCTGACAATGCATTGAGGAGCCCTGTCTGCCCCACACACAGCTGGTGCATAAGGTCCACACACTCTGCACTGATGGCAGCAGGGGGAACAGGGGCAGGGGCAGCGGTGCCTGGAATGAAGGACACCCTTCCCCTCTTTGTGGTGCGAACACGGGCAGCAACAGAGGAAGTGGCTGGGAGGGTGGGCACTGCACGCTGTGTGCTGGAAGATGTAGCAGACTCTCCGTTCCCTGTGTCCTCCAAGATGTCTGCACCACCGCCGTCATCAGATGATGTTGAACTTTGCGTCTCGGGCTGGGATTCCTCCAGCATACTCCTATCCCCCTCCGAGGCGCTGGTCACATCTGTGTCACTGGGATCCTGTGCAGCTGTTGTCTTGTTTCACCACCACTGGTGTCCGTCCCCTGTCCCTCCATGCCCACGGGAGATGCTGCATAACAGAGAGACATGTAGGGTCAGCAAAGTGACAGCAACAGGACAAACATATTCAAGCAAAGCAACACTGAGGATGACAAAGTCTACATGTTGCAGGCCACCCCGTGCAATCTCACCATGCAGACACACATCACTACCTCAAACAGTGCGTACAAACATCTAAACACGGCACAGCTGAGCCATGTGATGGGCAGACAGCACAACATCATGCATGTTGGGGCGTACAAACACTAACACCAATGGACCAGGCCTGCAGCACACCACCCACAATGCCATTGAAATTCCCAGGATTGGAAAAACATCAGTAAGTGCATGTATGTAATATCCGTGACTGCCACACCCAGCACAGGGGCCACTTACAACCCACTGCATCACAGTAACCACATCACATACACCAGCGCAGGTACAGGCATGGTACACATGCAGCCACTCACAGACAAAATCAACCTTCACAGAATACTCACCCCTAGCTTGCTGTTGATGCTCCTTCAAACGTGTGTCCAGCTCAGGCTGTGTCACAGCCAAGATGCGGCACATCAGTGGTGTCAAGCTGCGTCGTGACAACCTGCCACTGCGAGGGAGTATCCCCAGTGTCATCTCGGCAACGTTCTTTGCCAGTCGTGATATGTCGTCCCACCTCTTGTGGCAGTGGGTGCGCCGGCGGTTCGACACTCCCAGAGCCCGCACCTTGGTTGCAATGGACCTCCACACGGCCTTACGCTGGTGTACCTTGAGCTGCAGGTGTGGGAGACAAGAGGGGAAAACATCAGTGACACACTCTCATGGTAAAACCTCTCTCTCTGAACAGTGGCATGACACAGACTCATCTCCACACGGCAGATATGGGTCATTGATGTACACTCATGCGAACCACACACGTATCACACTCTGTACAGTCAGTGATGTGTCCTTGTCACATTGGGCGTGGACAGTCCATGCCAGGTAGAATCACACAGAGATGGACAACGAGGACCCACACAAACAGTCACATGAACAATAACTGTCCAGAAACATGCATCACCAGATAGCTGTCACACCATATGGATGTGTACACAACACATGTCCATCCACCCTTCATGTCCATGCATTTAATGTGTGGGTTGCATACACCCCCTTAACAACTAGGAAACAGCATGTCAGCCAGTGCATTACACAACCCCACACTCTCAGGCACATACACCATCTGATCGACTACATGTGTGCCCCCTTGCACTCACACCCCCACTGTTGGAGACTTACCACAACATTTGGGCCACCATATAGCCGTGGGTACTGTGTCAGCACCTCGTCCACCAGGACATCCAGCTCCTCGCTTGTAAATGGACTGGCACGGATCTTCTCCGTCCTAGCCATCACTGTGGACATGAGACGTCAGCGGCGGCAGTGGGCGGTGAGGGGTCCCAGGCAGCAGTCCCTGGAGGCAGCAGCAGGTGAGGGGTCTCAGGCAGCAGTCCCTGGAGGCAGCAGCAGGTGAGGGGTCCCAGGCAGCAGTCCCTGGAGGCAGCAGCAGGTGAGGGGTCCCAGGCAGCAGTCCCTGGAGGCAGCAGCAGGTGAGGGGTCTCAGGCAGCAGTCCCTGGAGGCAGCAGCAGGTGAGGGGTCTCAGGCAGCAGTCCCTGGAGGCAGCAGCAGGTGAGGGGTCCCAGGCAGCAGTCCCTGGAGGCAGCAGCAGGTGAGGGGTCTCAGGCAGCAGTCCCTGGAGGCAGCAGCAGGTGAGGGGTCCCAGGCAGCAGGCTCTGTGAGCAGTGGAAATGTGGTGCTCCCTTCCACACATATATAGGGCCCTGGACTCGTTTCAGTGGTCATAGTCTTCTGCCATTGGTGTTCCAGGTCAGCCTTCTTCAAAAGCATCCAATGACCGCCTCCGCGGGGCGGAGCACGCCTACCGCGATTTTTGAATCTGCATCATGCCACCGCGATAGCGGTCCCCATTGGCTGCAAGGGCATGGTACATGGCGGTGACACACCGCGGGGTCCTGGCCGGCGCTACCGCAGTGGTGCATCTTACAAATGCATCCTATCTCCGCATCCGCTGGGGGCGGAGCACGCCTACCGCGATTTTTGAATCTGCATCATGCCACCGCGATAGCGGTCCCCATTGGCTGCAAGGGCATGGTTCATGGCGGTGACACACCGCGGGGTCCTGGCCGGCGCTACCGCGGTGGTGCATCTTACAAATGCATCCTATCTCCGCATCCGCTGGGGGCGGAGCACGCCTACCGCGATTTTTGAATCTGCATCATGCCACCGTGATAGCGGTCCCCATTGGCTGCAAGGGCATGGTTCATGGCGGTGACACACCGTGGGGTCCTGGCCGGCGCTACCGCGGTGGTGCATCTTACAAATGCATCCTATCTCCGCATCCGCTGGGTGCGGAGCACGCCTACCGCGATTTTTGAATCTGCATCATGCCACCGCGATAGCCGTCCCCATTGGCTGCAAGGGCATGGTTCATGGCGGTGACACACCGCGGGGTCCTGGCCGGCGCTACCGCGGTGGTGCATCTTACAAATGCATCCTATCTCCGCATCCGCTGGGGGCGGAGCACGCCTACCGCGATTTTTGAATCTGCATCATGCCACCGCGATAGCGGTCCCCATTGGCTGCAAGGGCATGGTTCATGGCGGTGACACACCGTGGGGTCCTGGCCGGCGCTACCGCTGTTTGATTGCCATAGAGTGACATGGGTGACCGGGATGTGGCTGGTGGAGCATGACAAACGCCATCTGCAGCTATGTGGAGGTCCATCACTAACACCAATGTGTCATGTGCACCACATGACACACTTGCGTAAGTGGTGGTCATCGACACAGGTACAAATGGTGGTTGGCATGCTCCGCCACCCAATTCACGGACAGTATGTGCGTCCGCTATGGGGAATATGCAGCACCACATCGTACAATCTGTGCGTCATTGTGTTTATGGGGCACGTTTAAGGCACCTACGGACAGTTCTTGTTGTGTGTGGATCAATGGTCATTACTGTGCTACACACAGTGGATACGTACAGTGGCACATGGCACTGGATAACATTGATATGGTCTCCTGTCACAAATGTCAGCCACTGTGTAACGTCTCACACCAAATGGAACACTGTACTCCATTATGTTGATCAATATTTACACACAATGTCGTATCTGCCACCCATGCTGACCACTATCTCACACCTGAGCCCATGTGTTACACTGAAAACCCAGATGAACTCATTCATTCAGCATGACTGTCATCATTGGAAACAGATGTCACCCTGTTGTGTTATTGCTAAGACCAATTACATGCCGCATGTTATGTCTTTGTACACACTGGCAACTCCTGCAGTGTATGTCCACATGTACAGGGGGGCTCGACCTGCTAAAGGATGACGAGTACTTCAGCACCACACCTGGCATCCGTTGCATTATTATTGTTTGTCACTTGGGTAGACGGCCAGAGCAGATGTCTTTGCTACATGTCTGCCACCTGTAACCACAGGGACCTATGTGGTAGTGTCAGGTCTGTGCTCATGTTGTTTGGACTGCTGTATGTGATTCAGTGACATGTACATTTCAACAATGGTGCTTAGCTACACTATGTTTTTGAGTGTTGTGCTGTGTTCCGGTGCTACTCACCTGCCACCAGTGCATGTCCATTGTTCACATCAGGAATGTTGCGTTGGCAGATGGACTGCATGCACGGTTGTGGATTGTGCTAACTGTATGGAATATAGTATGCGACATTTGTCCACAGGCTATGGGTGTCCAGTTTTGCCCGTGCAATGTGTGTGCACTGATTAACGGGAATTGTCTGCAATGTTGGATGGTCAGCACAAGTGGCACACGTGTGCAGTGTGTTGCCACCAACACTAGTGTATGTGCATGCTATGGGGTGCTAGCCATCCTTGCTCACCATCTATTCCAGCACTGTGTGGGTGGATCACATCTGCTGGTGTATCAGGATGGTGTGGGCACCCAAGACAGGTGAGATGTACCTTGACTGTTGTGCCTGTGACACTCATCCAACTCCGACATTTGGTCAATGTGAGGTACCAGTGTCCCACTACTCATGCACAGCCAGCATGTTTGTTAGATGTGGGATATTGATTGTATGCTGTGTTGGGCCTGACAGCCTGTGTGGAATGAGGATCAGGATGCATGTCCTTTGGGACATGTGGTGTAAAATTACATCCACTGTTGTCAGGTGTCTGAGCCAGTTGTCCATATGTAATGCATACAGTCTGTTCATGCGTAGACTTGTTGGCATACTGGCTTGGCATTGTCCATGTAGTGTTGTATGTTTGTGTTGTGGCACTGTTGTGTCTTGAAACAGCTGGATGTGTATCACCATGGTATGTGTTGTGGTGCACATGTGTCCTTGGGCAGTCCCTCCTTGATGCTGCATGTAAATGTCCAAAATGGGGGAAGATTAAGTGTGCATACAGGCCCTGCTGATCACGTCCCTCATCTATTGTTAATGTGTGCCACATTGGCTATCTGTGTGCTTGTAGAGAGTATTGGGCAGTGGGGTAATGGTGGCCTGTTACAGTGGTACACATACTCTGCACAGGCGTGACATCATCTGTCACTGTCCGACTTTGTATTCAAGTCAGCAGCAGATATGGCCTGTGTACTGATGACATTGGCACATGTATGGGTTTGGGATGTGATGTCATTGAATTTGAGTGTGTTCGAAGTGGCACTGAGTACAAAGACAATCCCAATGATCTATCCACATTGTGTTGTTGATGTGTCCCCTGCAATTATTGGCCAAGGAGGTGTGGCAGGTACAGCAGCAACGTGGAAGCCAGCAGTGTCTCTGCTTCACACATGTCCTGTGTCATGTACACCCAAGGCTGAGTCCACCTCAGCTCGATATGTGACTCTTGGCATTCACATAGACAGTGTTCGTATTGTGTCTACTGACTGTGCACATCCATGACAGTTGTACAATTAATCTGTCTCATGTTGGGACAACACTGAATTGCACTGTGTGGTTTCAGGGATGACAGTCAATGTTAGCGCCGTGACAGGACAGACTTTATGAATTTGTGCACATCCTAATTTATGTTGCTATGACGTGTCCCCTTTCATCTCACCTAGGAGGCGACCTAATGTGTTTCGTACCTTCACCCTGCTGGCTAACATGGAGGATACCGACATCATAAGGCGATTCCGTCTGGATCGGACAAACCTCCTGGAACTTTGTGCACTATTGGAGCCACACCTGCTTCCACGCAGGACATACCCAACAGCACTCACGCCAACGGCAAAGGTGATGGCATTCCTACATTTCGTGGCTACGGGATCCTTCCAGCAAACTGTGGGCATTGCAGGGGGGATGTCCCAACCAACATTCAGCATGGTGCTACGTGATGTCCTGTTGGCTATGATGCAACACAGGGACCAATTCATACATTTCCCCAGGCGGCATGAGTTGGCGGATGTGAAGGGCGAATTTTATGCACTTGGACACGTTCCTAATGTAGTTGGTGCAATAGATGGCACACATGTTTCCCTGATTCCACCCCAAGCACGGGAGCATATTTACCGAAATAGGAAACATTATCATTCCATCAATGTGCAGGTGGTGTGCCAGGCAGATATGGTCATCTCACACGTCTGTGCAAAGTTTCCAGGTTCAGCCCACGATTCACACATAATGCGCAACAGCATTTTACCACAGCTGATGGCCAATCTGGCGCCGGAGCGGGCATGGATTGTGGGTGAGTACAAAGGGTTGAGTCGTGTGCTGTTTGTGTGCCATGCTGTCCTCGGACACATGTCAGACACTCAATCTGTATGTGTCTTTCACACTTAGGTGACTCTGCATATCCCAACGGACCTTGGTTGCTGAGTCCACTTCGCAATCCCAGGACACCAGCTGAAGTGCGCTACAACAATGCCCATGGGAGGACACGTCGGGTCATTGAGCGAACATTTGGACTCCTGAAATCGCGTTTTCGATGCCTCGACAAGACCGGAGGGGCTCTGCAGTACTCACCCGTCAAGGTGTGTCAGATAGTGGTAGCATGCTGCATGCTACACAACCTGGCCGTGCGGAAGGGGATCCCCTTAATCCAGGATGATGATGACCAGCCACAGCCCCCACCTGCAAACACCCAAACGTCAAGTGACGAGGATAGTGGAGAGGAGGAAGGTGTTGGACAGTGTCAGCAGCTCATCAACAACTACTTCACTTGATGGTCAGTGGCAATGTCAATACTGGCTGTTGTCTGATGATGTTGTGCTTGGTGAATATGTGTATGTGAGTTTTGTGACTACAGCATGTTGCAGAGTCAGTGCTGGCTGCAGGTGTGTATGGCAAGGGATCTTTTGACACAGCTACTTGATGTCTATGTTGGTACAGTTGCTCCTTGTGACATGTGCAGATTGTCGTACCTTGATGTGCTGTGTTGTGTGATGGTTGTTAGTCCACCACCTGAGTAGCAACTGATGTTCTGTTGTGTTTTCCTAGGTCCCTTCAGCCTCTACTTGCCTGCGGAGTATCCCTGCTTCTGTGACATTGTAATCATGGGTGTGAGTTAACATACTGTGATGAACATGGAACAGTGACAACTACATTGGTGCGTTATTAGTGTTTATTTACAGTGGATACATGTGATGTAGATGTGGATATTGACAGATTTGTGAATGGTGAATAACAGATTTGTCAGTGATGGTAGATGAGACAATAGAGTATACACTAGATCAGTATGGCAACACAGTCCAACAGTCATTTGCCATTCCCACGCCATTGTGTGTGGGGACAGTCTGCAGGGTACACAGCAGGGTGAAGAGGGGTGCCATCATGGCTGGCTACTTGACTGGCTTTTGCCAGGTGCTTTGCCACGGGATGCTCCCAATGATTTTTTCGGGCGGCCCCTTGCTTTTTTGGCAGGGGGGGACACAGGTGCATGGCCAGTGGTGTCTGATGAGTCCCCATGCTCGCTGGACGCAGGGGAGGGTGGGGGTCTGTCATCCTGCGGCACAATGGAGGGAGCTGTAGGTGTTGGCGGTGCCGCATGCCTGTCCCTGAGGACCTCCACTAGCTGGCCCAGGAGGTCCCTGATTTGGCCCATGCAGGCCACGAGTTGGCCCATGCGGTTGTCAATTGAGCGCAGCATCTGTTGTTGCTCACGGGCATCCTGCTGAGCCTGCCTCAACTGTCCCTGGGCATGTTCATAGGCCCCCACAACTCTGTGAATGTGTGCCAGTGATTCTGTGGCAGGGTCTTCTTCCCTTTGGGTCAGCCTTGTCCTCACACCTGGCCTGCTGTCACGGCCCTGTTGCCTCCGTCCTGTGGGCACCGGCCTACTCTCCCGTACCTCCGCAGTTGTTGTGGTCTGGTTGGCCTGTGGAGCAGGGCGAGTGTTGCAGGCAGCAGTGGTAGTGGTAGTGGTGGTGGAGGTGGTGGTGGTGGCACAGGTCGTTGCAGCAGGGCTCTGCGTTGATGTTGTTGCTGAGGGTGGTGGGGCTGTGGGGTCCTGGGACACATTACGCCCTGCCACACCAGATGGTCCGGGTTGGTCCTCCTCCTCATCATTATCCAGGGAGTCTGCATCCGAGGGGAGATGTTCGGGAGCTGGTGACTGGCTGTGCTGGTTGAGGTTGTCGTCCTCTGCAGTCAGTTGTTGGTCACCTGTGGGACAGGAAGTAGATGGTAATTGCCTTACACACCTCAGGGTTGCTGTGTTTGATGTCTCTTATTTACATGTTATGCTACACACAGTTGCCTTTTTCACACATTGTATGTCTGCACAGTGATGTGCCTCATGCCATGAAGTGGAGTTACATTCATCATTTCACAATGGTGTGACCTGTGATTGGTTAGCATGCCACACGTCTAGTATTGGTGATTTCAATGTGAGGTTGTCATCTGACAACTGGCATGACTACAAGTTGATGTTCAGCATCTTTGCTGATCACTCTGCCTGGCAGACATTACCTGTGTGCATGGACTAGCCATTGTCATCACATGCATACCGTTGACATGTCCTGTGCTTGTATTTCTTTATACAGCAGACCATGCTAGTTTGGTTTTCCCATGGTCCTTCATGATCAGCACCCATGTACGCTACAGAGGGAAGTCTGGGTGATGCATGTCAGAGGCCCGTTTTCTTGGACATATTTGTTGAGAGTCACAGTTCTGTTTCTGTCACAGTTACGTACGCTGAGCTGTCTGCATCCTGTCAATGGCTGTGCTTTACTTTTCTATTTTTGGGTGAAGTAGAGCCTCATGTTGTCATGTCTCCCAATGCTTTTGTTGAGTGATGGTGGTGTGCATGCACTGTCTGATTACCTGTGCAGTGTCACTTTGGTTTTTACTTACAGACACATGCTTCTGGGTGGGGTGCCCCAACCTGCTGAGGGGTGGGAGAGGGGGCCTGTTGGGAGTTGTAGTGCTGCCTCCAAATACACATTCCCCATCCCTGTGAAGATGGCTACCTACCTGTTAGGTGGTGGGGGAGCGTTCAATGGCTGACACATGCTTCTGGGTGGGGTGCTCCATCCTGCTGAGGGGTGGGAGAGGGGGCCTGTTGTGTGTTGTAGTGCTGCCTCCAGATACACATTCCCCATCCCTGTGAAGATGTCTACCTACCTGTTAGGTGGTGGGGGAGCGTTCAATGGCTGACACATGCTTCTGGGTGTGGTGCTCCATCCTGCTGAGGGGTGGGAGATGGGGGCCTGGTGTGTGTTGTAGTGCTTTTTGTCTGTACACATGCATCCCAGTTGGTTTTGTTTAGCTTTATGCTTTTTCAGGTTGAGTGGTGCTTACATCTGTGTGACCTGTTTTGGGTATTGTGGGTCAGACGAATGTCCTTTGGCCTAGGTGTTGTAGGTTTGAATTTGTGCAAGACGGTACATGGCAATGTGATGTTATACATTGGTTTGTACTTACCAGCTTCCAGTCCCCCGCGGATTCCTTCAAGACTCTCTGGATGTAGGATTCCAAGGACCTTCTCCTCCCACGGACTGTATGGTTTGGGTGGGATGGGAGTGCCTCCACCAGTCCCGTCAGCCAGCTGACGGTTCTTGGCCCTCTTCCTCTTCACCACGGTCTTCAGGTCATGCCACCGCTTCTGTATTTCCTGCTTGTTGCGGGGGTGGTCCCTACTGCATTGACCTTATTGACTATCCTCACCCACATTTGGGTTCTTGTGGCTAATGGGGTGTGTTGGACCATGTTGCCATAGAGTTGTGGTTCAACTCTTATTATCTCATCTACCATGACTGCAAGCTCTGCATCAGTGAATTTTGGCATTTTGTGTGGTGCCATGGTGTGTGCTGTGCAGATGTTCTGTGGTGCAGTTGTGTGGGTGTTGTGGGTGTTGTGGGTGGTGTAGGTGGTGTGTGTGTTGTGGTGGTGCTGTGTGCAGGTTTGCCTCTCCTTTGTTCTCTGGGGTTGGGACCTTCAGTTGTGGAGTGTAGCAAAGGATTGTGGTCAGGGAGGGGCTGGTTTTATGCTCGGCTATCGGGGGTGTGGCAAGCTGGTATGTTGCTGTCAGGTGTGTTGTGTGTGTTGTCCTGTGATTGGTTATTTTGAATTTCTGGGGCTGTTGTCATTGGGCACTTTTGGTTTGTGTTGGGACAGGTCTACTTCAGTGTGTGCATTGTTTTTTTTTTTTTCAACGTCCGCCATTTTTTTTGCAGTTCCTCCGCAGCGGTTCCTCGGCAGCGGTGGCTATGCTGCAGCCCTTCCGCCGCCTATCGGATTCGTCACTGTTCGCGCACGATGCGGTCGGATTCATAGGTGGGTACCATGGTGGTAGCGGGGATGTCATAATGTCACGGGCGGTTACTCCGTGTGCATGGCGGCGGTTCTTGGCTTTTCCGCTGAGTATCCGGCCGTTGCGGTCGGATTTTGAGCTGGTCCGGCGTGTGCGGGCGGTTTTTCGTTGTCTCCCGCCGCCGCGGACGGATTATTGTGGCGGTTCATCGTAATGTGTGCGGCGTTTTTCCCGGTGGCCATGCGGGCGGTTTTTTGCCGCTACCATGGCGGTCGGTATGTTTTTCCGACCGCCATCGTAATCGACCCCTAAGTTAGGTTTTCTATGAAACAAGGCTCTAACTCCAGCAGAAAAGTGTGAGTGGGAAAAATAACATTTTGGTATGTCATGGGGCAGTCACAGAGCTTTCCAGGCCACACCAAACCTTCCTTCAGGAAGCCTACCACTCCTTCCCTGATGACTGCATCAGACTTACAGCTTTCAGATGCCTTAAGTTTCGCTTTGTGACAATGAGACTTTTCTATTATTGATTTTGAACCTAAGTCTTGAGGAAGCCCCAGGCCTTATTGACTGTAGTTTTTGGCTGCATTCCAAGTATTTGAATAGAAGTTTGCCAATAAACAAACAAGCATCTTGAACACCATCAACCGATCGTCTTTAATTGTCCAAATATAATGATATGTTTTAAACCCAACAAAGCTATTTTGGGGGGAAATGTGATGATGTCAGCATTCATGTGTTATTACTGCTTAGCAATGCGTGGAATAGGGGTGCAAATGAATACAAATATAACGCAACAAATGTATTTTGAAGTTTTATTCTTAACATTTAGACATTAGAAGGACTTCCTAACATTAGAATGACTAGTTAGGGATTACAAGCCTCTTTTGTCTTCTGGAAAAAAATTGGTAGTAGTTAAGTAGGAATATTTAGGATATTTTTAAACATTTTCTGTGAGTTTTCCTACTACGAAATCTGACAGACATGTACTCCTACAAAAGGATCTAAAGTGTGTTCAGAGTTAGTTTTGGTCAATAGAGCCGCCATATGGAAAGGGGTTTCTCCACAGTGCAACCCCTTTTTTCCTGTGGAGAAAATATGGGTTTAATAAACTGTTGATCCAGCGCGAACCCAAATAAATTGATCAGGGATAAATATTCAATGACATTACGTCCTTTGGCCTATACACATTCACCCGAATCCCTGATGCGCTGGGGTCAAGTTTGTTAACTTTACCTTAATTTTACTCTTGATTATTCAGATTCAATCTCTAATCATACTGAATATTCCCGTCTGAATAACTAATAATCGACTTTTCATTTACTTGGTCTATGGACCAATTAGTTGAAGAGTTGATGGCAATGGAATTTATAAAGAAACATTTAATTAATAAACTGGCTAAAGTAACCACAGACTAAATTTTATCTAGTAATAATAAATGCTCATATCGATTACTTCATAAATTCAAATACTGGAAACCTCATGAGAGAGAGTAAAATCTAATCATAGCAATACCAGAACAATTATTTCAAATATACATTGCAAAGAGTGGACAGATGAAGAGACATTAGATGCAAGTAAAATATATTTGTTTAAAACTGATAATTCGGAGGGATAGATGAAGAGACAAAAAGTACAAAGACATGAAATAGAACTGCAAAAATATAATTCTGCAATACTGATTAGATCAAATACAAACCCAAGGGATCTGTAATGGGAAAACTACCACGCAGGCCTAGGTAGTAGTGGGGGACCCCCCGGCCAAGAGTCAGGGATCAAAGACTCAGGTAATCAGGACAGGGACAGGACAGGAACAGCTAGGTCTCTCTGCAACCCGACGAACAGCGGCGCACCCTTCACTCGGACCTACAGCCTAAGCGACCCTCAATAGCGACAGCAGCAGCAGCTAAACCACACCCGTAAAGCACCTATTCTTATACCCTAAAAACCACATGTCCATCCCACAATAGTTGCTAAGTTCACAATTTCTAGCTAAGGGATTGGTTGAGTTCTGGGGGTGGGAAGTCACCCCACCATGAAATCATTTTTCTCTAGACTACACCATTGTTCTACACAATGTTTTCATAGTCATCAATACCCCTTCTCTCTCATGAGTACATATGTAACAACATTTTGAACACTTTATTAAATTCAACAACTTCGTGTTCCGTTCCCACGATGACACTGGCGTTGGCCGCTTGTCAATGTTCATGTCCTTCACCAGGTCACGGTTTTTTTCAGCTTTGCACAGCAGTTCAGTCATGTAGTCACATGGTTCCCGCTCGCTCTCAATTTCACCCGCCCTTACTGAGGCTAACTTAACATCATGGAAAACTCGTTCATTACTAAAAGAACAGAAAACAAACATTTATTAATTATGTGATAATGCATTTTCACTGTTTACCCCTCATCTTAACTCTACTTTATGTTAACGGTTAGCCTAGCATAGCATAAGCAGAAAAGCGGCATTATTCATTAGGATAAAGCAACACACGTCATGCTTTTTACTAAATACACCTGCGGCCTTGCCATGCAAACCTTCTTAATTTGCTCTAAACACAAGATTATTACATTTCCGGTTATTTAAGTATTAATTTCATTTAGTTCATGCAATTTGCAAAGCAATCTTCCCGCGTGTAGTGTAATTGTGCACATTAATCATTCTAACTCTACTTACTGTTGGTACGTATTATAGGGGTATTCAATTGAGCAGGTTTCTTTCGCGAAATCCTGCTCCATCACTGTGAAAAAGTAACTTAAACGCTAAATCTAATTCTATACTTGATGAGGATGTGTCAGGTGTAGGTTTGGGTTTATATGGCACATGGTTGGAAATCTGTTATAGAGGGTGGTTGATGCTCCTGCTGAGACAAGAAGCCTTGGGTGCTTTTGACTCTCCGGTAACAGGGCTTTTGAGGACTAAGTAGCCGAACCACAGGTTTTGGAGCTTGTGCCCAATATAACGATGACTGTTGGGGAGGTTTGGGGTAGGATTACCCCTATTATGTGCCTAATTGGGCACTTATCGCCCATTCAGTGGCTACAGACCACACTAAATAAGAGTTGACAAGTCTTTTGAGTGGGGCTTTACACGGGATTTGCAAACGAGAAAAAAACAAATTGCGGTATCATACACTTTTAGGCAGAGGCAAAATAAGCATGGAAATAAGCATGCCTAAAAGTAGAATATTATTAGAACCATTATATCTCTACCTGCTAAAGAAAAAGCTAGGCTGGGCAAACTTTATATTTATAAATTGGCCAGAAGGCTTCCATTTTGCCATTGTAACTTGCACATGAGATGCAATGTAATGCAAAGGAATGGCCTTATCGTGGTGCTGTGCCAGACAAAGTTAGTGAAGTGCAGATGTACACCTGGCCCACAGTGTCTAACAGGTCCCATGGCAAAAAACAAGGATTTTGCCAAGTGGAAAATGTACAACGTAGTCAATATATCAGTTGAAACTGTTACCTGCTGTGAACCCCAAAAGAGAGATGAGTTAATTCCCTGCCGAAGTTTCGGCATACTGTCGATTTCTGCACCTAACGAGGAAGTAAAATTGATTCCAAAGATGTACAGTTTTTTTAAGCAGCAGTTGTTGGCAAGTTAGAAGATCTTTGGGCAGCAAGAACAGGCATGCCAGTGGTGGTCTGATGAATAGAGTGATGTGCAGTAGCAGGGGTCTACCAGATCTGTGGGAAGTCCTACACCTTCCCAAACACCCTAGAACACATTATCAACCTGTGTGGGACCAGACCAGGCGCGGCCCGTGGTAGGAGTGCCGGTCGGGCGGTGACGTGGGGCGGGGGAGGGGCAGGGTGGGGGGTAGTAAACTACGGATTAAGGCCGAATACAGGTAAGTAAACATTTAAATAAATAAAACGAATTTCGTTGTGAGCGCTGCATCGCCAATTGCGATGCAGTGCGCGCAACAAAATTCGTTTTATTTATTTAAATGTTTACTTACCTGTATTCGGCCTTAATCCGTAGTTTACTACCCCCCACCCTGCCCCTCCCCCGCCCCACGTCACCGCCCGACCGGCACTCCTACCACGGGCCGTGCCTGGACCAGACATAAGGAGAACAACCCCACCAGCTGGTGTCCTCTTTGCAAAAGTCCTCTTAGAGAGCATCCAGAAATTTACTATGTATTAGACATGGGTGAAATATAAATTACGCCACATAATTCATGTAACTTTGGGAATCTCATGCCACTCGTGGTAAAATTTTACTTCAAATGTGCCATTGGGTTAAAGATTTATAGTAAATGCACAGGAACAATAGAATGCATGTGACTGCTGTTAGACCTGGCATCATTGGCTCAGGTCTCCCTTCCTCTTTTCGCTTCTGACCTTTTATGTTGGCTGGATTTAGATGCTCTGGGCGCTGTGCCACTGCCAATCAGTGACACAGCGCGAATGCTCCCTGTGTAAAGATAACTGTATGAATTGGGATAACCATAATTGGCTCGTTTGGTTTACCTGTCAGCCCCTAGTATCAGTGCACTGTGTGTGCCCAGGGCTGGTAGACCAAATACTGCTGGTGGGCCTGCAGCGCTGATTTGCGCTACCCACCGAAGCAGATTTCAAAGTATGTCTGTGTAGCATGTTCTAATAGCGAGTTACCCTCCATTTCCCTGTTTACTATTGTGAGGCTATCCGTTCTCATAGGCCAGAATGGGCAGGCTGAGCATTACATGCCCCAATCCTACCTGCCCCCAGGAACCTGATAGGAACGTCGAATTTGATATGTTTAAGTTCAGAACATTGAGATACATCTTTTAGTAAGGATTATTAGCGTAGCCCGTGTTCGAAAATGCCTCTACTAGAAACGAGGTATTTTCTGGCCTAAGCTTTCCGGTAGCCTTTGCTAGTGTGTGTATTGGCCGTCTGGTTTTGGAGCAGCAGGGCCAGCTGGGTCAGACCTGGCTGGAGAGAGAGATCAGCATTTAGAGTAGGGTGAGGGGTGACTCTTTGATCTGAGCAGGGCTGTGCCTGGCAAGGTGAATTAGGCTCCTCCTCCCACTGGGCGTCTGATAGCAAACCCCCAGATTCTCAAAGGGCAGGATGTCGCCTCGTAAATCAAGTGCTCCCCGACCCCACCGAACTGGTTCTGGCTGGATGCAGTAATTTGTGACTGCAGAGAACAAAGACTTTTTAGGTATAAAACGCTGCGCTGAAACCTTTTTCAAGTGTGTTCCTTCTGGATGTCAAGACGAAACTCTGTCCGAGCGGACAGAGGAAAGGACTTTGAAACTTTCACCAAGCTTGCTGAAGAAACTACCCGAGGGCCTGAATTGAGAGCGCCTCCTGCTGAAGTCTCAGGGACAATAGACTTCACCCCGTCCGCCGCCTGAATTCCTGTGCTAGGGATTCTACTTGCAGGTGAGGCCTCCGTCGAGTAATCCGGAACCTCTAGTTCTTCTGTGAGGAACGCGGACTGGTAACCCTTGTTAACTCTGTGTGTGGGCCGCCGCACCTAAGAGAGAGCTGCCGCCGCTGAGCGCCCGCCTTAATTTGAATCTTCTGAACCTTCGCTGAATCTGTGTGGGCCGCCGCAGCTAAGAGAGAGCTGCCGCCGCTGAGCGCCCGCCTTAATTTGAATCTTTAGAACTTTCGCTGAATCGGTGTGGGCCGCCGCAGCTCAGAGAGAGCTGTTGCCGCTGAGTGCCCGCACTTTGTGTCAGCTGTGCATCATCGTGATTTGTCCTGTGGGCCGCCGCAGCTAAGAGAGAGCTGTTGCCGCCGAGTGCCCGCACTTGTGTCAGCTGTGCATCATCGTGATTTGTCCTGTGGGCCACCGCAGCTAAGAGAGAGCTGTTGCCGCTGAGTGCCCGCACTTGTGTCAGCTGTGCATCATCGTGATTTGTCCTGTGGGCCGCCGCAGCTAAGAGAGAGCTGTTGCCGCTGAGTGCCCGCACTTGTGTCAGTTGTGCATCATCGTGATTTGTCCTGTGGGCCGCCGCAGCTGGGAGAGAGCTGTTGCAGCTGAGTGCCCGCACTTGTGTCAGCTGTGCATCGTCGTGATTTGTCCTGTGAGCCGCTGCAGCGAAGAGAGAGCTGCTGCCGCGGAGTACTCGCACCTTTGCTAACTTTGCATCATCGTGCTTTGCCCTGTGAGCCGCCGCAGCTAAGAGAGAGCTGCTGCCGCTGAGGGTTCGCACCTTTGCCAACTTTGCACCATTGTGATTTGTCCTGTGGGCCGCCGCAGTTAAGAGAAAGCTGCTGCCGCTGAGTGTCTGCATCTTTGCCAACGTTGCATCATCGTGAGTCGCCCTGGGGGCTGCCGCAGCTAAGAGAGAGCTGCTGCCGCTGTGAGCCCAACATGGAGCTGCACGACGAGAGTCATCGCCACCACCAGCCCGGGCTGCCGCAGCCGCATGCTGCTGCCGCTGGGAGCCCACCTGTCCCCGAGTGCCCGAATCATTGTGAGTGCGCGTTGCGGACCACTGCAGTCGAGAACTGTGGTCGCTGAGAGTCCGCCTGTCACCGTCTCCGCTTCTTCGAGAAGCTACGTGCTGTGTTCCCGTCCAATGGCAGGTATCTGGTGTGCAACGGGTCACGTAGACCCAGGCCTTGAACTCAGTCAGTGCCACGTTCTGGTGAATACGTTATTGCCTTTTTAAAGTCCCTACCGATTTACGTGCATTGTGACTGGTTAAAACGCTTTCGAGAGTCTCGTACTAAACCTTAGATAAAGATACTATTTTTCTATACCTCCTTGAGTTGTGTCCTTTTGTGGTGTCGTTACTGCCTTATTGTGCATGGTCATAAATGCTTCACACACTGCCTCTGAGATAGGCCTAACTGCTCGTGCTACGTTACCACAGGGTTGAGCAGGGGTTATCAAAGGGGGTAGCCCACTTGCCCTGACTTAGGAAGAAGGGTCGCTATTTGGGCATTAGCGCCAGCCATGGCCAACTAGAGACCCCCATTTCTAACATTGGCGGGCAGCGTTGGGATCAGGACTTGCATTTATGATCCACGTACAATAACTGGTAGACACCACTAGTGAGTACAGACCAAAGCGCAGACACGCGCGGATTTTTTTTCCTCTTCGCATTTCTTTTTCATTGGTTGTTTTAGTATTGAATTGTTGATCGCAGCCATGAGTACTGCTAATATGGGAAGGCCAACATCCAATGCTTCGGAGGATCTCGCCTTTGAGGAGGAAAGATTAGATACCTATACTGCCAAACAGCTGAAGTCATTTTGTAAGCAATTCGCAGTCCCCGTGGTAGGTCTCTCTAGGAAGGAGGAGTACCACAAGGCGCTGAAGGCCTGGTGGGAAGCCAGAGGGTCCGCTGGGGATGAGGAAGAGAATGCTGGAGGGCAGCAGGATGATGCAGTAGAGGGGGGAGATAGAACACCCTTCAATCCAGGTACTAGTGTATCCCAAAGGAGCCTGACCCCAGAAGAGCTGGAGGACAGGGAGAGAGATAGGAGGCATAGTTTGGAGATGGCAAAATTGGAAGGTCAGAAGGACCTTGAGAGTAAGAAGTTAGACATTGAGAAGAATCGATTGTCAATTGAACTTGAGAAAATGAGAATGGAACATGAGAGAATGTTGAGGGAGATAGAGATCAGGGCGAGGAGTGTCCCGGTCTCCCCCTCTGGTGGCAGCATACCTTTAGTAACTCCTGAGAGTAGAGTTTATATTCCTAAGGATGTCATTAAGGATTTTCACAAGAGTGAGGATATTGGGCAATGGTTTGCCGCATATGAGATAGCAATGGTGTCCCACCGGGTCCCTGAGCAGGATTGGGGAGCGGGATTGTGGGGGCACTTTGTGAGTGATGGTAGGGATACCCTGTTGGACCTGCCTGAGGAGAGCAGGATGGTGTATGCCCATATGAAAGAAGCTTTGATGACCCGTTATGGTTTGACCCCAGAAATGTACAGGCAGAGGTTTAGGACCTCTAAGAAGTTAGAGGGTACCACGTGGGTTGAATATGTGTCTTTTTTCTGCAGAGCAATGGATCGCTGGGTAAAGGGTAGCAAAGTGGAAACTTTCGAGCAATTGTATGATTTGTTTGCGTGGGAGCATTTTTCTAGTAACTGTTTTCCAGAGCTACGCCAGCACCTGATTGATAGCAAGCTGACTAACCCTAGGAAGCTTGCTGAGGAGGCGGACCGTTGGGTGAACACCCGGGTCCGCAAAGGTTTTGTGGGAGACTTCGCCAGAGGTGGGTAGGGTCCCCAGCAGAGAAATGGGGGGACAAGGGTAAGCTGAGGGAGTTCCAGAGAGGGCCCCAAAGTAATTCCCAAGGGAACCAAGCAGTGGTGTCCCAGCCTCCCCCTGAGAAGAAGCCAGTGTCCCCGACAGGTAGGTCTGTTCAGAGGAGGCCACTCACCTGTTTCAAGTGTGGTCAAGTGGGCCACCGGTATTATGATCCCCAGTGTCCCCAGAGGGACCCCAATGCATCCCCTCGTGCACCACCCCGTGCACCATCCCGCCAGATTGCCAGTGTAGCCCTGGGGGAGGGAGGAGGTAGAGGTCCAAGGTGGGTGGGATCCCGTAGAGTTAACCCTTGTCTCGCTAGGAGACTTTGAGAAGGTCCCTAACCCCACACTGCCGAATAACACTCAGAAGTACCGGCAGTGGGTGACCATCAATGGCCATAGGGTGGAGGCTCTCAGGGACACCGGAGCCAGTGTGACTGCTGTCAGTTCCCGGTTAGTGTCCAAAGAGCAGGTTGTCCCCCATGCATTCTGCCCCGTAGTGTCAGCGGACAACTCAGAGAGCCAGTGTGAAGTGGCTCAGGTTCCCTTCGAGTGGGGGGGGTCTCAGGAACTCGTCAAGTGGCTGTGAGGCCCGCCATACCTGTAGACTGTCTGTTGGGTAATGATCTAGAGAACTCCCCATGGGCTACGGTGGAGAGAAAGTCTCATTTGGAAATGTTGGGTCTGCCTGAGTGGGCGTGTGTGACCACTCGGTCCATGACAGCTCAGAAGGATGTTCAGGAGGGTCTGGAGCCTGAAAGTATGGCCCAGGTCCCTGCCTCAAAGAGAAGGGGTAGGGGGCGCGGGAAACCGCCCCCGTGGTTCCCACGGTCCCAGAGGGAGCAGACCTTGAGGGGGATGCCCTGGAACCTACAGGGGAACAAGTGGCCGAACTGGGGGACCTACCGGAGCTGACCCATTGGCAGCAGGAAGGGGGGCCCTCCAGGGAGGAATTTTGTGAGCAACAGAGAACCTGCCCTTCTCTTGAGGGGGTGCGGTGGCAGGCCGCCGCCCAAGCTGCAGGTGACCAGATAGGGTCACATTGGATCTATTGGGAGAACGACCTCCTTTACAGCGAGCCTAAGGTTGCTGAGCCTGGGTCAGCCGGTGTGCTGGTGGTACCCCAGCGCTTCAGGACCTTCCTACTGGGGTTGGCTCATGATGTGCCACTGGCCGGACATCTGGGGCAGACCAAGACCTTTGAGAGGCTGGTCACCCACTTCTATTGGCCGCAGATGCGCAGGAGCTCAGATGCTCACTGCAGGACGTGTGAGACTTGCCAGGCAAGTGGGAAGAGTGGGGGGAAGATTAAGGCCCTACTACAGCCCTTTCCCGTTGTGAGCACCCCATTCGAGAGAGTGGGCATTGATATTGTAGGGCCTCTAGATCCCAAGACAGCCATGGGCAACAGGTTCATCCTGGTCTTGGTGGACCATGCCACCCGGTACCCTGAGGCCATCCCGCTCAGGACAGTGACGGCCCCCGTGGTGGGACGGGCACTGATGGGGATTTTCTCCCGTGTGGGATTCCCCAGAGAGGTGGTGTCCGATAGGGGAACTAACTTCATCTCCAAGTACATGAAGTCTCTGTGGGAGGAGTGTGGGGTAACGTATAAGTTCACCACTCCTTACCACCCCCAGGGGAATGGGCTGGTTGAGAGATTCAACCGGACCCTCAAGGGCATGATTATGGGCCTAGGTGAGCCCATGAGGCGTAAGTGGGATGTCCTCTTGCCATGCCTGTTGTTTGCTTACCGTGAGGTGCCACAGAAGTCCTTAGGGTTCAGTCCCTTTGAGCTGCTCTATGGTCACCCGGTAAGAGGGCCTCTGAGTCTGGTTAAGGAAGGCTGGGAGCAATCTCCCAGGGAACCTCCCCAGGATGTGTTTAGTTACATGCTGGCCTTCAGGAACCAGACTCGGCGTTTCAGGAAACTTGCTGAGGCAAACCTGGAAGCCAGCCAGGAAGAGATGAAACGCTGGCACGATCAGAATGCCACCCTGATCGAGTTTCAGCCTGGACAAAAGGTTTGGGTCATGGCCCCGGTGGAGCCCTGTGCGCTCCAGGATAGGTGGACCGGCCCCTTTGAGGTGGTGGAGCGCAAGAGTCCTGTTACCTACGTGGTGGACTTGCAGTCTCCCAGGAACCCCTTGCGGGTCCAGCATGTTAACCGCCTAAAGCCCCACTTTGAGAGGTCTGAAGTGGGCATGCTTCTGGCCACAGATGCTGGGATGGAGGAGGAGAGCGAGCCCCTTCCTGACCTCCTGTGTGCAGGGGAGCGAGATGGGTCAGTGGAGGGTGTGGTCCTCTCCACCACACTGACCCCGAGCAGCAGGGGGATTGTCGCCAACTGTTGGGGCAATTCAGTGATCTGTTCTTCCTGGTACCTAGTGTCACTGATTGGTGTGTCCATGACGTGGACACCGGGGACAGTCCTCCCATTAAGCACAAGGCTTACCGAGTGACTGACCGAGTAAGGGCCTACATTAAGGATGAGGTTACCAAAATGTTTGCCCTTGGGGTGATTGAGTCCTCTAGCAGCCCTTGGTCCAGCCCAGTGGTCCTGGTACCAAAAGCTGCAGCGCCTGGTACCACCCCAGAAATTCGGTTCTGCGTGGACTATCGGGGCCTCAATTCAGTCACGAAGACTGACGCGCACCCCATCCCCAGAGCTGATGAGCTCATAGATCGGTTAGGGGCTGCAAAATACCTCAGCACATTTGATTTGACGTCTGGGTATTGGCAGATCGCCTTGACCGAGGGAGCGAAGGAGAGGTCAGCCTTCTCCACACCCGATGGGCACTACCAGTTCCGGGTGATGCCCTTTGGAATGAAGAATGCCCCTGCCACCTTTCAGAGGCTGGTCAACAGGGTGTTGGTTGGGCTGGAAGACTTCAGTGCCGCCTACCTGGATGACATTGCGGTGTTTAGCTCCTCTTGGGAGGACCACCTGCGCCACCTCTGGGAGGTATTGATGGCACTGTGGAAGGCAGGCCTCACAATCAAAGCCAGTAAGTGCCAGATTGGGCAGGGTTCTGTAGTGTATTTGGGGCACCAGGTGGGGAGCGGCCAGGGGGCGCCCCTTCAGCCCAAAATTGAAACTATCCTGACGTGGGAACCCCCCAAGACTCAGACGCAGGTGAGAGCCTTCTTAGGACTCACGGGGTACTACAGGAGGTTTGTCAAGGGATATGGCAACATTGTTGCACCCTTGACTGAGCTGACTTCTAAGAAGCAGCCAAAGAAGGTAAACTGAACTGACACCTGTCAGAACGCTTTTGACGCCCTGAAGACTGCCATGTGCACTGCACCCGTGCTTCAGGTGCCCCACTTTTCAAAGGAATTCGTTGTCCAGACAGATGCCTCAGAGCATGGTATAGGGGCTGTTCTGTCACAGATCAATGAGGAGGGACTAGACCAACCGGTAGCTTTCCTAAGCAGGAGGTTACTTCCCCGGGAACAGAGGTGGAGTGCAATTGAGCATGAGGCATTTGCTGTGGTCTGGGCGCTGAAGAAGCTGAGACCATATTTGTTTGGGACTCACTTCCGGGTTCAGACAGACCACAGGCCCCTTAGATGGTTGATGCATATGAGGGGTGAGAATCCCAAGTTGTTGAGGTGGTCCATTTCCCTACAGGGTATGGATTTCACGGTGGAACACCGCCCTGGTACAGAACACGCCAATGCTGACGGTCTGTCCAGGTTTTTCCGCCTTAGTGATGAGAACTCCCAAGGGAATGGTTAGTTCTCCCCACATTTCAGCTGGAGGGGACGTGTGAAAGACCTGGCATCATTGGCGCGGGTCTCCCTTCCTCTTTTCGCTTCTGACCTTTTATGTTGGCTGGATTTAGATGCTCTGGGCGCTGTGCCACTGCCAATCAGTGACACAGCGCGAATGCTCCCTGTGTAAAGATAACTGTATGAATTAGGATAACCATAATTGGCTCGTTTGGTTTACCTGTCAGCCCCTAGTATCAGTGCACTGTGTGCGCCCAGGGCTGGTAGACCAAATACTGCTGGTGGGCCTGCAGCGCTGATTTGCGCTACCCACCGAAGCAGCTTTTAAAGTATGTCTGTGTAGCATGTTCTAATAGCGAGTTACCCTCCATTTCCCTGTTTACTATTGTGAGGGTATCCATTCTCATAGGCCAGAATGGGCAGGCTGAGCATTACATGCCCCAATCCTACCTGCCCCCAGGAACCTGATAGGAACGTCGAATTTGATATGTTTAAGTTCAGAACATTGAGATACATCTTTTAGTAAGGATTATTAGCGTAGCCCGTGTTCGAAAATGCCTCTACTAGAAACGAGGTATTTTCAGGCCTTAGCTTTCCGGTAGGCTTTGCTAGCGTGTGTATTGGCCGTCTGGTTTTGGAGCAGCAGGGCCAGCTGGGTCAGACCTGGCTGGAGAGAGAGATCGGCATTTAGAGTAGGGTGAGGGGTGACTCTTTGATCTGAGCAGGGCCGTGCCTGGCAAGGTGAATGATGGCTCCACCTCCCACTGGGCGTCTGATAGCAGACCCCCAGATTCTCAAAGGGCAGGATGTCGCCTCGTAAACCAAGTGCTCCCCGACCCCACCGAACTGGTTCTGGCTGGATGCAGTGATTTGTGACTGCAGAGAACAAAGACTTTTAGGTATAAAACGCTGCGCTGAAACCTTTTTCAAGTGTGTTCCTTCTGGATGTCAAGACGAAACTCTGTCCGAGCGGACAGAGGAAAGGACTTTGAAACTTTCACCAAGCTTGCTGAAGAAACTACCCGAGGGCCTGAATTGAGAGCGCCTCCTGCTGAAGTCTCAGGGACATTAGACTTCACCCCGTCCGCCGCCTGAATTCCTGTGCTAGGGATTCTACTTGCAGGTGAGGCCTCCGTCGAGTAATCCGGAACCTCTAGTTCTACTGTGAGGAATGCGGACTGGTAACCCTTGTTAACTCTGTGTGTAGGCCGCCGCAGCTAAGAGAGAGCTGCCGCCGCTGAGCGCCCGCCTTAATTTGAATCTTCTGAACCTTTGCTGAATCGGTGTGGGCCGCCGCAGCTAAGAGAGAGCTGCCGCCGCTGAGCACCCACCTTAATTTGAATCTTCAGAACCTTCGCTGAATCGGTGTGGGCCGCCGCAGCTCAGGGAGAGCTGTTGCCGCTCAGTGCCCGCACTTGTGTCAGCTGTGCATCATCGTGATTTGTCCTGTGGGCCGCCGCAGCTAGAGAGAGCTGTTGCCGCTGAGTGCCCGCACTTGTGTCAGCTGTGCATCATCGTGATTTGTCCTGTGGGCCGCCGCAGCTAAGAGAGAGCTGTTGCCGCTGAGTGCCCGCACTTGTGTCAGCTGTGCATCATCGTGATTTGTCCTGTGGGCCGCCGCAGCTAAGAGAGAGCTGTTGCCGCCGAGTGCCTTCACTTGTGTCAGCTGTGCATTATCGTGATTTGTCCTGTGGGCCGCCGCAGCTGGGAGAGAGCTGTTGCCGCTGAGTGCCCGCACTTGTGTCAGCTGTGCATCGTCGTGATTTGTCCTGTGAGCTGCCGCAGCGAAGAGAGAGCTGCTGCCGCGGAGTACTCGCACCTTTGCTAACTTTGCATCATCGTGATTTGCCCTGTGAGCCGCTGCAGCTAAGAGAGAGCTGCTGCCGCTGAGGGTTCGCACCTTGACTAACTGTGCATCATTGTGATTTGTCCTGTGGGCCGCCGCAGCTAAGAGAGAGCTGCTGCCGCCGAGTGCTCGCACCTTTGCCAACTTTGCACCATTGTGATTTGTCCTGTGGGCCGCCGCAGTTAAGAGAAAGCTGCTGCCGCTGAGTGCCCGCATCTTTGCCAACGTTGCATCATCATGAGTCGCCCTGGGGGCCGCCGCAGCTAAGAGAGAGCTGCTGTCGCTGTGAGCCCACCACGGAGCTGCATGACGAGAGTCATCGCCACCACCAGCCCGGGCCGCCACAGCCGCGTGCTGCTGCCGCTGGGAGCCCGCCTGTCCCGAGTTCCCGAATCATTGTGAGTGCACGTTGCGGACCACTGCAGTCGAGAACTGTGGTCGCTGGTAGTCCGCCTGTCACCGTCTCCGCTTCTTCGAGAAGCTATGTGCTGTGTTCCCGTCCAACGGCAGGTATCTGGTGCGCAACGGGTCGCGTAGACCCAGGCCTTGAACTCAGTCAGTGCCACGTTCTGGTGAATACGTTATTGCCTTTTTAAAGTCCCTACCGATTTATGTGCATTGTGACTGGTTAAAACGCTTTCGAGAGTCTCGTACTAAACCTTAGATAAAGATACTATTTTTCTATACCTCCTTGAGTTGTGTCCTTTTGTGGTGTCGTTACTGCCTTATTGTGCATGGTCATAAATGCTTCACACACTGCCTCTGAGATAGGCCTAACGGCTCGTGCTCGTTACCACAGGGTTGAGCAGGGGTTATCAAAGGGGGTAGCCCACTTGCCCTGACTTAGGAAGAAGGGTCCCTATTTGGGCATTGGCGCCAGCCATGGGCAACTAGAGACCCCCATTTCTAACAACTGCTATTTGCGCTTTCGTTGTTTAGAAGTTTATTTTAGCACAAAATGCATCTCTGCATCAACAAATTTACACAAGGGTGCATTTCGTGCTAAAATTTAGCGTGAAATGACAGGTTTGCATTTCATGTAATTCTGTGTAATTTTGCATAATTTTCTGAAATTTCACGTAATTACTTGAAAGCAAATATCCAAATTTTGCACACCCTTACTATGTATGGCCTCTCCTCAAGGGTACTGTCAGGTGTGCCCAGGAAAAATAATGATTGGAAAAAAAATTCCATCCAATGAAGTTTGTGGTTACCTCAGAGTGCCCAATACATTGAATGGACCTTCAGGAAGCCTACCTTCTTGTGATAAATTACTGGAACTTATTGGAGCTCTCCATAGCATGGTCTATCCTAGAAAATGCAGTAACTGTGCACCTTTTAAAACTACCTAACAAGCCAAAACCAGGTGGGACAATTTCAAAATGGCTCCCTGGCAAGGTTCAGGAGGATGCATGTATTTAAGAATATCGACTGCAAAAATATTGAAGTGCAGAAATATAGTGTTCCAACTATTGACCACCAAAATATTGTGACTGTAAATATATATATATCAAGGCAGTGAATGCCGAAACGCGTCGCAGCGTAATGGAGGAATAAAGACTTTTAATTCCTGAAATCTCCCCGTGTCGGTGTCCGGTTTATATGTGAGGAATCGGATTTGGTGTTCATATATATATATATTGACAAAGGCAGTCGCCGAAACGCGTCTATTTGTGCTTGGCGAACCCGAATAAAATCTGGGTTTATCAGTTTCCCGTGAGTGCTGTGCTTTTGTACTTTGGAGCAGGAATATATATATATATATATATATATATATATATTATCGCTCGCTTTGCACCTTTTGAGAAGCACTCTCGAACAGGTGCTGATA
>CAWUFW010018875.1:0-206231 GCA_963921515.1 Calotriton arnoldi | reverse complement strand
TTTATTATTTTATCCAATCCAAACATAACCATCATACATTAACAATTTCACCATTGCTTTACATCAAGTCTTCAGATTCCTGGGCCCCCGTTTGTCCCTGTGTACGATTTTTTTTTTTTTTGCCATTCAGTCTATTACACTGTGGCTGCCTGCACACAGTCGGCATCCAGGATGTTGCCCGGTTTTCAATTCACTGAGTGCCTAGCACCCAACTTGAGCACATTTTGGCCCAGCTCAATGGGCGCGTAAATACCCATCCGGCCCGCCCGCATTCAAACACCCTCCCCCCTCCCCTCCACTCCCTCTGCCTCCGGTGTGCCCAAACTTCTAGGTTCTTGAGTCTAACAAAAATACCCTATTCCTTCCAAAGTCACGTGTCGGGGACTAGCGTGTGGGGACAATGCCTGCTGCACTCCAGTGCCTCTCGGCGTGATCCATGCACCCCCCTCAGGAGCCAGGGCCCTTGTTGCCGGCTCTCTGCCCGTGAGCGATCAGGGAAGCCCACTGGATCATCCCCATCCAGAGTCCCGCCTCCGGGTCAGGTATTTGTAGTGCTTATCACCACAGGAGCCTCCCATGCCCTTGTTGCTTCCTCGCCCCCTCATTGTTAGTCACGTATAGCCTGTTGCAATCTCGCGGTGCCCTCGCTTTTCGGCCCATTTAAGTAACTCCGACTTCCGCTTCCCACATGGTAGGTCCAGCTCAATTTCCATTGGGCCGTGATCTCTCTCTTGGCTAAGAGACAGGCCTGAGGTCTAGAAAATCTTGCTGCGTGGTTTTTCGTCTTGAGTTTGTATGCTTATGAAGCAAATGCTTAGTATACCATGTTACCCATGTCTGTGTCTATGTGGCGCTCTCTGTGATTCCATAAAAGCAGTTCGGCTACCTCACTTCCAATACGTTCTCCACTTCGCCCGCAGGTCTCACTAACATATGCAATAGAAATCTGCCCCCTCTAATTGACAGCGTGGACACCAGGGCGGTATCCATCCCGATAATATGTCGAGTTAATCACTTGGCACCAGGTTAAATAAGCCGCAATGTGCGAGTATGAAGAAGTGTATTAGTTGAAACCTGGCATTCGCAGCGTACTCCTCCAGGCCCTCCTGAGCCAGTTGGGTCCATGTCTCTTCCGGTATGTCCTTCCCAAGGTCTTCCTCCCACTTTCCCCGTAATTCCGTCAATTCTTCCGCAACCAATACGCCTTGTACAGACATGCTGGTGCCTTAGTGTCCACTGCACGCCATCCCTACATGTGTGTGCACGCCATAGCAGTCCGGGGTTCAAAAGCCCCCCTTCCAGTGGCGCTGGAAGCTGAGGTCGGGGCTGCATGCAACAAATAAACTCCCGCGGCCAGGCCGTGCCGTTCTTGCAAAGTCTGAAGAGCTGGCTTCTAATGCCCCATTTCCATACAAATCCCCCATGACCTGGACCCCCAGCATCTCCCAGTCTGCTCGCGCCGACCAGTCTCCCCGTGAGAGGGCGGATTACACATGCCCAGGGATCTCCGGTGCATACGGGTTGCCCGATGCCGGCCTGCGGTGCTTGCACGGTTCCAACATTGCCTCAGCGTTCGCCTCGACGTGGCGACCCAATTATGCAAGGGTTGCGCATGTACGATAAGTAGTGTCACGTGACGTTGTATCCACCGACCCTCAAGGACCCTCCGGTCCCACGAAATTCTCGAGCCACCGCCTGCGTAAGCCACCACTGGCTGAGCTGCCAAGTAGTCCACAGTTCGAGAAGTGCTGGCTGCCATCAGAGTCACTCCATCCACCCTGGGTCTCATCATGGTGTGTAGTACCACTAGCCTTCTGCCAGTACCCCACAGGAAGCCGCCAGCCATGGATTTGATCTCTGCACTGAAGATCGCCCGAGTATCCCAAATCGGCAATGTCATATAAATAATATAGCAGGCGGGAGCGCTTCCACCATCTTCAAGGAGCGCCACCCTCCCACTGTAGCCGAGAGTGGCAGCGCACTCCCAAACGCCAGGCTCCCTACGCAGTCCTGCGCCAAGGCCCTTCCCGCACATTCCCTTCAACAACTCCGCATGTGTATGATATATGTTAGTCCCAAGATACGAGCCAAACCACGATGGTTCCCACACGGAATTCCCGCTATCCTGATCAGGGCCACCGCTACCCACTGGGAGCACCGGGAAGAGACAGGTCTTACCCAATTAACCCCAGCCCGAGATCTCTCCGAGCACCTGCAGTAGGTTTGTCGCACCACTCCCAGCCTCCGCGCCCTGTATTGGCCAAGAAAATCAATAGATCATCAGCATAGAGGGAGATATGTTGGCGCAGCCTCCCCACAGAGCCATGGCCCGATAATGGCGCCCCGAGTCACGGCCCGTGCCGCCAATGGCTCAAGTGGCCAATGCAAACAGCCAGTGGTGACCTAGCGGGCATCCTTGTGCGTGTTCCCACCACACCTGCCAGAGCAGGGAGAAGGTCATCATTCTCCTGTCACTCACCTAGCTATCGCATCTCTGTACAATAATCTCGTCCAGCCCACGAATGCCTCCCAAGACCAAATGCGCTCATAACATGGTGCAGATGTGGCCACTCCAGGCTTGTCAAATGCCTTCTCAATCTCCACTAGGGAGCGCCTGCAGCATCAGGGGTGTCTCAAGCAGTCCGCATCCAGCCATGCGGAGGGCGCGCCCCACATTAACCGGCGTGTTCGGTCGGAGATAAAGCTCGCCCTGGTCGATGGACCAAATGTGCCATGCCATGTGGGTAGAGAGCCGAGTGTGCAAAATCCCTAGCAATATCTTATAGTCAGATGTCAGCATAGATAGCGGGCGATCACGCCCGATCTGTCCAGAGCGTCCCTTCCCGGTTGCGGAAGTGGGACAGCAAGCTAGCCTCCCTCATAGAAGCTGGAAGCCTCCCCACCGTCCGCGCTTCTTTATAGACCATCAACAATTTTGGGGGCGATGTGTATCAATATAAGTTGAGTAAAGCTCAATAGGGGAGAGGCCATCTGAGCCCGAGTGTTTTTGTTGCCGCCATGTGCTTAATGGCACCCGACCTTCCCCCAACGTGATGTCCTGCCCCATGCAGCTCCGCCACTGGTCCTCTGCCAGCTGGGGCAAGTCCATGCCGAACCAAAAGCTCCACTCCAGTGCCTCAGCCAGGCCCTCAGGCCAGCTGCTATATAGCCAGCATAATGTTCTAGGAACAGGTGGGTTTAATCCCCCTCTCTGGGTGTACACGCCGGCGCTCCCAGTGAGATAGTTCCAATGCCAGGATAGGCGTGCCCCGGGTATTGGATTAGCCTAGCCAAGCCAGTAAGGCACTTGCCTTGTCTCCTTCCGGCGATGCGTCCGTGCCAGGCAAGCCCTGTGATCATAGCGCCGCAACCTCTCCTATCTGTGGCTGCAGCCACTTCCTCTGCGTGCTCTCCAGTAATTCCTCCTGCCACTTCCGGGCGCCCGGCTGCTCTCTCTATTTCTCTCCGTCCGAGTTCCATGGCTTCCACGTCCCCTAAGCAACGTCTTCCTTCACCCACCTGTTTGGTAATACACAGTCCCCTCACCCACCACCTTAAGCAGCGTCACTCTGTTGTTTATCGTCAGGCGCTGTCCCTGCGTTCTCCAGCAAAATATTTGACTCAATGCCCGTTTCTAATTCCACTACGGAAGCAGCATCCCCTCCATCATCTCCGACAGCTCACAGTCCACGTCGAATCATGAGTCTCTCCTGTGTCCACCCAATCACGTTAGTATTAGAGGAGGTTGTGGTCCGATGTCGTTCTGAGACAAATATTCACTATGCAGAACTTTTGCATGTATGTCAGGTGTGCACTAATATGGCATCCAAACGCACATGCAGGTGCGTGCACAGCAGCGAAGAAAAGAGTAGTCCCGGTCTTCTGGGATGCTGCATTCGCCATGCATCCTGCTAGCCCCCATCTGCCCTGTACCAGTCGCGGCCTTTGATATTCTATGCACAGGAGCAGCCTGCAATGGCAGGATGAGACCTGTCCATTTCTAGGCATCCAGTTGTGGGTTACGTCTCCCCCCAGTCTCTGAGGCCAGTCCAGAAGTAAGGTGCCAGTTTCCCGACATTTGATCAGAAAAGGCCATCTGATCAACATTAGGAAGGCGTATATACTACACAACGCATTACCCCTCATTCCATTCAGTCGCCCCCACCACTACAAATCTCTCCCTTCTGGGTGCACACAAGCTGGCCCAGTCATCTGGAAGGCACCCCGCTCTGACCCATATTAATGTTCCTCTACCTAAATGCTGAGTACGTTGTGCTAATAGACCTGCCCCGCACACCTTCAGCTGCAACGCACTTCCCTCCCGCCCGATCGGCTTGCCTGGGTCTCCTGCAGGAAAGCAATATGTGCCCTCACTCCGCACGCAAGTAGGCATGGACCTTATCGTGCGCTTCACTTTGTTGTATGTATCCCTCTCACATTCCACGTTGAGGCATTTAACATCAAGCAGGGTCCCCATAGTGAGCTCATCCAATCCCTGGAGCAGCTGCACTATCACGTTGGACACACCGGAAGCCCCTGTAACCCCAAACAGCATGTACAGCAATCCCCAACTACTGCCTCCCCAGAACAGGAAGGTCCTAACAAAGCAGCACCCATCCAAGTTCTTAACAAGAATTGCGTCCTCGGTAGCTACAGAGGATCACCGACTGAGCCATAACAGGGAGGTGCTCCCAAAGGCCGGATGCGTCTGAGTCAAAAAGTGTTCAATCGGCTAGCATCCATACCCCATTCTCCAGTAGTGCCACAGCTCCTGCTGCAGCGCCCATTCAGAGGAGCACCACCCCAGAGTCCCCCACCCCCACCCCCTCACGTTCACCCAACTACGCACACAGAGGAGGAGTGTCACTACTACAGTGATACCACCCAGTCCCGGAAAGTCTCACTGTACTACTCGCATCCAACCAGCCGATCCGCAGTCCCTGGCGTAACATGAGGAGAGTGATGCTCGCTGGAGTCCGATTCCTCCGGCCTTGCCGTTCAGCTGACCCCTTCTCAGATGCAGTCGCTCCCTTCGATTCCGGTTCTTGCTCACCAGAGATATCTCCGTCGCTGCTTTAAGCGCCGCCCGACCTTTCCCGTTCCGTCCCGAGACGTTTGTTTGGCTTCTGGGCAGCGGGGCCGCCTCCTCTCTGGGCGGCCGTGGTCGATGTGGGCGCGACACCTCAACAGCCCCAGGCCTCGGCCGGCCTCTCGCCTTGTCCGCTCCTGTAAGTCTCACAGCCCAATCCCTCACGCGTCCTCCGGAGGTGCTGAAGAAAAAGGTTTTACCGTCACTGCTACTCTTAAACGCGCTGGAAGCATCAGTGAATATTGCTCAAGCCTTCCGTCGCGGGCATTTTCTTACGACTTCAAGAATGAGGATCGCTGTCTCTGCACATCGAAGGTGTAGTGAAGCAGCGTCCACACTACTATTGTGTCTCCGTGCCAGGGGCCCACAGAACGCGCCTTGTTCAAAGCAGATCTCTGTCCTTGTGGTGGAGTAAGGCGTGCCACCCCACAGGTCTGGGTGGACTCCCAGGCAGCCCGGGCGCGCCCGAGCACCACCATGCGCCCTCTCCAGGGTATAGAAAGGGGACAGTCCTCTGGGGCAACCCAAGCTGACCTCCAGCCAGGTCTCCAGATATTCCACCGCTACTCGGACCTTCCACTCCTGCAGGCAGTCCAGCCACCCGTATATTGTTCCTTCTGTTCCTTCATGTCGGCATCCTCAGCTCTCTTTTCCAAGACTTTGCAAGCGTGACATGCTTCTCCCATCTGTGACTCAAGCTCCTTGTGTGCTGGATCCAGTGCTTCCAGAGTGGCTTCAGTTTGTTTTACCCGGTCCGTCAGTTTCGCATGATCTGCGCGGAGCAGGGCCCAGCCCCACTGATGCCTGTGCTATGTCCTGTTGAGAGGGCATCCCTAGTATCCGCTATGGCTTTAAGTATCACTTCTACTTGTTGCTGCGCCATCCCTTCCAGGTTGGGACTCCACGACGCCTCCGTCTTCTGCCTATCCGTCGTCTCCTCCTCACTGTTCGCGATGGGTGCGCCTCCTGCTTGGTCCGCGGCTTGCCCATTATCGACACTCTTCCTAGGACCAGCGCCCACGGCGGCTCCCTGCCGGTTCTCCACTGCTCCCTAGCTCCCGCCAGCAATGTAAGGGCGATGTCCCTCGTTGCGCCGACGTCCCCGCCCACTTCGTATTGCCTGAGGCCGGCCGCCCCGCCGCCCGCCAGGTTCTCAGGACGCTCTCCTAGTTTCCCCTTGCCAGTCGTGGTTCTGCCCGGCGGGTGTACCGCCGACTCCTACTGGTTTCCCAGGCGGGTCCACTCTCCAGGGTCACTCCTCGGCGCTGAGGTCCCCCGAGCAACAGGCGCGACCCGCCTTCTCCCAGGATCAGTGCTCCCGGCAAAGAATGCTTAGTTCAACCGTATGCTGTCTTCCCTGGGTCCAATCCCTGTTCTCCGGCTTGAGGCACTGCGGATTGCAGCCCTTGCTCCACACCTGGCGCCCCACCGGATGTATACTCAGGGTGGGAGTCCGTTATCCCGGAGCCGTCGGTGATAGGGGCCTGCCGCTCCTCCTCCTCAGCCTACTCGGCTGGAGTCCAGGGGCCTGTGCCTGGCAGTCCTCTTCATGCCACTGAGCGGCCGCTCCTGACTCCTTGCCCTACCTCTTCTTGTTGCACTGGCAGTACTCCAGTCAGTCCCCCAAGTCTCACGCAGCACTGTCCCGGAGGCGACTGTATAGTATACATCAATGCCCGGCCCTGCCCTCAAGGTCCATTCTCACTCAGGGCCTCTCCCCCAGCAGTCAACCTCCCGGTCAGTGGGTGTGCACCTCGTGATGGCCGCTCCCCTCGCAGCTCCACCTGCCTCCGCCTGGCTACCTCAGGGATTGCAAGATGGCGGTCACGTAGGGAGATCGCAAGCCATCTCACTGCCCGCTCGGTTTGCAATTCCAGGACAGGAGATCCTCCCAGCAATACCTTCAGTTCACTCCGCTTTGCGCCGGGGCTCCGCGTTGTTTCACCGTCCTCCGCCTCTGCTATCTCAGAAAAAACCATAGGTTTCAGGCACGTTATAGTTAGAAATTAGCATTTAAAAAACCTTAGAAATTCACTGAAAAAACCATAGGTTTTAGGGACAGTTATAGTTAGTTGGACATTGCACTCGTACAAAACCCGTGAAATTCCCCCGTTATAGTTAGTTCAGCTAACTATAACTCGCGCCCCATAATGCACTGCTGATGACGTCACATATTACATCACTCTTGACATGGTCAGTGACATCACTGATGACATCACTGATGACATCATCCACGTGATAATCTGATGCACCTCCTCACACCCTAATATAACCTTTGATACACCCACTCTAAATTACAGACTGCCATTCGCAAAACCATAGACACTCGAACACCAATAACTACATACCCACTCACTGATTCTTAGGTCTACACACACATCCACTCACTCACCCGTACAGTCACTCATACTTATGGTCACTCAGTACAGGACTATCATATGCACTCATACTCCTATATAGACACTCAAACACCGCCACTCATCCATAGAGGTACTCACACACCTAGTCAGTCATGCAAATAATTAAACACACTGCCATTTACTCACCTATACAGTTATACACACACCAGCTCACTTACTCATACAAATACTAGCACATTCTTGCGCTCTTATACAATCACTGATACAAGCACACACTCATCCATAGAGTCACTCTCACAATCACACACTCTCGCTTATAGCTATTTATATACTCCAACACACATATATACTGCCTTTCACATATGTAGTTACTCACACATGTACCACTGGGACATACATTCACTCACTAACACACTCTTACACACACTTACCCACTCATACAGTCTATCACAGATGTACTCTTGAAACCATCCACCCAGTGAATCACTCAGGCACCCATACAGATACTCAGACAACCAATCAATAACTCATATAGACACTCATGTAGCTATTCACAAACCCATGCAGCCACTTACACAGCAACAGACAGACGGATACAGACATTCACCCAGTTTAGTCACTAACCCATGCATTCAGTAAGATACGTTTAATCACTCACTTATAGAGTCAGTCACGCACCTACTAAATCATCCATTCAGACACTTATACACCCACTCATTCTTCAATACGCCTTTCCCTATATATATTAAAAATATTTAAACTTTACAGAAACAGTCACTGGATGATGTCATCAGTGATATCATTTGAGATGTCACTGACCATGTTATGAGTGATGTAATATGTGACGTCATCAGCAGTGCATTGCGGGGGCGCGAGTTATAGTTAGCTGAACTAACTATAACGGGGGAATTTCACGGGTTTTGTACGAGTGCAATGTCCAACTAACTATAACTGTCCCTAAAACCTATGGTTTTTTCAGTGAATTTCAAAGGTTTTTTAAATGCTAATTTCTAACTATAACGTGCCTGAAACCTATGGTTTTTTCAGTGAATTTCAAAGGTTTTTTAAATGCTAATTTCTAACTATAACGTGCCTGAAACCTATGGTTTTGTCAGTGAATTTCAAAGGTTTTTAAATGCTAATTCCTAACTGTAACGTGCCTCAAACCTATGGTTTTTTTCAGTGAATTTCAAAGGTTTTGTAAATGACAATTTTTAAATGTATTAATTTGTTATATTTATTTTTTGATACTGATTTACTAAATTTTTTTAAACTATTTATTTTTAGATATTTTATTTTTAAATTACATTGTAATTACATTATACATTACATTACAAAATATACTTTCTCAGAATGAATTACTTTAGTTTAAATTCTTTGCAAATAGGCAATAGACTTTTAAGTACAGAAGTTACAGTTATTGCAATGGGCAACGCAATTTCAAACACAATGCAACATTGAGCTCAATGTGAATTTCTAGCTAAATGCAATTAGTTACTTTATGGATTACTTTTCTAACCACAGGACTGGATCCTAGATTCAGTCCTGGGACATCTCCTGTAAACAGTTGAGTAAAAGCGCTTTGGTTACAGTAGTGATTTTTAAGGAATATTATTGTATTTTAAAACTTGACACAAACTTTTTCACATAGAATCACCAATGTTATCCTATGGGAGGAAATTCACTTAGCAGGTAAGTAGTGTTATCGTTACTTTTTCTTACTCAGTGGTGGAACCTGGATCCAGCACTGGTGCATCTCCTGTAAACAGTTGAAAGAATGTGTTTAAGTCATACAGGCGATTTTTAAGGAATATTTGTAGTTTGTGAAAATCGACACTTTGAAACTTTTCTGCTGAAAACCAGACAATGGATTCCTAAGAAAGGAAATACAAGTTACTGGTAAGTACGGTTAGAATTACTTTTCAGGGTCAATGCTGGGCTAAAAGATGCAGCACTGGGTTCTCTCCTGATAACAGGTGAGTAAATCGGAATTCGTAGTTCGGCTGATTTTAGAGGAATATTATAAAGTTCCAAAACTCCACACTTAGAAGAATTTCCAAGTGAAACCAGTCAATGTTAGCCTATGGAAGGAAATTCAAGTTACTGGTAAGTACGGTTAAAATTACTTTTCAGGATCAGTACTGGGCTCAAAGATGCAGCACTGAGGTCTCTCCTGATAACAGGTGAGTAAATCGGAATTCGTAGTTCGGCTGATTTTAGAGGAATTTTTGCACAATGGTGAAGGAAGGGGGTGGGGCCTGAGGTGACATGGCTGCAAACACGCCCTGTGGCGCGTTTTAAGTTGGAGAATTAATTCCTCCTCAATCCCGAGGGTCCCTGGGGTCCAACTAGCCCACCCTGTACCTCCAGTATGCGCCAGGGAGCTGCGTTGCAGAGAGGTGTTCAGAGGCCACGCCCCTTTTTACACCTCTCTGCAACGCAGCTCTGTGGCGCTTTCTGGACGTACCTGATGGGCTAGTTGTCCCCCAGGGACCCTCAGGATTGAAGGGGATTTAATTCCCCATCTTAAAACGCGCCACGGGGCCTGTTTGCACACATGTCACCTGAAGCCCCGCCCCCTCCCTTCAGCACTGTGCAAACGCGCCCCGTGGCGCGTTTTAAGTTGGGGGATTAAGTCCCCTTGAATCCTGAGGGTCCCTGGAGTCCAACTATCCCACCATGTACCTCCAAAAGCGCCCCAGAGCTGCGTTGCAGAGAGGTGTAAAAGGGGCGTGGCCTCTATACACCTCTCTGCAACGTAGCCCCTGGCGCATGCTGGAGGGTCCTGGTGGGCTAGTTGGCCCCCAGGGACCCCAGTATTCAAGGGGAATTACTTCCCCTTCTTAAAAACGCGCCAGAGGGTGTGTTTGCAGACTGCTGCAGGGAGGGGGTGGGGCCTCCGGCACGATGCCGTTTTTTTTGGTGTTTTTTTTTGTATGAGAGGGGGGCTGCGTGGCCTGCCTCAGGCCATTTAAGGCCCCGGGGACCCCATCCCCCGGGGCCGGCCTTTACGTTTTTTTAAATTATTTTTTATTTCTGGGGAGGGGGCTGCGTGGCCCCCTCCCGGGCCATCAGTGGCCCCGGGGACCCCATCCCCCGGGGCCTGGCCACTCGTTGGGGACCGTGGGGGGTCCCCAATCCCCCGCACGGTCCCGCTGGCTCCCCGCGTCCTGCGGGAGCTGGCATTGCTTTTCCATAAGGGGAGCTGCTGACATGCAGCTCCCCTTATGGAAAAGCAATACTGCTTTGCTTCATTGAAGCGAGAGCAGGTTTCCCTGCTCTCGCTTCAATGAAGCAAAGCAAGTTTGCAATGACAGGATGGGAGCCTCGCCTGCCATTGCAAACAGCAGTGTCCCGGGGGTAGGCACCCCGGGACACTGCAGGAGCCGACCCTGGGGGTGGCGGTCCCCAGGGCCACCACAGGCTCCAGGAGGGGGCCGCGCAGCCCCCCCTCCCCACTTCTGCAAAGCCCCGGGAAGGAGGTGGTCCCCGGGGCTTCGGGGGTCCGAAACGGACCCCCATTTTAAATTTTTTTAGTGCCCCGGGGAGGTGGCGGTCCCCGGGGCATGTGGGGGGGCTGGAGCCCCCCCACACAGGTATTTAAAATTTAAAAAAAGAAGCCCCGGGGGGTGGCGGTCCCCGGGGCTGCGGGAGGGCACAGTGCCCTCCCGCACCATTTTTATTAGAAAGCCCCGGGGGGTGGCGGTCCCCGGGGCTTGGGGGGCCTTAGAGGCCCCCCCATTAACTATAAACCCACCCCCCGCATGCCCCCGGGACTTGGCCCACCCGGGGGCAAAATAGCATCGAAGCGCGGGAGACCGCGCTTCGATTTATTTATTTATTATTTTTTTACGGCGGGAATCGCATCCCGCAGTTTAAAAAAAAAAAAAAGAAAATGCTTTTTCTGCCCAGGGGTCCTTGTGGGACCCCTGAGCAGACCTAGGAGGTCAGGGTGTTTCTACCCTGCCCCCTTTGTGCGTTTTGCGCACTTGTTTCTCTGCCTCGGTTGTACCGAGGGACAAAATGGCTGCCAACACTTCCTGATTTGGAGTGTTGACAGCCAATTAGCATGCAGCTCGTGATCGGGAGGGTACGCGGACCCTACGCGGCCATAGATATATGTGATTTTACTTTTCATTTTCTCAGCAACTACTGAACAGATTTACACCATTTAACAAAAAGGGTTCTTTCTGAAACAAGAACTACCTCTTTGCCAAATTTGGTGTAATTCCGTTCAGCAGTTCGGAGCTGTAGCCGTGGCTAAAGTTTCCTATGGGAAAATGAATGGGGAAAACACGTTTTGGGACCCCTTTTTCTCGGCCCTGCTTGACGAATCACCCCGAAACTTTCAGGGTAGGAGCGGACCGGAGTGGGCCATAAAGTTTGAAAATTTCGCGAAGATTCGTCAACCGACGCAAGAGTTATTTCAAATAGAATGTTGCAGATTTCCTATGGAAAATAGGTCCTAACTATAACTATCTACTGGCGACCGCCAGTAGATAATATATTAGAAAAAATAAAGAACCTGTATAAGCTGCTTACACTACCCACAGACACCCCGTCGCAATAATTTCTACACAGTCCCCTTTATACATCCAGTACTACATGGCGGTGGCCCCTTCTACTTGCGAGAATAAAACCCAGAGGTTTTTTTTTTTTCTTCCTTTGCACCCTTTTGTAAACACACACCTGTTAGAGGTCTTTTCCCAGCTCTTTTCTCTGTCACACGTCCCTCTTTAGATGTTGAAGATTTCCTTTTCAGCGGCCTATCTTTTGGTGGCTGAGTCGTCTCTAGCAAATCCCCACCGACCGTGCATGCCTCCGAGGGCCCTGCAAAGAAAAAAATAATCACATTTGCGGTATAAACATGGTCTTAGCAGCCCCTTCTGAGGAGCCCTCCTACATTTCGCCGCTGTGCTTTTTGTTCTAACAAAGTCTAAGTCTTAGACAGTTTAAAGAACCCCTGCATTTTTGATTTACCTGAAAGAACGGCGTTATCCTGCACACTCAGCGACGCGTCTTGAGCCCCCAGGTACTGTTCTAGATCGTCAAGATCTAGTTGTAGATCGGCAACATAATCTATAAAATCATACATACATGAGAATACCATTAGAAAAGCAGAGGTTCTGAGACAGTGGTGTACAAAAACTACTCAGAACTATACACCTCTAAATACATATACCTGCTTGCAGGGTGAGCATTTCTGCGTCGGTGACGGTTATTACAGGGATGTCCTGTGTTTAGGGTTAGATAAAACAAAAGGCTGTTTTAAAACTACACCTCATAAACATGGCATTGCAGTTTGTTAAATTAACCTTAGAAAACGTAAATACATATTACATAGAGACACGCATCCTTACACTTGGGATACGTAAAACAACATCTAGGACGTTTACTTTTTAACAATAAACACTTCCTTTCTACCCACAAGCCCCAATGCATGTACAAGCATAACCTATACACATATCTATATAATGGATTGTGCAAGCTGCTCTTGGGAACCCTTTAATAATCAGGGCTTTATATTAGGCTTTTAACTTATAAACTGCCAGTAACAAATGATACATATAGAGTCCTGCCCCCTTTACGTTATATACAAACTCTGGGATGCATTTAAAAGGGCTGTCTGGTGGGAGCAAAAGCACGCATTTTAAAAGCGCTACCTGTGGGGAGAGCAGAAGCATACATTTAAAAGGGGTGACTGGTGGGGCGCAGTAGCATCCTGTGATTCTGGGTAAATCAATTAATGCACCAACACACCCTGACCTGAAATGAATGTGCCCGTGTGTAACATAAACATTGCGCCCGTACAAAGCGCTCCAAGACCTTCAGGTCTAGTTTGCGCTATATAAAATGGCCCCTTTGAAAGAAAAGCCACAGGGACGCTGCTCAATGGTCCCTGCTGCTGTAAATACATTTTTATTTTATTCATAGTCCACACGGGGGCGAGGTCGCGCTATATAAATATGCCCTGGGTAGAGCCAAAAGCATGCATTTAAAAGGGTTGGGTGGGGCGTGCAAAAGCATGCGAAAAAAATCCCTGCTCCACATCACTTAATCTGCCACCTAAAATGATTGTGCCCTTGTGTAACGTAATCGGTTCTCGGTTAAAAGCGCTCCAAGGCCTTAGGGTCGAGTTCGCGCTAAATAAATATGCCCCCATTTGAAAAAGACATCCTAAAAGCTGCTGGGACACTGCTAATCCGGTCCCTGCGGCTGTAAACACATTTTTAATTTTTTTTTTTTTATTTATTGGCAGCCCCATGGGGCTGCAAGCATCACATCCACACAGCCGCCCATGGGGAATCCTTGCAGGGAGCTTCCTCATCCGTGTTTGCGGTGGAAGGACCCGCCCCTTCGTGATGTCAGGGAAGTCCCCAGTGACATCACTGAAGGGGAGGGTGCTTCCACCGCAGCTACGAAGCGGAAGCTCCCTACTCCCCTGCCTCAGCCGCCATCGGGATCCACGTGGGATCCCAGGAAATGCAGGCAGCCTCCCCAGCCCGTCGAACAGCACCCTGAACATTGGGGACCCATGGGGCCTACACCCGTAAGTCTGGGCCCGCGCCAACTCCCGCACAAACCCCAGAGCTCCGCCTGGACCGCGTGGTCTCTGGGGTGCTTTTATTTGATAAACGGGCCTCGAGCCCCAGACGCGCCTGCACAAGCCCCCAGAGTACCACGCATGTAAGCGGGCTCTGGGGGCCTTTATTTTTATTAAAAACGGGTCTCGAGCCCCCACCCCGCAGCCCTGCCGCACTCTGCCCCACAACCCCCGGAGCACCGTCATGTCTCCGTGTGCTCCGGGGGGCTTTATTTAAAAAATACGCTGGGGCATGCGCTCCCACCCCGCGGACCATGCCGCACTCTGCCCCACAACCCCCGGAGCACCGCCATGTCTCAGTGTGCTCTGGGGGCTTTATTTAAAAAATACGCTGGGGCCTGCGCTCCCCACGCCGCGGACCATGTCACACTCTGCCCCACAACCCCCGGAGCACCGCCATGTCTCAGCATGCTCCGGTGTTTTATTTTATAAACCATGGCCTCGAGCCCCAATACCTCATCACCCCTAGAGCCCTCCAGGATCGCCGAGGGCTCTAGGGGCTTTTATTTAAAAATCATGGGACCTCAAGCACCACACAGACCCCCGTGCAACACAAGGCACCAGAGCCCCGACCAGCCCTCAGCGTGCTCTGTGGTGCCTAATTTTAAAAGCCTTTGGGGACACATCTCCCCACACCTTTGTGTACCTCACCATCCCTGAGCCCCGCCCAGAGCACCGAGGACCCTGGGGTTACAGCCTATGAAGATCCCCTATTGTCCCTTCCAACCTTTTAACCCTGCCCCCCCAGTGGCCTTGTGACAGCTTTGGGCCTATAACAACCATGGACAACTAGCAGCAGCAGATGGCGCAGCCTGAGACAGTTCACCGCCAGCATAACCCTAGGGTAAGTACAAAACAGTGTTTTTATTGTTAATTTATATGGTTTATTTTGTTGCCTGTGGGGCTCTTAAAGCCATCAGTGACTCCTGTAAAATTGTTTCTAGGCGCTGTACAAGTCTTAATGCTATAGCCCTGTGCATACACAAAACTGTTAGTGGCATTCGCTTTTAAATGCCCGCTTTCAATGCTCTACACTGTATTTAAAGTCCTGGATCCAGCGCCGTTTAAAAAAAAAAAAATTAAAATTACAACCACATTTCACCTCCAACCTTATTCACATCAGACCCCAGCAGGCCACAACGCTTTAAACATTAATTAAAACACCATAAACACAATCCTACATAGCGCTAAGTACCATTTTAAAACTACAGCATTGTTCACCTTAAATGCGCTGCCCCCAATACTTTAAATAAAACCTTACATCCTTAAACATGCAACATTGCGCCCCCACTATTTTATTTACCTTCATCAGTGTGTAGCAGGCGTCGTCAATCTGTGAGAAGTTGCTCTGATCCATTGTGGCCTTAAGTGGCCTTAAGTTTCTGATGCAGGTCTGCGCAGCGAACAGTCCAAACACGGCGTTCCAAAAGGAATTTTTGAATGTCTATTTCTGCTAACCCCCATAGTATGCTTTTTATACTTGTCCTGGCATGCTAAGTAGGTCACCACCCTTTATGGAGGTGGGGTTTAGAACCTGGTAGTGGGGGCCCTTGGTTGGAACATTTTCTGACCGGTGTACAGCTTATGCTAGATGCCACTTTAACATTTGACCTCTGTTAATTAAACCTACGTGCCTGGTGCTGGGTAATCACCTTTGCTTAGGAATCATTCTCCTAGGAAGGATGGCTCCGGCTGAAGTTTGGGGCCATGACGGATGACCATGGTACATTTTCTAATCAGGGTCTTGTTTGTTAGATACACCCATTAGCATTTTGACAGCTTCTTGTTAAACCTATGGCCTACGTAATCAGCTGTGTTTGGGACTCCTTCTCCTGGGAAGAATGGCGCCGTCTGAAGTTTAGGGACCTGCCGGATGTCCATGGTACATTTTCAAATCGGGGTCTTGTTTGTTAGATACACCCATTAGCATATGACAGCTTCTTGTTAAACCTACGGCCTGTCTTGAGAAGAGCTGCGTAATCAGCTGTGCTTGGTACTCATTCTCCTGGGAAGCTTGGGACTGGCTAATTAGTTTTTTTTCCTGTTCTCAGCTTTGCTCTGCACACATTTTAAATATGCCCAGGCATCTCCCTCTTAGATGAAGGCACTTTTTGCGCACACATTTCTCTTTACATAACCTAAATGCCCTGCTAGCTTAACACAGCCTTCAACACTGTCTCACGCTCTGACACACCCCCACACAGCTCAGCTCCGGTTAGGGCTGCCACACATACATCATGTCCCGAAACTTTTTGCGCACAAGCTGTCACTTTTAAGGACAAACACCCTGGCACTTTTAAGGACAAGTGTTTCATGAACCTCACACTGACACCCTTGGGGGTGGGGGGATTTGAGGACGGCCTGCACATTTCAGAGCTCATCTTCTGTTAGGGCTGCCACACATTCATCATGTCCCCAAACTTTTTGTGCACCAGCTGTCACTTTTAGTGACACACAGACCTGTCACTTTTGGGGACACGCATGATGAGGAAAGGTATCCTGGCTTTCTACTGGCCTTTTTTCCAGTTAAGTACAGTTTTCTTTTTCACCTGTCCACATCAATGCCTATGCACTTATTTCCGTATTTCTATGGTTCATTTTCCTGTAATAAAACTAATTTAGTCGTTATTTGTGCAGAGGTTGGTGTGTTGAAGTTTTTAAGCTGTAATTTCTAGCATTGTAGTCTGTCAACGTTATGAACGCATTTTTTTTTCTTCAACATGACCCACATAAATGTTTGATTTTTTTCCCCCTCAATTGTCTTTTGCTCCTCTCTCGCTTTTGCAGTTGTTTGGCAAACAAAGCTTCTTGCCCCCTCGTTTGTCAGGGCTGACGCCCGACTGTTGTCCTTGTCTGCCATCTGTTGTGGTCTGAGGAGCGGCCTTTTGCCACCATATGCCAGGTAGCAGCAGGGGCGCCGTCCTCTGCCGTAAGGAGCATATTGCAGTCCACTCATTGTTGAGAAGCATGTGGTGTTTTCAGTATTTTTAGGACACATTGTAGGAGGGGGGATGGAGCAGACCCTCGCGTGACCTGCCTCTCTTGACCATGCTCTCTATATCTGTGTTTCCTAATGCTCCTGTTCTTCACAGAACATTTACCCGTAGCATGTACGAAACTATTGCCTCCATTAACCGCCCACTTTCACCTCAGAAACGTTCACGCGCTCTCCCGCATTTTTTTTATGAAATGCGCCTCATGCTCGGTGACCTCCGCTGCCTTCAATGCTTCATAACTGCCGCCTCGCAGAGCATCCTGTTCTCAGGCTGCCTCCTTCTTCCCTCATGAGGATATTTCAGTCTACTCTTAAATCCGAGTGCACTAATGCCTTCTACCCGAAGCTTGTGCTAAACTGCCCTTAAGTGGAGAAGATGGGTTCTTATAATAGTATTTTTCTGACGGTAAACAACTACCTGCGGAAATTGTAACAACTTGTTCCTACTTGAATAAAAAAAAACGACTGCTTAGTGTTTTTCTTATCAGGCAGTTATCTTGATGGCTCGTTTTACCCATCTTTTTACCTCAAAGTAGTATCCCTGACTCAGTCTTTCGTTGTGCAAATTCCAAATTAAGTATTGCATAAGTGCATCTTATTTTTAATTAGTCTAGCCTAATATGCATAGTGAGTTTCCATGCTCTGTATTTTTCATCTGTGTTTTAATTGCATTCAACCTGACAACCATGGAATGTTGTGTTGTCTTTTAAACTTAATAGGGCTTGCCCCTTTTTTTAATTGATTTCAAAAGTACTTTGATCTTAATGTATTGTAGTAGATTTTGCACAGGGTCTCATGCTTCTGACTGGGTCCAGAAGTGCTTCTCTGAGGTTGAGTAGTACGCTACTCCTTTCTTTGTGCTTGATTGAGTGTATAGTGTGGCTTCTTTGGAAGCAAGGGAGACTAAACCCGAGGTTACCACTTGTGGTGCAGTTTCTTCCGATCATCTTTGATATAGTCTCCGTATCACAAGGGCGCCTTTCGATTACGACCTCAGTCCGTGGAGTTTAGAGCCTCCTGCTTTGAAATTGGGTTCAGTGTGTCATATCTTCAATTCTAGAGTCTTTCCTCATCCCACATACATCCTGGGGTGTATTTTAGCCGTGCTCACAGTGACTAGACTGGTGACGTTTTTACTTGAAATGATTTTCCTTTGCGGAATGCAGACAAGCCTTGTAAAACAAGTTCAGAGCCAATGTTTTCGCCACCGTTAATGATATAGTACGTTCTGTGCAAATATTTTTGTTAATGTTGCGCCTACTTTTTCCCAGAGGCACCTTTTATTCAGTTGCTCTCAAGTGCTGGCCTTTGGGGGCTCAGACCACTCATGTCCCTTATGTTCATGCCTCCTACAATGCACTATTAACCCGAGATCCTCTCAGACTTGCATTCTTATGTCCTCTTTATAGCTCTGATGCTTGGTTTATGTGTCCTTCTAGTCCACAGAAATGCCTTTATTTAACATTCCCTGAGGGGTTTGAACTCATTCCATCGCCACCTACTCCACTGCAGCTTCTGCCAGTGTGTGTATATGGGAGACACCTCCCTTGCATTCCTCTGTATTGTTGTCTGATTGGGTTTCTAGGTTTTCTTTGTGACGTACCTGTTCCTTGATCAATGCATGGTTTTTACATATGCAGACGTATCTGTTACTGTGGACGCCTGTGGGTTTTTGGCTGAGGGGATTACCCTCCATGGCTTTTTTTTTTTTTCCAACATTGTGTTTTTCAGCAAGCATTGACAAAACCCATAGAACGGGCATTGGCAATTGTGCCTTTTTTGGTATTTTTTTTATGCCTATGCCATAGAAATTAAAAGTTGAAGAAATAGTTTTAAAAAAACAACAAAAAAAACGAAAGGACAGATTGGCCCTCGTCTTTGGCACTGAAGTGCTCTGCTTTCTAAGTGCATGTGTTACCAGGAAATGCTATCACAGCCAAGACAGCCAGGTGCTGAAGTGGGCTGACCGGACTTCAGCGTTGTCTGCACATTCTGCTTCTACCATGCATTGTTGTATGTGTTTTTTCCCTAATGTCCCCCGTGCATGCATGGTTTAATTGGCATCTGGCGGGATTGTTCACAATCTGCTGTTTTCTAATGTCGAACAGTTCTTGTTCTGATTGTGTATCTGTGTGTGTAGAGGAGTGTGGGTATGTGTTTGACCCCAGCTTCTGAAGTGCAAATGCTGCTTTGTAGGTTGGGGTGACCACCTTCTACATTTACACAGTAATTATGTCACTGAATGTTCACTTTTCACCCCTTGCTGAAAAGTGCTATGTTGAAATGCTCCGGCCCTTTTTTTCCTCACACTGTTCTTACGACCTGAGCCCCTGACAGTCTGGTTCATTGAAATGACCGGAAAGGGTGCAGTGCTACTTAACTCCTAGTGGACAGTGGCGGCTGCTACAGAGCGGGGGTGGTGGTGCGGGGAGGATAAAAAACAAGCATTGGCATAGCCAATAGGTCTCGCCTTTGGGACCTTATACGTGTTTAGCCATGCAACACTTGATGTTGTTGCACCAAGGATATTGTGCTGGATAACTAAACACTTATAAGGTCCCAAAGGCGAGACCTATTGGCTATGCCAATGCTTGTTTACTATATATTAATGGGCTGGGAGATCAACTATGTAAGGTGGGAAAGGACATTCCAAAATGTAATACGTGCTAAATCCCCGTTCTCCCATATGCTGATGATGCTGTCCTGATAGCCAGGACAGCAAATGGCCTACAAGTTTTGTTAGATTCATTTCATGTTTTTATGAAAGATCTAGGGCTAAAAGTAAACCGTACGAAATGATTCATTATGAAATGTGTCCCAAAAAAAGCCAAAACGCGAATTTTTATTGGGGTGCAAAGAATTTGGGAAATTCCACATTTTACTTATTTGGGGGTACCATTTGATGCTGATTTTAATTGGAAACATTTTAAAGATTAGAATTATGCAATTTCAGAAATCTATCGATGCTCTTTTTAGATTTTCCAAAAGACTGGGACATAAACCTACTAAGGAGATTTTATGCATTTATAAGAGTAAAAGCCTTTCTGTGGTAACCTTTGGGGCAGGGGTGTGGGGGCACGTAAATTGTAAATCACTCCAAATAGTAGAGAATAAGTTTCTAAGAAGACTTCTCTCAGTGCCCCAGAGTTCCGCTGTCTCCTTTTGTCATGAGGAAGTTGGTCTGAGTTATCTGAAAGATTATATAGTGATCCAACCGCTGTTGCTCTGGTTAAAAACTTGGAAGAACCCATAGGCTGCCCTCTGTAGAACAATATTGACAGACTGCATGAAGTTGGATAATAGCTGAGACATACCTTGGCTTAGGTATGTCAAATCGAGATTTGCCAAAATGGGTGTTCCAGAATATTACACAAACCCCGACAAATTAGAAAATGTATCATCTGTCACTATAAAGTCACTTTTTTATCAAAGTAATGTCCGGGCTGGTCCTATTTATGGTACAGTGGGTCAGCCAGAGCGCCTTTCACAACCACAAAGAGAACTTGTCCTGTACTTGCAAATTGACTTAAACGAAAGAAGGAAATTTCTGTTGACAAGGCTGTGTCTAAAAACTGTACATTTGTTAGTTGCTTTCCCTATTCAAGGCTCGTGGTTTGCTTCACTTCCTGTCTGTCCGTGTGACAGTTGTTCACCTCAAAGCACTACGCACTTTATTCTTTTCTGTAAATTTTACACCCCCCAGAGGAGACCGTTTATTCGCCCTTTATTACTTTCTGCAGGGATTATGAATTAAAACTGGCAATGGAATTTTTACTCTCCTTAGGAACTGTTGAGATCATATATTGTATTTTAAATTATTTATCTACTGTTTTTAAGATTCGCAGCAGATGTTGATCATTTTTAAAATCTGTAAATTTTTTGTATGTGGACTTGTTTTTTTAAATGAAAATGTGTGTACGATCTTTTATGGCTCTTTTAGAGTTGAAATAAAGTATTCCTGCTTGCTAAAAAAGAATGATGTTGTAGGAGCTTCAAATAATAGGGTTCTAATGCTCAGAATGAAAGAAAAAAGCACTTTTCTTAAACTCCAATAAAAAAGATCTACTTTTAATTCTCAGACAGTCTGGAGTCGGAGAAGAGGAGTCACTTTTCTCGGTGTCCCAACGAGTACGAACACTTCTGCGTCAAAGGGAAATGCCGCTATGTGGTGGAAATGAAGAAACCGTCCTGTGTGTAAGTGCTTGTTGGGCTAGCGCGTGAGCTTGGGAGGGAACAACAGTGCGGTTATTTGGGGCTGTGTGATGTCACCGCTGCTAATGCATAGTAAAGCCAAGGAGTTCAACGGCACTGTCCTGTCACAAAAGCAAGAGCCAGGCAGGGTCCCTGGAAACGTGGGCGCGCCAAGAAATCTATTTCTGTGCCTCACCTCTCGTGCTGTGAACACCAGAACGCTGTGCAGTATTTTACATGCCATCATGCGGCAGTTCAGCTTAACAGCGCAAGTGGGTTGCTGGATTCATTTTATTTGGACCGGGGATCCCCGAACCATCGGATACAGTGGCATTTTTGAATGCTACCCCCGACCCCCTGCCTCTACTTAACGACGCACCGTGTGGGCTAATTAAGTGGCGCTGCTGCCTAGTGAGCCACGAACAGCACATATATTGTATTTGTTTATTAGCCTGAATGGAAAATACCTTTAACATAGCCCAACAGTGCTGAAGACTCTCTGGGTGAAAGGGAAGACATCCCAAAGCAATGATTATTTATTGTGGGAAAGCGGGAAGCTTTCAACACATCTTGTGTGAAATCAGCCCAGTTGTGTTGCACCTGCTACAGAGGTCTGTGGAGAGAGAGGTTCACCTGTTCCCATTCGGGCTGACTTCGCCTTGATTACAATATTGATACAAATCCATACCAAAGAGAAGGGTGCTGTGTGCACTTGATATTTACAACACTAACCACAGACCCAAGGAAGCACAGTGTGGGAAACTCATTGCCACATATTTTTAAAGGTCTCAATGCAAGTTGGACAGTCCGTTTACATAGTTTTATTTTTGATTACACATTTGGAGTGAAATTTCAAAAACTCAGCTAAGCTAATTTCCCTCAAAAGTGTATTTTAGAAATGTGATGAGTTTTGTTTACTTTAAGCACCTCACAATGAAACACACTTCACATACCAAGATGTGACGCTTTTTAGGTGTCGCCTATAGACAACATTAATTTCTTTTTAAACACCTGTTGTCTCTTCTATATCAAAATGTACACATATAGTGGGCTTTTGGTCAGCTCCTTGCTCTCTATTATAGGATGGTTTTCTTCTCCGCTTCACTGATTTCTGTGCTGCTTAATCGGTGGCTTTCCTCCATGTTCTTTGGTTGTTCTGCTTCTCGAGCATTTATTTTATTTTTTGCAGTTTTTAGGTTTTGCCTGCACAGCGGTTGGACTGTGCTTGTGAAATCTTTTATTTAATATATCTTAAAAGGGGGCTTTTATCTGTTCCCATCCCCGAATTGCTGTGTTCATTCGCTATTGTGTGGAACAGTTTTTTTGTTAACTTCCCCTGGTCTCACGTATTTGCGATACGTCTGCTAAGGCTGTACAGACTGTCTAAGCCCCATTCACTGTCAAGATCTCTATCCAAGGAAAAGACAACAGCTTCTAAGAGTATGCTGTAATGCTTGCTTTTTATTACAAAGGGCCTGATTACAATGTCGGCCAGAGTTGCCCCCGACCGACACCGTTATGGTGGAGGAACCGCCCGACCATAGGTCGGCAGTTCCGCACACGAATTACGATCCGACCGCATTTAGTGCCGTCGGAAACTTTCACTACTCAATGGGAGCTTGTGCAGCGGGCGAAAACCGCCTGCAGCACAAGAAAAGACGAGAAATGGGAGTTTGTGAACATCCCTGCACTGTGTGGCAGGCACATTACGGTGCCTGACACACGGTGCAGGGATGTTCAGGTGACCCCAAGCCCAGATGCAGAGGCCTTGATAGGGGCCCCCAATGTCGCTTTCTGACAGCCTTTACATGTCGTAAAGGCCGACATGGAAAGGCTGTCAGAAACCGACATCATAATCCCGACGGTGGAAACATCGTCCTTTAGGGATTATGAGGCCTTTCTGGCCGACCTGGCTCCATAAGCCCGTCGGAAAGCGTCAGTCAGTCCCTCCGACTGTGCGCATTGTAATGCATTGGTCAGACCACAGCAGTAGATGCGTTTCGGACCGAAACTGACAAACCTCGGTTGCGGCCCGAACCGCTTCGTTATCAGGCCTTAGTTGTGTAAAGCAGATGTTTTAGTCTTAAAAGGTTTGTGGCATTTCCAATTCATCTATTTAGTCATTATAATCAAATTCTAAATGTTGCAATAAACATTGCGCGTTAAAAATAAAGTTAAAGTTAATATACAAGAGCTATGCTATATTTTACTACTAAACAGGCAGCCACAAGTGGAGTTACCATGCAGGCAACATGGTCATTGTTTGAATGGTGCACCAGGTGCAGTAGCACTGGGCCCAAAAGTTGTCAGAACTCCTCCAAACACATAATATTGCTATATTTGACTACTGAACAGACAGTCACAATTGCAGTTACCTTGCAGTTAAAAGGGACTTGATTTGAATGGTGCAGCAGGTGCAGTGGCACTGGGGTCAAAAGCCCCAGGCACCCCAGTAAACACTGATTATTGCTATACTTTGCAACTAAACAGGCAGTCACAGGTACAGTTATCTTTCAGGCATTAGGGTCATAATTTGTATGGTGCAGTAGGTGCAGTGGCACTGGGTCCAGAAGTTGTCAGAACTCCTCTAAACACCTAATATTGCTATATTTTACAACTAAACAGGCAGTCGTACGTGCAGTTATCTAGCAAGCATTATTTCAATAATGCAGCAGGTGCAGTGGGACAGTGACCAAAATCTCCAGACATCCCACTAAACACATAATATTGGTATATTTTACTACTAACCAGGCAGTCACAATTACAGTTACCTTGCAGTTCAATGGGGCTTGATTTAAATGGTGCAGCAGGTGCAGTGGCTCCGGGGCCAAAAGTTGTCATAACTCCACTAAACACCAAATATTGCTGTATTTACTACTAAAGAAGACAGGCACAAGTGCATTTATCTAGCAGGCAATACAGTCATTATTTGAATGATTCAGCAGGTGCAGTGGCACCGGGCCCAAAAGTTGTCAGAACTCCTCTAAACACATAATATTGCTATTACATCAATTTATTCTATTTCCCTTTTTCATTGCTCAAAATTTTGCTATTACTTACCCGCACTATACTACCTGTAACAGCACAATATATTGCCTTTTTGTACATGTCATAACACTTTAACAAAGTTTCTGTAACTTATATTGTACAAGTACTCGGCAAGCTACAACCTACAACACAAAACAGCTTGTTAATCACATAGGTGAAATCTAATGCGTTTACCAATGCTTGTTTAGATTGCACAAACTCGACCAGAAGGTATTGGAGCTCTTCACGTGAGCACCAGTTACATTACACAAGGACACATTCATTTTCTATAGGCACTGGGATATTTAGTGATTTGCCCAGAATCACAGGATGTCAAGCTGACGCCGAGACTTGAACCTGCTTCCCCTACCCCCAAAGTTGGAAGCTCTGTCCATTACGCCACATACTCTACTAAGTGCTGACTTGTATCTTTCCACTGCTTGCATGCCGGGAAGTCGTTTTTCTCGGTTTCTATTTCCTTTTTCTTGTATTATCAATCGTGTGTGCTTCTTTCTCTCGCTCATCTGCTGATTTCCCGCTCCATTTCCCAAGCTCTCCGTTCTGGGACCACATTCCAGTCCAACTAAAAGTTAAAATAGTAATAAAGTACAAGACTCGTTTGAATTCTGGCCCCTTGTATAGAAGAGCTCAATAAAGTTATTCTTCGATCACAGTACACACGTTACCGACGAGCATTGCACCTAATTTTCTTCTGGTAAGCATGTGGCGTCTGACCTCCCATTTTCAGACTTAAAACTACAAGGCAATCTTTTGTTGGAAGAAAAACAAATTTAATATGTGAAGAGGGGACATTAGCCACTCTGTCAAATTATCATATTTTATTTCAGCCCTTTAGGAAATATATGCAAAAATGTGCAGTCCAAATGATCCCAGATTCCAACAGTAGCAGCCGGCATTGCTCGCGGGTGGGAGGGCGGATGTGAGGGGTCGCGGAAATTAAAAAAAAAAAAAAATTAAATTAAATTTACCTTTCCGCCGTGCCAGGTCCTGCGTCTTCTTGGCTCCTGCTCTCTTGCCTCCGACTGGAAGCAGGCAGCCAGGCTCCCTCCCCAAAGCCAACAATATACACAAATCTACCCCTTATCAAGTTATTTTTACCGTTCTGTAAAGAATCAGCAATAAACAGTGTCCCACAGACGAATAGTTTACTTCATTTATTATCAAAAGATCATTTTTTTTTTTTATCACATAAATATATAATAAACATAACATTCATTAGTTTTATATAGAATTCATATCGTACATGGGAGCCCTAATCTAATGGGTAGAGAACCATACAATTTCAGTGCATGTCTCCGCAGAAAACAAAAGCAAGCCAAAAAAGAACATATAATGAAAACAAACACTGTTACAATAAACTCCAACTAAGAACACAATTACAAATAACACACCATGTACAAAATAGAAAAACAACAAATGCGCCGACGTGCGTTTCGGAAGTACAATGTACTTAAACCATCCTTCATCAGGACGCTGAATTCATAAGTTGTTCAAAAGTCAAAAAAACATTATGTAGTTCATTGTATATAAAAAGACCATAGATTGTAGTGCACCGGGCTCTGTACAATAGGCACACACAACTCTGTAGGGACAAACAAAGCATAATGAATAAATCTATACATGATTTAATGATATTTTCATTTTAATATTATTAAAAACGAAGGAGCAAGTTAACTGAACCGTGAGTCCCAGATGACCGAAATAGTGCAGGATAAATGAAAAACACCACCACCATATATGTGGAATTTAAAAAGATTCATAGTAACCCAGTGATGAGGAAAGATCTCTTGTGAAAAGGAAATACAGGTAAAGGGGGGTGGAAGTGAGTTAAAAAGCAAAAAGAGAAGATGTAGCAAAAAAGCAAGTCAACATACTTTCCAAGGGCGTTCTGGTTCCCAAAGGAAAATAAGGCTCTAAGGGGTTCTTGAGATACCCCCCCCGAGTTCAAGCAGACTATCACAAAGGTAGAAATCAATTCTGTGGAAATAATTAAGGGGTTAGAGACCTATCTCACCTCAGTCGGAACTTTCAAACAAGTAATAATATGGAATATCATGCCTACTTTCACAGTGAAACCGCACAAGATCACCTAGAACAGCCAACCCATGGATGTGATCTTTAGGCTGATGACGTCATGCAAACTAGAATATAGAAAAACGGTACGAGCATAACTATGCAATCCCCTTCTAGTTAGTTGCCAAGAATGTGAGAAAAGTAATCAACATTCATACATACATACAAACTCGAGATGGTAGTCCCAGTTCATATCCAATGGGTTAAGTAGATAGAAATCATGAGCTTGAATAGAAACTAGGAAAAATGAAATAAAAGATGTCAGTCAATCGCCCTCAACATGGGAATTATCAGACCCGAGATCTACTAAATGCCGTCTGACTTGCAGATTTAAAAACTGCGGGACGCGTGGGACAAAACTCAAGATAATGGTCCCAGTTCACGTCCTCTTGCTTCTGGCGCTATGGTGAAGTTGAAGGCAATCGTCAACGTGATTAAAAACTGGGAAGAATGGAAAAAATATGTACGAGTCAGTTGCCCCCAAGATGGAAATTAGGGAACCTAAGGTTTATAAAGTGTGGTATACCGTTCCAAGATAAAAACGGTGGGCCGCTTAAACCGGAAAGTGTGCTATTCAAAACAGACTCCATTCGCCGTGGGTCCAAGGTATCCGGGTCCCAGCCTTAATGGGAAATCTATAGGAAAACATAGAATGGGTCGGATCAATCGTACGATATAAAAAACAGAAATTAGCCCCAGACCGAAGTGTTAAGCGCGGTATAGAAGATATCCTCCCTTAAAGTGCGCAATTCCTGGGTGACAAAGTACTCCCAGAAATGGAGCAGAGTTCCATCGGAAATCAAAAAAACGCCATCCAGGTCGTTCGTGGTTCACCAAGGCGAGCATGAAAGAGATGTAATAGTCCGCCCTTATATGCAGTAGGAACGGGGCTTGGTAATTACCAAATCAGCAGCACCTGTCCACAAATAGCATGGCCCGTGGAGCCGAACGAAGCGCTATCAGGAAGGTGGCCATGTTGGAATTACGCACGGGCGGGGGGAGGGGCAACATATGCGGAAACGCGTAATTCTTAGATCAAGATGGGGACCATCTTAGAGTGGAGTTAAGAAAAAAGAGCAGGTAACACAAGATATTGATAATATCCTGATCCGCCGAAGCATCGATGTAGAAAATTATACACGGCGACTATCTGTAAGGAATGTGAGAATATTAACTCTTTAAGCATGGAACAAAAGTTCAATTCATAAAGAGAAAAGGACGTAGAGCGATAATGATACAACACGGGGGCCACACAGGCTAATATAGACGCCATGTTAAAATAAGGAAATGATCATCCACGCTATGGGGATCTCATAAAGAAACGAGCCATGTAAGGAGTAAGTGATAAGACTGATACGAAATAAACGTTCAGGGTTGGTGCACGGATGAATTACATTGTAAACAAAACGAATGGGACATCTCCACAAAACGTAATGGAGGAAAAACTAGTAGACAGATCGGAACAAGGAAAAAGAAGATGGAATCTCATAATGTTCCTATGACCTAGACCCATATTAAGAGAACCGAAAGGGTAAACCTAAAAGGGTTCTATGGGGTCTGAAGGTTAATAGTAAAAGATGCTAGTAAGGCAGTAATGTGAGAGAGCAAAATCAAGTAATGGCATTTTCCCATGGGAGGGATTCATTGAGGCCTGTCTCAGCCGTCTGTAGTGTATAAATCCAAAACACCTCCCTTTTCCTTATCAGAGTGTCAGTGTTGCCATCTTTAGGATGATGAACTCGTTCCAATATGAGCCATTGAAGATCTTTAATGGAGTGTTGACAGTCCAACCAATGCCTAACCAACGGTGCTCCAATACGTTTGTTGTTAATAGCAGATTTATGTTCGCTAAATCTGACCCTCATTTCTCTACTGGTTTCTCCAACATAGCCTTTACCACAAGGGCAAAGGATAAGATACACCACATTGGTGGTTCTGCAGTTCGTCATCTCTTTTAGTAGAAATTTCTTCTTTCCCCATTCCAAGGTGGTGGTGACTTTGGCAAAGCCGCAGGCATGGCAATTGCCGCATTTGTGTGTGCCAAGGATGCGGTTTGCTCCACTAATGGAACGCTGAACAGCTTCTTTCTTATCTGGCAGTGTGGATTTAACCAGAGAGTTCCTTAGGTTTCTATTTCTGCAGGATGCAAAAATAGGTTTGGGGAGGACGTTGGTCTGGTTACCTGAATTGAGGATATGCCACGAGGAATTAATAACCTGGCGTAACTTGTTGTTGAAGTTAGAGTGTCGAGTGACCCAAACTAAGTTATTCGGCTTCTCCTTGCTTTTGGTCTGGAGAAGGGTGTCTCGATTGTAATATTTAGCCCTCTTGTAGGACTCCTTGATAAGTCTGTGCGGATATCCTCTATTGAGGAGTTTCCTTTTCAGTTGTTCCGCGTGAAAATAAAAATTCTTGATGGAGGTACAATTTCTGCGGAGACGCAGGAATTGACTGAAGGGTATATTATCCTTCTGACTGCGAGGATGGTAACTCTCATATTGAAGGAGCGTATTGCGTGCCGTGGGTTTGGTATACAATGAAACCTCAATGTTCCGATCAACCACTTGAATTCATATATCTAAGAATTCTATCTTGTCCTTGCTACAGTTAGGGCTGAATTTCAAATGGGGATCGCATAGGTTAATCCATAAAATGAATTCAGTAAGCTGTTCTTCCGGCCCGCTCCAAATGAAGAAAATATCATCAATAAATCTGTGCCAATGTGAGATGTTTTCAAAGAAGGGGGCAATCTCATTAAAGATTAATCTATTTTCAAAGGCACCCATATATATATATTGGCCACATTTGGGGCACAGGCTGCACCCATGCTTATACCCAGAATTTGTTTATAGATAGACTTCTCAAATTCAAAGTAGTTTTCTTGCAGCACTATGGCAAGGCACTCTAAGATAAATAAGTTATCCAGTTGGTTGATGCTTGTTTCAAGGGCACCTTTCACGGTTTCCAGGGCTCCCTTTTGAGGGATATTCGTGTAGAGCGCCTCGATATCCATCGAGACCAATACATCAGTGTCTGGGTTAAAAGTGATACCTTCAATCTTACCTATAAGGTGACCAGTGTCCCTCACATAAGCTGGTAAATTGGAGACCAGAGGTTTGAGGAATACATCAACGTATTTAGAGAAAGGTTCCGTGAGTGAACCAATGGTGGATACAATGGGTCTAAATGGGGGATTTGAAATATTTTTGTGCATTTTGGGCACCCCATATAGAACTGGAATTTGGTGAAAAGATTTATTAAGATACTCAAATTCCTGGGCACAAATAGAACCTCTATCTAGAGCTCTTTGAGTGATGTTGAGAATGGTGGTTTAAATCATCTGTTCAGGGTAACTCATGACTTTGGAATAGTGTTCCGGGATATCGAGCATCCTCTGGATTTGTTCTTTATATTTATGGCTATCCATAATCACTATACCACCCCTCTTATCACTTGGTTTAATGGTGACATCCTTGTTGGAAGACAAGGTCTGGAGTGCTTGGTATTCCTCATAATTGAGGTTGTAAGATGGTTTGGGAACAAATTTCATCATGTTTTGGACTTTGACACAAACAACTCTCTCAAATTCCCACTTCAGGACCTATTTCATCTAGAGTGGGAGTAAATATAGACTTGGGACGTAGTCCCGATCTATTATCAAGATCAGTGATGGCTCTATTCTCAAAAAAAATGTTTAAATGAATCTTCCGAAAGAAGGATTGTAGATCTTGGTTCAACTCAAACCGATTGAGACTGGTGCTGGGTATAAAGGAGAGTCCACGTGCCAATAAATTGCTGGATGAGTTGTCCAAGGAAATCTTGGAAAGATTGAAAATAGGAATGGGGTCAGTATGAATAGAGGAACCTATTCTCTCCAGTATTGGTTCCGCCTTGTCTGAAGAAATTGAGGGCGATTGTCTGTCTCTTGGTATCGTCCCCTCTCTTGGGTCCTGAACCTCCCTCTCGTGTTCCCTCGTCGATTGCCTAAAAAACGGTTGTTTCTCATTGGTCCTTCAAAGGGGGTTCTCCTATTTCCATAACTATCGAATGAATTGTGACCCCCTTCACTATCCGATTCCGAAGTGTCTGAAAAAGTGAGTATTTTCTTACTTGACCAATGTTGGTGATCACTTTGATTCGTTTGGTCCCTAGTGGTGTTATAATATTGGGCCCCTAGATACGGATATACTCTTTCCTCTGAAAAATATTGAATGCCTTCCTCTAAGCCAATCACAACACTGCAAGCAGCGTTGTGATTGGTCGGGACGCCACCCAGCAAGGGGCTAATGAGGTGGCCATGTTCTCCATGCAGGCTGCTATTCACTGATGAATAAGTCATGGAACTTTCACACACATGCAACACAAGAGAGAAGAGATCCTTTTGGAAGATGTGACTATAGGGGAAGAGTATGAATTTAACTCTACATGTTTATCCCTGCCGTAAGAAGTTTCAGCTTATCCTGGGGTTCTCAAGAGAGCTGCATAATCCAATGGAATCAAAATGGAAAAAAGAATTAGAGAAACATTAAGCAAAGTTGGTATTTTCAATTGGCCTCTAGTGTGATATCTAGTAGAATAAAACTAGTGAAAGTCTGTGACACCTAGGATGAAGCAAAAATGTAGACTCCCTCATTGACGCCACTTCTGGGAAGCTGATATTGAACCTGGCATCCAAGATGGGCCCATGCTGGGATAGGGAGAGCAACAAATTGGGTGAACTGGATGAAACGTTGAGTAGCAACTCTGTGACGAATTTCCAGTCCAACATCATTTCTCAATTGCTATGCTCACAGCAATGAGTAGTCCTTGAGTAATTGTTGCAGGTCTTGCCTGCTCAACACACAAAACTGGTAGCATCTTGTTATGAAACAATTGAGCTAATAGCTAAAACCTGTTTGAAGTCCTCATTAGATGCATCAGATACTGCCAGCAGTCCGCTCACAATGGATGCGGTGTTGCAAAGAGGCACATTTCACAGCAGAGGAATGTCACAGCACAGACTGTAAAGCAGGCAACAATACACCTTTCTGGTGTATCTGTGATCTGTTTTTAATGGACACTCCTAGCTGCAGATTGCTCACCTTAGAATATCCCCCAAGTGCTAGGCTGGATCAGGAGATTTTTTGTAGCAGTGCTCCCGCTTGCAACTAGGTGGAGCTGTGTGACTCCGCGCTGACTCCATACTGCCCTGGAAGTGACGGTGTGGAGCTGTATATATAAGTGCCATCCCTGCGCGCTGATGTCACACTTTTTTTCTTTCTGCGCCATTGTGCTAGGGAACGATATCCCAACTGGAATCGACTGGGTTCAAGCCACGATTGCTGAAAGCAGATGTTGGTCATGGATCCACAAGACGTGTGCCTTTGTGCTTAAGTTCATTCCACAGTTCAAAGTTGTTCGATAAGTGCACATTCATGCACCCAAAAGCTATTCGAGAACAGAAAGTAAAGTTGTATGTCAGCAAACACTAGAAGTCATGGTTGTCGCATAGATCCTTCTCTCACTCCAAATCACAGGACCGGTCCCGGTCATGGGGCTACTCATGCGACTGCTCCAGTGACCACTCAGCATCCTACTTGAAGTCCTCCGGTAAGTCTGAGTCCAAGTCTAAACTTAAGCATATATAAAGCAAGACTCTACTCCATCCCACCCCTCTAACTCCAAAGAGAAGGTGCAACGGGGTTTAGAAGTTGGGCGCTCTCCATCAAGGTCTCCAGTCATAGAGCCAATCCCCCAGTGGACCCTGATGCACCACAACTGTTTTTGGCTGTAGCAGATCGAGGTACAAAAAGTCCCTGCTGCAGATTTTCCGTGTTCTCCCAGCTCACGAACTCGCTGCAGCTTAGTCCAGGAGCTGGTCCTGGGTTCAAGATAAAGTTGCAGGTCCAGTTCTTCTTTCCCAGGCAAGAGGGCAGCAGGTAAGCACAACGGGGCAGCTGTTGCTTTAGAGCAGCAGTCCAGCGGAGTAGCAGTCCTTGAAGCAGTACCGCAGTTTTTCCTGGCAGAGTATCCACAGGTCCAGAAGGGTACTGAACAGTTGGTATCTGAGGTCCAGTATTTATGCGCAGTTGTGCCTTTAAAGTGGAGATGCTTCTAGAGATTTTCCTTTGAGGTCCCAAGGCATCCTGCTTTTCCTGCCCTGGCTCCAGACTAACTACAGGGGGTATGCAGCCCTTTGTGTGGAGGCAGGTCACAGCCTATTCAGGTGTAAGTTGGGGTTTGCCCAGCTCCACCCTCCCACCCTGCCAGTGATGGTCAATCCAGGCACACCTAAGCTGGATTGTCCCATTTTACTAGGGACTTATAAGTAAATTAAATATGCCAATTGGGTTTAAGCCAATGTTGCTGTGTTAAAAGGAGCGAGCACAAGAACTTTAGCTCTGGTTAGCAGTGATAAAGTGCACAGAGTCTGAAGGCCAGTGATAATGAGGTCAGTAAAAACAGGAGGAGGAAGGCAAACAGTTTGGAGGTGTCCCTGCAGAAAGGGCCAAGTCCAACAGGCTCTGATTCTGACCCTGTGCCAGAGCAGGGTACCAGCCAGAATGTTGATTTAACATCTGCTACGAGAAGTGGGCCTGTTGCTCGCCAAGGGTGACATAAGGATTTTACTGGACTGGGAGAAAGACTGGGGTTATTCTCTCCATCACCTCATACCGAGAAAAAAAGGCAAAGGATGGCGGGTCTCAGGTTGTATGTGCTCTGGACCCAGGCGCTTCTGTGTTTTTGTAATATGCAGGAGGCATATTTTTATATATCCATCCTGCAGTCCCACAGCATTAACCATGGTTCTGAGTGGGCCAGGAAGTTTTCAGTTTGCCCTGCTCCCCTTCAGTCTCACCAGTGCCCCCTCGGACGTTCATGAAGGTGATGGCCATGATTATTTTCCGAGGTCAAGCGTTCTGTTTTCCTATATGTCAGTAACTGACTGCTGAAGGTGGGCTTGCCACAGTCGTTCGTGGATCCCCATCGGACGATGGCATACATTTTAACATCAGCTTGCTGCCTGGCATACCAGCACACAATTTGCCAGATGCTTGGCAGTAATTGCAGTGCATAACATTCCCTTTAGTTGAAAGTATTTGCAGTATTCACCATTGTTGGTGCAGCCAGTGCTGTGTATTTCTAAACCTGTGCTTCCGGATATTTTTCCTCCTACAACAGAAATTTACACTTGAAGTTTTGGGTGCTAGAAGTTCAGCCTTTTCAGGTGTCTGTACCACACTCGGAGCACAGGTGCATCCTAATGAGGTTGCCACCATAAACAAGCCAAAGTCTCACCTGATTCCCTCACAAAGGTATCCATTCATTGAGGTGATCCTAGACCCAGTGGAGTTCAGGGTCTCCCATCCCCTAATCGCAAAGAGACCAGGATATTCATGCTTTGATCCTAATGTTTCAGGCTAAACATGGATCTGGGTGGAGTGGGTCTGAGGCTTCTTGGTCTCTTAGCTTTGTACATCTTCCACTTCAACCGTGTGAAATGGCACATGCAAACCGTACAGTGGAATCTCAAATTGTAGCGGGCCCAGCTGTGGGCTGTTTTTCTGACACCATACAGGTCATGAGAGAGGACTGCTCAAGATGTGCAGTGGTGGCTGACAATCACATATTGTCCTGTGATGGGCCACTTTTCCTTCTGCCTCCCATATTTCACGGTGGTGGACGGATTGCTGTTGGGTTGGAAGAGGGGTTTCTCCTCAAGGACCTGGAGATTAGAGGACTCTGGCCTTCAGTTGAGGGATGGCTTCACATCAACCTACTGGAGCTGGAGGCCACTCGTCTGGCCCTGAACGCATTCCTACCATCCATCAAGAGGAGGCTGGTGCAGGCTCTCATGGACAACACTGTGATTTAGTACTGCAACAATAAGAGCGAGTGGGGTACTGGGGCTTATATGCCAGGAGGCGTTGTGCCTTTAGAGGTGGCTATAGCGCCAGAGCATCTTTCTGACTGCCAACTACCTGGCAGGGTACCGGAATGCCAGATCAGGCAAATTGAGTAGACATCTGGCAGATCATGAGCAGATTGCATCCTTAGGTGGCTCAGGGCATGTTCCATGAGTGAGGAGAACCCTGTCTAGATCTTTTCTCTACCATTGAGAATGATCAGTGTCAGCAATGTTGTGTGTTGGAATTCCAAAGACTGCTCACTCACGGAGACTCATTCTGCCTAGAGTAGAGCTCGGGTCTCCTATATGCCTTAATATGCTGCCTCTCCTGCCCTGAGTTTTGAATATCAGAAGCGACTGGCCCAAAGTCATGCTATTGGCATTGGATTGGGCCAGGAGAGTGTGGTACTCGAAATTCCTGGGCATGTGCATCTGACCTCTGAGCACGCTGCCTCTTCTGGAGAATCTTTTGTCACAGCAGCAGGGCCGGTTGCTGATCCTGGTCCTGCAAAATCTGCATCTCCATGGTTGGAGATGTGGCAATTGACCTTATTTGACATTCCTCCTGAGGTCATTAATGTCACCTTGGCAGCAAGGCATCCCTCTGAAAAATCTCTGCATGCCAGTCATTGGGACAGATTTGTGGCTTGGTGTGCTACTAGCTAAATTGACCCACTGCAAGCCAAGCTTTCCAAATTTTTTTTTTTTTTTCTTCCCTTGCCCAGCAAGAACTTGCTTTGGGCACGGTTAAAGTCTTTTTGTTTGCTCTTTCAGCATGCTTGTGGTTGCAGATCAGTCTTTATTAAAATCACCTGTTATGAGATTTTTGAAAGGTTTGCACTGATTCCCTCCAACACCCTTTGTGATGCCACAGTGGAACTTGAACTTAGTTACCATTTTTTTGGTGTGCATCACTTTTGTTGCATAGTTTTCCATTAAAACTTATGATGTTGAAGCTGATATTTCTCATCGCCATAACCTTCGCTAGGCGTGTGATCTAGCTGCAAGCTCTGTCTGTCAACCCACTTTATACAAGATTCTTCCCAGATAAGTTGATGTCGAGGACCCAAGCTTTCTTCTTGCCAATAGTGGTCAGTCCATTTCATATTGGCCAGCATATCACCTTTCCTGTATTCTTTGCTCCTCCTCATCCCTTTGAGGAGAAAGAGAGACTCTATCATTTGGACCCTAAGAGGGCACTTAACTTTCATCTAGATCGCACCTAGGATCATTTGTTGGATGGTCCACTCTTTGTGGGGTTCTCCGGGGCAAAAAAAGGGCAAGGCAGTGCAAAAACAGACCATCTCAGGTGGATTGTTCTCTGCATAAAGAACTACTACGCACTGGCCAAGAAGCATCCTCCAGAATGCTTATGCCTCATTTCACCAAAGCAAGGTAGCTGCCACTGCACTAGCTTGCAGCGTATCTATCCTGGACTTTGTCAGGCAGCTACCTGAGTGTCAGTACATACATTCATAAAGCATTACTGGCTTGACAGTCCAGTTTGAGAGGGGTGCTTTGATTGCTTTGTTCTGCAGGAATGCTTTATCTCTGCCAGTTTGCAGACGTGTCACCTTGGAGGATTTTTGTAAGGTATCTATTCCTAAGGTGAGGAATCTGTGGTTAAAAATATCTGTCCGAAGAACAAGTTACTTACCTAATGTAACACTCTTTCTGGTGTATATTCTAGCTAACAGCAAATTTCTTATTGGCCACCCCGCTTCCCCATTCTGTGAACTGGACTCTGCAATCTAAAAAGACCCCAATCTAGAGATCTGCATACTGGCTATGTCAACCTGCTGATTGGCTCTGCGTCTGAGCGTAAGGGTAGCCTAAGAAAGCCACTGTCATCATGCATGGATGGGGCTAATATGCGCCTCCGCCTGTCACTTCTGGAGAGGAACACAGTTGGTATGGAGCCGCAGAGCACCACCTTTCGGCACACAGGGGGTATTGCTTTAAATTGTGAGATCCAGTCTGACGCCTGGGAATATTCACAAGGTGAGGACCCTGCAGTTAGAGTATCCACCAGAAAGATTGTTACTGAACATAAGTAACATGTTCGTCTAGTCCCCACTGTGACCATTATTATGGATGTTTCCCAAACAGGTTGAGGCGCACTCATGGAGTCTTTCATAATCAATGGTTTGTGGTTTCACATCTGTCCTGGAACTGCTGACCATGTTGCTTGTGCGGAGGGCACTCCGGCCTAACCTGCATGGGTAAGTCAAGATCTCCACAAACAGTCCCAGATCAGTGTTTTACTGGAACAAACATACAAGGCACAAAGTCAATCTCACAGTCAAGACTGGTTCAAATCAGTTAGCACAGAGTTATTCAGAACTTAGCACTACAAAGTGCACTGTTTTTGCCAAGGGAAAACAAAAACATTAGTCACTCACCAGGTAATCAGGAAGCATGCGCAATTGGGAATTTTTCCAACCAATGGAAAAGAGCCTATGTACTCATTAGGGTCCATCCTCAAAATATATTCATTAAAAACACTGTCCAAACTTCCCCTTCTTGAACAAATGATTCTCCTAGCTCTTGCTAGGGTACAGTGCTTCTTGCACAATTGTACAAGTCAGTTACCTAGACTTCAAGTCACTAAACATGACAGTCTGGCTCCTGAAATGTTAGATTTTTGATAGCTACAGCTCCCTCAAAGATACATGGCTGTCAAAAGGGCGAATTGAAGGTCCGCTGCAGAGATGATTTATGCTGCAAAATGGGAAGTTTCAATTCTTGGATTGCAGTTGCTACCATTCCTAACATCTCTTCAAATATCCTTAAAGATATACTAATTTTTCCAAATTTTCACTTACAATATGCATCTATTTGAATGCATTTGTCAACACCATCTAGCGACATAAAACATGCAGATATGCATCACTGTCACATTCTCATAATACATGCCCTTTCAAAGCATGTAAAATAACTTTACCCACCTGTAGTCTCGCTTTACCCACTTAAGACATTGAATATGGTCCTAATGATGATACTGCCACTCGCACAACTTTTATTTTAAACATTTTAGCTGGAGTTTTGCCTTTTTAAAGGCCATGTTCAACCAAAAACGAGAAGTGAAATCCCAGCAGCAGCACAAAATATAAATTTATGATACCGTTGTTTTACATGCTCCTCCATAATTTGCCCCAAAAGTTGTTTCGCCATTCCACATTCATCAACATATTCAGTTGCCATCTTTCTTTCCTAACCTGCAGTTGGCAGAATAAATGCTTTAAATACTTTGGATATCAGAGAAATGTGTTGTGGTAGTAGTAAAAATAATATATACTATATAATGTATCCAAATGTTTTACACCGCCCTAAAAACTACCAATCCATACACCATAAAATGTTCTAACCACCCCTATGCTCCACCCTTCCCTGGGCCCTAAAATCTTTTTAAAACCATAAAATGTACCCATCCCTGAACCCTAAAAGCATACCACGCTATACTCCACCCTACCCTAAGCCCTAAAACTCCTTTGCAAACCTAAACCTACCCACCTCAGATTCCTAAACTCCTTACCACCCCAACGCTCGTTGTAATGAATGTGTTGTAGAAACCTTGTTATATTGGTAATACCTTGCTATAGAATCATTGTAAAGGTGCATTACCCTTCAGACCACCACCCTAAGTGGAACTCTATTTTGCAAATTGAAAATAATGACTTATAAAAATAATTGTACAACTTTACACTATTTTAGAGTTAAAGCCCCCTCCTACCATCCTGATGAATACCAGTGATGCAATTGTTTTGCTTAATTTCACCAAGATCTTATGGCTTCTTGGCAGAAGTAGACCCAAACTTATGTTAATTGTATCTGTGACACTAAATTCACCTGCTTGTACAGCATGCAGACGTTTGCGAGCGGGACCACAATTCCACCTCTAAAACAAATATTCAGATAGAGTGAAAAGAGGAAATTGTCATCGCCTTGGATGACTGGCATTTAAGAAATTCACAGAGAAGTCTATTTTTTTTTTTTAAACTGCAAATGACATATATCCCACGTACTTTATCTCCAGTGTGGTTATCAGGACAGTGCCATAAATGAGGAAAGCTCACCCTAGTCTGAATAGAATCCTGAATTGTAAACTAATTTTATGACCATGTGTTGCCTGTCTGAAGAGGATATGCTTCGCAATACCTGCCATGTCTCTTACATAGTCTTCATAGATAATCCTATAATGTGGAATTGTAACTATTAGTGAAGTTAACCTATTAAAATTTGCAAGTTGCAAACGTACATCTAGATGTAAGACTGCTTGTGATGTGGCTTTCTGAAGTGATGAGATTATAATTGTGGAATAGCCGATTTGGGTTGGGGAACCTTCGACCTTGAGCGGATACTACAAATACCCGTGACTTCTCTGACTAACAGAAAGTACTGTCCTGATAAGTCTGTGTTCTTTGAACTAACTGATGACGAACTACTTTGTTTAGCTGGTCTCTAGGTGCTGGTCGTCATCACAAACCACAGCCCAAGTCAATGTAAAACAACATCGCAGCAAAGTTATAACAGGAAGAACATGTAGCTTTTTAGTTGTGCTTTTAAATTGTTCAAAGGTTTTTATTACCGTAAGGTTCAAAGGGGATTATTCCATGTTTTAGCTGCTAGTATAGATCTGCTGGCATTGATAGAAGTCGTCCTCCTTTCGAAGTAAGTATAAAAAGGATGGTGGCAACAGACAGCTCATTAGTGCCCCTTAAATATCGCTTAGTCTGTATGGAGGGAGTGGTATTTGGTAGCGTTTGCAAACCAGGGTCTTTCTCAACTCTAAGTACGTTAAATTTTTGGGGGGAGGCCTGGCCAGTCTGGTAACTGCCCAGGCCTGTGGCAGGGAAGGAGTCCTATTTGGACAGAAAGCAGGTGGATAACCTTGGCATCTGGAATAGAAGTGCAGGCGAATTCTAGATGGAATTGGAAGCCTTTGTCTCAAACCAGGGCTCAGGGTACCTAAGTGTTTAGAGAACGGCTCGGGACACCCGCTACACAAAGAGTCCATAGCCTCCCAAGGTAACTCCATTACAGGGCCCTGGGATGTCAGGGGAAGGTGACTGCGCCAGGGAACCAGGGTTTGGTCTAGTTACCCAGGCCCATCTCCCATTGGGTGCCGGGGGTGGGGGGGGATCCCTCCTTTGGGTTGGCTCTGGCATGGTTGTGTGTTGGGGGTCCAGATTTCATGCTGGCCCACGCTCCCTCTATCTTGAAGGGGCAGATAAGTTTGCCTTGTGATTTGAAACTTGGGGGGGGGGGGGGGAGATCACGACCCCCTGGGTCAATTGGAATAGTCGATGCCATAGGTACCTGAGGGGTGGTCGACCATGACTCCTTTAAGGAGATTCTATGCATTAGTTATCCCCAAAACTGAAGTGATGTACATATTGTAAGTAATATGCTAGAATGCTGTGAAATGTTTTTTAATGTTGTGTTTATGAATTTGTAATAAATATGGCCTGAGAATTTTTATATTCTCTAACGCAGGAATGTTGTTAGCTTGTCTGTCTTCTTATGGGGAAGCTGCCAACATTGCAGAGGCAGGGTGATGGGAAGCCTTGGATCTGTAGATTTGAATAGGTCTCTGTACGGTCCCCCACTTGTGCAGCTGCAAGGTAAGCGTGTGCCAAGTTATTCATACATTTAATTGGTAAGAATCAGATTTTAAGACCAATGGACTTTTGACTGGGCACCGTCGTAAGTTAAATTTACATGCAGAAATGTGCACACACCACCCCAAGCCTAAGGACTATCTAAAAGCTGCGCTTTGTGATAACTGCAGCGTTTCTATTGCATTGGATGGCAAGCCTGCATATATTGCGTTGCAATGAGGTAGAGGAGAATTTATTACAGCTCACGTGCAGCATTCAATATTTAGAGCAGGCCCTGCATCAAGGCTGGGATTGCCCAGCACTTGGCGCATACACATTCAAAACGTTTTTGAAGAGGTTGCCGCCTATGAGCCTCTATATAGCCTAGCTATGGAGGCTGTGGTTAGGCTGCTCCAAATAACACTGTGCTACGGTTTAACGGCTACTTCTAACTATGTGGAAAACTTCGGACTTTCAGGATGTTGATTTGGAACATCACTTAAGTAGGAATGGTATTAGAACTCACATATTCCCTATTCTATAGATTCCCCTTAGTGCGTTAAGCACCCACTCCAGAGAATTGTCTCTAACCTGCATGTCACCCATACCTTAACTGTACATTTTGTGAACGATGAAAGCTTGAACTAGTCTTCCCTGCTTGATCTGGTCTGCTGAGAATGGAAAATGTCACTTGCTGCCTTCTGTGGGAGTGGATAGGTTGCTTTGCTACTACCATCCAGTACCAATTATGTGAGGAAGCAAAACTTTCATTGCTCCTGCCTGATTTGTATGCATACTCTGATGGGAAAAGCTTGCCCTGCTGCTGCCCTACCTATATTTGTCCTCTGAAGGAGATAAGCTAGCACTTCTGCCTAAAGGGTTCCAATTCAATGAAGACTGGGTGTTGCCACTGCTGAATGAAGGTGTCTGGACTGCTTATGAAGGAAATGAGGATATATATAGAATGCACTTGCATAGCAAGCCCTATGAACATGGACTTTTCCACAATATTTGATGTGAGGTCCCTGTAGTCCTGAGGTTCCTATTCCCAGATGGGCAGTAATCGCGCGCCAAAACGTGCTGATCGAAAAGAGAAGCCGGGCCTGTTGCCCTATCCTCTATTTTTATTCATGTGGTGGGGATACACAAGTAACACAATTTTAATATTGGTCTGCAGGTTTAACCAAGGGGAAATGTAAATGTTTTCCTAATGGACATAACCTCATGAAAATTAGGGAACCCATAAGTAGGAGACTGTACAGTTCTTGACCGGTAGTACTCAAGTGATGCTAGTTGTGGAACCCATTGAAGAACCATACTACGCTAGGTAGGTGGGTTCATCATCTTATATGAGCGCATGAATGTATGGTAATTCTTTTAGAGGTTTAGCTCTTTAGTGCAGGTGTGTTGTGCTTCTTGTATGTTTAGGTGTGTTCTTGGAGAGTGAACAATAGTACTTTAACTCCTCTTACTACCTCTTTGGTGTATTAGCTACTTGTGTCCTACCTATCTTGTTTGAGTGAGTGACTCATGTGAGGGTATTCTTGACACAGCCACTTACCCTTTACTTATTCTTTGCGTTGGGGAAAGTAGTGCTGCTACTGTCCATGTTGCGCCTTTGTTGCGTTGTATCGGCACAAAACTTTCCACTACACAAAAGGCAAAACAATTCATATTGCCAATGCTCGTTTTAATGCATGACTTGAATGAAAGAGTGAACTCCCACAAAATATGTGAGCAGAGTTTACTTTTCTTTTATCTGTGAAGCAAGCAGATGTTAAAGTGGACTAAATTACTTTGTAACATTTTAAAAACTACCTGAAAAGGGCTTCATGTTATGTATAACACCTTCAGCCATTTCTGCCATTTTAGCCAAAATCACTTTGCATTCTGGGGATTTGAACCCAGAAGGAAAGTATTAAGGCAAAAATACAAGCCCCACAATGCAATATGCTGCTCACTGAAAAGCGAGGCATGGTGGATACGTCATAGTCAGCAATTGGAAATATGTGATCATGCGACTTCAGTGTTTCTTCGCATACATATGAAAATTAGAAAATAGTGAAGTACTACCGCTTCAAAATGTGCTGCACCAGGCTGTATAAATTGCCTTATGCAGCATAATTTAGTAAAACCATGTCGCATAATTTGGTCCTTCATTGCAGCAGAATTCCAGTGGCCCTGGTCATAGTGCACTTTACAGTGAAATGCAAAATAAAATTTCGTTCCTTAATGAGCTAGCATTAACACTCCTGGGGGTGGGGGGGGATGGCATGCTAAAAGGACATTGTTTCCTGGAACTATGCAAGCAGCAGAGACGCCATGAAAGGACCCTCTCTTCAAATGGGGCAGCGCGTGCTGCAGTTGCTGCCACACGAGGGCTGCCAGTGCAGGGGCTCCTAAGTCCTAGATGTGGGTTGGAAAGAGGAGTGCAAATATTGTGTACATTTTTCAGTTGGACAGCTGTTTTTTGACTACCACACCCATCTGAGGAAGCGGTGATGTCGGTATTCCTTACTGCTGGTACTGTTGTTCAAAATCGTTTACCAGTTTCTTGAGATGTTTTAGTTGTTTATGGTGCTCTTGCCCCTGACCACCACTCCAACCCCTTCTTTTTCCTACCTTCATTGCCCCTTCCTTTTCCTACCTTCATTGCCCCTTCCTTTTGTGTTTTATTTATTTTTTCAAGGGTGTATGCCTTTGATCGGTGCGGAAATGTCATAGGGCATGGAATATTGTATGGAGTATAGGCGTGAAAGTGGGGGTGCTGCAGCACTCCCAGAAATAATTCATGCTGGAGTTCCGAAGTTGATTGAGTAGTAAAGATGCCTTTAAAATTGGTGTTTATCTTGTCACATTTGCTGCATGTTCAGAGACGAAGGTCAAATGCCAGGCTCTGTCTTCTTACAAATTGCTGCTTATTTGGAAACTGGAGTGTACTTTTAGTTCTCTGACTGCAAAGTGAGAGGATTTTGTAAAAGTGTTCTAGGCGAAAATCCAGCTGGGGTAGAGTAAAGGAAAGAAAAGGCTATAGGATGTCAGCTTTTCTAACACACAACTCTTAAATGTTGGTAAATGGACCTATACACATGTTTGACATTATAGCATCAATGAGAAAAGCTGCAGTGTTTTTTGTCATTCTGAAGTGTGATGGAAACGAAGATTTTAATAGGATCAGAACAAATCAAGACCCTTTACTTGGTGATGAGCAAATGAGAAATCTTCTATGAAACGCTATTTCCACACATTATCCTTTTTGCACTATTTAGTTATACCAGTAAAGCTGCATATCTATGCAAATTCAGTGGCCATTTCAATAAAAAATGTGCGGTTTGGTAATGGCAGTCCACTAGCTCACAAGTGCCCCAAAATACACCACCATCTACATACTATATCCTTACCACTCTCCCGCTGAATGGGCATTGCACGTTTGCTACACTTGTGTTTTTTTGTTTGACGCTTGTATTTTTCACAATTCTTTTAACTTCAGTGATATAACATTGATGGCCGCGCCCCCACTCTGAAAACTGTTCCAGCACCACCGGTATGGAGTGTATCATTTTTGTCTAGGTTGATCTGGTTTGCATCTGAGTACCAATGTTGTATCCTCTTCAACATATGAATGAGGTCTATGGACTGATGGCACCTCTGCTTGATCAATATTGCACCAACTGAGCTTTGCAAAACAACGTTTTCACCGATTGGCCCAACATGCCGTTTTTGCACTAGTCAATATGTACAAAAGTAATTTTTTAAAACAATCAGTTAAGTCAAATGAGGACTACAAAATACAAGTTTCAAAATTCACCCACCCTGGTGCGTTTTGTGTAATCTGGTCCTGTGTAAAACTTAAAAATATAGAGAAGCAAACATCTTAGCGCTATAAAACAACGCACACAATGACAGTCCAAGGGCTTTCATTGACCTTTTCTTTTAATTTTACTACGTTAAACGTAACACTGGAAATGTTTTTCTTCATTTTTTTGTAGGTGTCACCATGGTTACGTAGGATCAAGATGTGAGCTGCTGGACCTCTATTACCTGAGAGGAGACCGTGGCCAGCTTGTGGTCATTGGTCTCGTTGCTGCTGTGGTAGCCATCATCATCCTCATAATATGCACATGTGCTTGTTACCAGTAAGTGGTGCTTTTTTGGATAGATAGATGGAAGGATGGATAGATAGATGGATAATATTGCGAATGAGGAGAATAGTTTCCTGCAGGTTTGTCTACCATGTTATTTTTTATGTAGTTGATTTGTATGGTATATCATGAACAAACTGCTGAATGGCAAACAAGGTAATTCTCATTAGAGGTAATGCCACCCTGATTATGGTATTCCTCTGGATATAGGATGGCCATTATGTTTACCTTACTTCAAGCTCCCCTTAGATGCTTTAGTTTTTAGTATTTTGTTGTGATGGTAACAATTTCTTTCCGCTTTGCGTGAAAGGCAAGTTACTTTACTAATATGATCAACCCTCCAGTACATTTATCCATGGATTCACAGCTTTCATTAATCTTTTGGGCCGTGGATTCTTAAATTGAGATGTGACATAGACTTCATACCCTGCAGACTCCTGCACAGTAGACCATGCACCTGTACTCTGGCAACTTAGCTTTATAGCCTTTGAGAAAAGACTGGTGATGATATGTAGCAGAGAAACCTAGGTAACACGCTATGTTAGTTTGTAGTATAGCACTTCCTCCTCCCGTAGACTTCTTGAACTACTCAGTAATTCTTCTACAACCTAAAGCAGTTTCAGATCTGTATGCTGAAAGATGAAGTCATGAGAGTGATGGGAAAGCTAAAGTTGGGGATAACAGAGCCAAGGGCGACTGAAGATGAGAGGTTCATGGGTCAGAATACTTAGAAAGGATAGAAACAAAACCTGTAAAGCCTTAATGTTCAGGATTAGAGAAGAGATTCATTTGAAAGAGGATTTATTAAGTATAACCACGGACACAGTGTGACTGTGTATACTCTGGCCTCAAGTTGCAATGCTCCACCCACCGACCCTCCTGCCCTAAAAAAAAAATGAAAGCACTTTGCAAATTTCTTTCCTGCTCTCAATTTCTGTCTGAACAAGATACATTGTGTCCTTTTCAGAGCTTGCACCCATGAACTGCAGGATGTGAAATGACCAATCCCTACTCCCAAAATTACTAGAAGGGCTGTGTGGTGTGGGAGCAGTGGTCTTTGCCGGCTCAAGAGAAAGGGCCACAGGGTGAAAGTACTCTCCAGTGCCCTCTTTTACAAATGTCTCTATGGTAGATCACTAGCAGTTCATGGTCCCAGGGTTCATGTCCAGTGGTTAGAGACATGCATTTGAACGTCTTTCTATTTTGATACTGATTGGGCCTAAGTCAGAAACATGGCTTTATTCTGATATCTCTAGATTCTTTCCCCTTAGAAAATTGACAGATCTTTCTTCAACAACCTGGATCATTTGCAACATTCTAGATTTTGATAGAGCGCCATGTTCTTGTGAAAATTGTAGGGGTGCATCATATTTACCGTTAGTTCGCACCCGCATATATTCAGATATGTATCAATGAATGGTCAGTTAATGTAGTGTAATTGGCATTATTAGAGTGAATAGAAGGATAGTTGTGCTATTATGATTTGCAAATGTAATGCTTAATTGAAATGTGTTTAAAATAATGCATTAGTGGAGTAGGCTATGTATAATCGAGATGCAGCAGCCAACGTGTACTATATTAAGTGCATGTGTAGTTCACTTTCCGCATATGAAATGTAATGGATTAATGCTTACAGAAGTCATTATAATTGTGTGTTTGAAAGATGTAAAGGCCCGACTGCATATACGAAAAGGAAAGGCCTGATTCGTTCTTATGTTAGCTTATTTTTGTAGGTAGAAAAGTTCTCTTGGAAAGGCTCTCTGGGTACAGTTGGTAAATTCATGTAGAGGGGAAAAGTTTGTTGAAACGTATCTTCTGTTGCAGGTGCAAGGACACATGCCTCGTTAGCAACACACTGGCTCTTTGTTTTACGAGTTAGGGTGGTGGGAGGCATTGAGATGGGAGTATACTGGAATGCAGGGATGATGTCTGCAAAGGGAGAAGGTGCCTGGGACTCAAGGTCATCGCAACCGTCCAGGATGAAGTAAGAGTTTCGATGGAAAAGTACAAGAAGGAGATCAAGATTAGGATAAGAGATTATTTGCCCCATAGAGCCCGAGTGATGGTGATCCAGTGGATCGTAAGAGGAGGACGTCGGCGGTCGCTGAAAACTGGCGGAGAGTGACTGTTAGACCTGGCATCCTTGGCGTGGGTCTCCCTTCCATTTTTTGATGATGCCTCCAATGTTATTGATCTGTTTTTGCTGGTTTAGATGCTTTGGGCACTGTGCCACTGCTATTCAGTGCCACAGTGCAAGTGCTCCCTATTGTAAATTGATGTATGTATTAGTGACTCCATGATTGGATGATTGGTTTACTTGTCAGGCCCTAGTGCAGTGCACTGAGTGTGCCCAGGGCTTGTAAATCCAATACCGCTGGTGGGCTTGCAGCACTGGTTGTGCCACCCACAGAAGCGGCTTGTAAAATGTGTCTCAGGCCTGCCATCGCAGAGCCTGTGTGCAGCCTAGGGCTGCCATGTCGACTTGGTGAGTGCACCCACTTACCAGTCCCTAAACCTTCCCTTTACTGCATGTTGGTCACCCCTAAAGTAGGCCCTAGGGCAGGGTGTATTGTAAGTACAAGGTAGGACATGCCCTGGTGTGTGTGGCATGTCCTAATAGTGAATTACAGCCATTTTCGTTTTTCACTATTGCAAGGCTACCTGCTCCCCATAGGCCAGAATGGGCAGACTGACTATTACACCTTATAGTCAGAACTGACCCAGGGAACATGGTAGAAAAACGAATTTAGTATGCCTTAACTCAGAATGATAAAATACATCTTTTAGTGAAGTTGGTTTTAACATTCTGTGTTTGAAAATACCACTTTTAGAAAGTGGGTATTTTCTTGCCTAAACTTCCAAGCCTGCCTCTGCTAGGTTGTGTATTCCTTGTCTGGAGATTGAGTGACAGGGGCTGGGGGTGGCTACAGGAGACAGGGTGAGTCAGCACAGGGCTGAATAGAAAGATCTGCATCCAGAGTGGAGGGAGGAGTTGCACCTGGGTCTGAATAGGGCTGTGCCTGCCTTCCACAATGCTGGCTCCACCTCCTGCCGGGCGGCTGAGCACTCTGCCCCACATTCTGAAAGGTAAGAAGGAGTCAGAAAAACAAAGTGCTCCAGGACTGACCAGAACTGGTTTTGGGCTAGGCAGAGGCCTCTCTGCCTCCAGAGAACAAAGAGAAAAGGTGTATAAAAAGGGGACCCAGACCCCTAGGAAATTAGATCACTTTTGGGAAACAAGAAGAAACCTTTGCTGAGGAGCGGAACCAAGAAGAAACTGAGGAGAAGACTATCCCTAAACTGAGGGGGATCTGCCTGCAGTGGTTGCCTGACTGCCAAAGAAAGGAGAAGGGAACTTTGTGTGTACTTTCATCAACTTGTGAAGGATCTCCAAGGGCTTGATTTTAGAGCTTGCCTCCTGCTGAAGTCTCAGGGACAACAGACTTCACCCACCAGCTCCCCCTGTATTCCCTTGCTGGGAATTTGGACCTTCTGACACACTTGCGTGTCTCTGGGAGCTGGAAGCACGACTCAACACGAAGAAGCGTGTCGCCGCAGCCGCTGAGTCTCGCATCGCCGGAGAAGAGTGTCGCCGTCGCATCAGTCGCCGGCGCATCCCCGAAGAAGCGCGCCGCATCCTTCGAAGCGCCTCGCAGCACCGGAGAAGAGTGTCGCCGTCGCATCAGACGCCGTCGCATCCCCGGGGCAGAGCATCGACCTCGCATCAGACGCCGACGCATCGCAACACGAGGCGCGCCCCGCATCCCAGGAGAAGGTCGTCGACCTCGCATCAGACGCCGTCGCATCGCCAGGGAAGCATGTCGCAGGGCCTGTCGCGGCTCCAAAGACTCATCGCAATCGCCGTACGGCCGTCGGGCGTGCACGCATCACATCTTCGCTGTCGCAACCTCAAGAAGACGCCACTTTTCTTTTGCACCAGATCTTCAACGCATCACCGTCCTTGCGTGTAAGGGACTACCGCATCACCTTCCCTGCAACACTTTTCGTTGCCCTGCGTTACGCATCTTAAGGTACATTGAACTCAAAGTGTCGCAGTGCTATTTTAAGAGACTCAAGCTAATTCTACCATCTTTAAAGTACAGTATGTGGATTATTTGTCATTTATGGTCTTGTGGTAAATCTATATAAAAGATACTTATTTTTATAATACAACCTGTGTGGTGTCCATTTGTAGTGTTGTCACTAGATTACTGTATGTGTTCACAAATGCTTTACACACTGCCTCTGAACTAAGCCTGTCTGCTCGTGCCAAGCTACCAAGAGGGTGAGCAGGGGTTATTTCAGGAGTGTACCCCCTTATCCTGACTAGAAGCAAGGGTCCCTATTTGGACAAAGGTACCTACCTCTGCCAACTAGAGACCCCCAGTTCTAACATTGGTGGTCAGCGGTGGGGATTCTGGACTTGCATTTGTGACTCATGTACAGTGATTGGTGAACACTACCTAGTGAGTGCAGACCATAACGCAACCACATACTTTTGGTAGATATTCTTTTCTGGGACTTTCTATTTTTGCTAAAAACTGCCAAGTTTAATCACCATGGATACAGCAGCATCCGTAGTATCTGTTGATAATGATTGGGCAGAGGAGAAACTGGAATGCTACACCGTTAACCAGCTCAAGCACTTCTGCAGGAGGTTCAAAGTTTCTATGACCGGAATCTCCAAGAAGGAGGATTTCCAAAAGGCGCTGAGGGCCTGGGTTGAAGCAAGGAAAACCCCTGAGAATGAGGAAGGGGCTGATAATGCAGATGAGCAGCTGGATGGGCCAGTGGGTCCAGGGGAGAGGAGAGCATATTCCCCCATAGGTAGCAGTGTTTCTGCCCGAGGTCTGTCCCCAGAAGAGCTGGAGGACAGAGAAAAGAGTAGGATGCATGAAATGGAGCTGACCAAGCTCAAGTTCAAGGGGCAGTTAGAATTTGAATTGCAATCTAGAAAGTTGGCCTTAGAGGAGAAAAGAATGGATCAGGAGCATGAAAAAAGTTTGAGGGAGATGGAGTTTAGAGCCAAGAAATTAGAGATTACTCCCTCTGGTGGCAGCACACCGTCAGTGCCTGGTGAGGCCAGGGTGTATATTCCTAAAGATGTTAAGGAGTTTTGTAAAAATGATGATATTGGGCAATGTTTCAAGGCCTATGAGGTAGCCATGACTTCCCACCGGGTCCCTGAGAAGGATTGGGGAGCGGGGTTGTGGGGTCGGTTCCTTAGTGAGGGACGGGATACCTTGTTGGACTTGCCCTCTGAAGTCTATAATTCCTATAGCCACATGAAAAATGCATTGATGACCAGGTATGGGTTGACTCCTGAACTCTATAGGCAGAGGTTCAGGAACTGTAAGAAGATTGAAAACAGTACCTGGGTTGAATATGTGACCTTTTTTTGCAGAGCCTTGGATGGTTGGGTAAAGGGTAGCAAAGCAAATGATTTCCAGTCGCTCTGATTTGATTGCATGGGAGCACTTGTCCAGTAATTGTTTTCCTGAGCTACGCCAGCACCTGATTGATAGTAAGCTGACTAACCCTAGGCAGCTTGCTGAGGAGGCGGACCGCTGGGTGAGCACCCAGGTCCACAAGGGTCACATGGGAGACTCCGCCAAGGGTGGGCAGGGTCCCCAGCAGAGGAGTGGGGGGGGACAAGGGTAAACAGAGGGAGTTCCAGAGAGGGCCCCAAAGTAAACCCCAAGGGAAAGGTTCCCAGCCTCCCCCTGAGAAAAAGCACGGGCCCCGACAGGTCCACCTGTCCATAGGGGACCCCTGGTGTGCTACAGATGTGGCGCCCTAGGCCACAGGGCCAATGAACCCCAGTGCCCCTTGTTTGGAAAGCCAGCACCCCTGGTGCAGTCCCCCGGCAGTTGGCTAGTGTAGCCCTGGGGAGGAGGTGGGTGCCCAAGATGGGTGGGATCCTGTAATATTGTCCCTTGTCTCTTTAGGAGACTCTGAGATGGTCCCTAGGACCCAACTGCCTGAGAACACTAAGAAATACAGGCAGTGGGTGACCATCAATGGCCAAAGAGTGGAGGATCTGAGAGACACAGGAGCCAGTGTGACAGCTGTCAAGTGTCACCTGGTGTCTAAAGAGCAGGTGGTCCCTGATGCATTCTATCCAGTTGTTGCCGCTGACAACACAGAGAGCCACTGCAAGGTGGCTCAGGTTCCCTTTGAGTGGGGGGGGGTCTCTGGTACTCTTCAAGTAGCTGTGAGGCCAGCCATGCCTGTTGACTGTTTGTTAGGGAACGATTTGGAGAGCTTCCCTTGGGCTAAGGTGGAGCGGAGTGCTCATTTGGAGATGTTGGGCTTGCCTGATTGGGCGTGTGTGACCTCCCGGTCCATGGCAGCCAGAGGTGTTCAAGAGGACCTGGAGCCTGAGAGGGAGGCCCAGGTGCCTACCGGAGAGAGAAGAGGCAGGGGGCGCGGGAAACCGGCCCCCGAAGTTCCCACGGTCCAGGAGGAGACAGACCCTGAGGGGGATGCCCTGGAGCCTACAGGGGAACAGGTAGCTGAACTGGGGGACCTGCCTGAGCTGACCCATTGGCAGCAAGATGGAGGACCCTCCAGGGAGGAGTTCTGCGAGGAGCAGAACAAGTGCCCTTCTCTCGTGGGTCTGAGGCAACAGGCCACAGACCAGGCAGCAGGTGATCAGTCTGGATCACATTGGATCTACTGGGAGAATGGTCTCCTGTATAGCGAGCCTAAGGTTGCTGAGCCTGGGTCAGCCCATGTGCTGGTGGTACCCCAGCGCTTCAGAGCCTTCCTACTGGGTTTGGCTCATGATGTGCCTTTAGCAGGACATCTGGGGCAGGACAAGACCTTTGAAAGGCTTGTCACCCATTTCTTTTGGCCCCAGATGCGCAGGAGTGCCGCCACTCACTGCAGGACTTGTCAGACTTGCCAGGCAAGTGGGAAGAGTGGGAGGAAGCACAAGGCTCCTCTCCAGCCATTCCCTGTGGTCAGCACCCCCTTTGAACGGGTGGGTATGGACATTGTGGGGCCACTGGACCCCAAGACAGCCATGGGCAACAGGTTCATCCTGGTCTTGGTGGACCATGCCACCCGGTACCCAGAAGCCGTCCCTCTGAGGACAGTGACGGCCCCCGTGGTGGGACGGGCACTGATGGGAATTTTCTCACGTGTGGGGTTCCCTCAAGAGGTGGTGTCTGACAGAGGTACTAACTTCATATCCAAATATATGAAGTCCCTGTGGCAGGAGTGCGGTGTAACGTACAAGTTCACCACTCCTTACCACCCCCAAGGAAATGGGTTGGTTGAGAGATTCAACCGGACCCTGAAGGGCATGATTATGGGTCTGGAAGAACCCATGAGGCGTAAGTGGGACGTCCTCTTGCCATGCCTTCTTTTTGCATACCGGGAGGTGCCACAGAAGTCTCTAGGGTTCAATTCCGTCACCAGGACTGACGCACACCCCATCCCCAGAGCTGATGAGCTCATAGATCGGTTAGGGGCTGCCCGGTACCTCAGAACGTTTGACTTAACGTCTGGGTACTGGCAGATCGCCTTGACTGATGGGGCAAAGGAGAGGTCAGCATTCTCCACACCAGATGGGCACTACCAATTCCGGGTGATGCCCTTTGGGATGAAGAATGCCCCTGCCACCTTTCAGAGGTTGGTCAACCAGGTGTTGGTTGGACTGGAGGACTTCAGTGCCGCCTACCTGGATGACATCGCAGTGTTCAGCGCCAGTTGGGAAGAACATCTGCGCCACCTCTGGGAAGTGTTGATGGCTCTGCGGAGGGCAGGCCTCACGATCAAGGCGAGTAAGTGCCAGATCGGGCAGGGTTCTGTGGTATACTTGGGACACCAGGTTGGGAGCGGCCAGGTGGCGCCCCTACAGCCCAAGATAGATACCATTCTGGCTTGGGAGCCCCCCAAGACCCAGACAGCGGTGAGAGCCTTCCTAGGACTCACCGGGTATTACAGGAGATTTGTCAAGGGGTATGGCAGCATGGTTGCACCCTTGACAGAGCTGACTTCCAGGAAGCAGCCCAAGAAAGTGAACTGGACTGACACCTGTCAGAAAGCTTTTGATGTCCTGAAGACTGCCATGTGCACAGCGCCCGTGCTTTAGGCGTCCAACTTCTCAAAGGAATTCATTGTGCAGACAGGCGCTTCAGAGCATGGTGTAGGGGCTGTACTTTCACAGATGAATGAGGAGGGCCTAGACCAACCTGTAGCCTTCCTCAGTAGGAGGTTACTTCCACGGGAACAGAGGTGGAGTGCAATTGAGCGTGAGGCATTTGCTGTGGTCTGGGCACTGAAGAAGCTGAGACCATACCTGTTTGGGGCTCACTTCTGGGTTCAGACAGACCACAGGCCCCTAAGATGGTTGATGCAGATGAGGGGTGAGAATCCAAAGCTGTTGAGGTGGTCCATTTCCCTACAGGGGATGGACTTCACGGTGGAACACCGCCCTGGTACAGAACACGCCAATGCTGATGGTCTGTCCAGATTTTTCCGCCTTAGTGAAGAGAACTCCCATGAGGTAGGGTAGTTCTCCCCACATTTCAGCTGGAGGGGACACGTGTTAGACCTGGCATCCTTGGCGTGGGTCTCCCTTCCATTTTTTGATGATGCCTCCATGTTATTGATCTGTTTTTGCTGGTTTAGATGCTTTGGGCACTGTGCCACTGCTATTCAGTGCCACAGTGCAAGTGCTCCCTATTGTAAATTGATGTATGTATTAGTGACTCCATGATTGGATGATTGGTTTACTTGTCAGTCCCTAGTACAGTGCACTGAGTGTGCCCAGGGCTTGTAAATCCAATAACGCTGGTGGGCTTGCAGCACTGGTTGTGCCACCCACAGAAGCGGCTTGTAAAATGTGTCTCAGGCCTGCCATCGCAGAGCCTGTGTGCAGCCTAGGGCTGCCATGTCGACTTGGTGAGTGCACCCACTTACCAGTCCCTAAACCTTCCATTTACTGCATGTTGGTCACCCCTAAAGTAGGCCCTAGGGCAGGGTGCATTGTAAGTACAAGGTAGGACATGCCCTGGTGTGTGTGGCATGTCCTAATAGTGAATTACAGCCATTTTCGTTTTTCACTATTGCAAGGCTACCTGCTCCCCATAGGCCAGAATGGGCAGACTGACTATTACACCTTATAGTCAGAACTGACCCAGGGAACATGGTAGAAAAACGAATTTAGTATGCCTGAACTCAGAATGATAAAATACATCTTTTAGTGAAGTTGGTTTTAACATTCTGTGTTTGAAAATACCACTTTTAGAAAGTGGGTATTTTCTTGCCTAAACTTCCAAGCCTGCCTCTGCTAGGTTGTGTATTCCTTGTCTGGAGATTGAGTGGCTGGGGGTGGCTACAGGAGACAGGGTGAGTCAGCACAGGGCTGAATAGAAAGATCTGCATCCAGAGTGGAGGGAGGAGTTGCACCTGGGTCTGAATAGGGCTGTGCCTGCCTTCCACAATGCTGGCTCCACCTCCTGCCGGGCGGCTGAGCACTCTGCCCCACATTCTGAAAGGAAAGATGGAGTCAGAAAAACAAAGTGCTCCAGGACTGACCAGAACTGGTTTTGGGCTAGGCAGAGGCCTCTCTGCCTCTCTGCCTCCAGAGAACAAAGAGAAAAGGTGTATAAAAAGGGGACCCAGATCCCTAGGAAATTAGTTCACTTTTGGGAAACAAGAAGAAACCTTTGCTGAGGAGCGGAACCAAGAAGAAACTGAGGAGAAGACTATCCCTAAACTGAGAGGGATCTGCCTGCAGTGGTTGCCTGACTGCCAAAGAAAGGAGAAGGGAACTTTGTGTGTACTTTCATCAACTTGTGAAGGATCTCCAAGGGCTTGATTTTAGAGCTTGCCTCCTGCTGAAGTCTCAGGGACAACAGACTTCACCCACCAGCTCCCCCTGTATTCCCTTGCTGGGAATTTGGACCTTCTGACACACTTGCGTGTCTCTGGGAGCTGGAAGCGCGACTCAACACGAAGAAGCATGTCGCCGCAGCCGCTGAGTCTCGCATCGCCGGAGAAGAGTGTCGCCGTCGCATCAGACGCCGTCGCATCCCCGGGGCAGAGCATCGACCTCGCATCAGACGCCGATGCATCGCAACACGAGGCGCGCCCCGCATCCCAGGAGAAGATCGTCGACCTCGCATCAGACGCCGTCGCATCGCCAGGGAAGCGTGTCACAGGGCCTGTCGCGGCTCCAAAGACTCATTGCAATCGCCGCACGGCCGTCGGGCGTGCACGCATCACATCTTCGTTGTCGCAACCTCAAGATGACGCCACTTTGTTTCTTTTGCACCAGATCTTCAACGCATCACCGTCCTTGCGTGTAAGGGACTACCGCATCACCTTCCCTGCAACACTTTTCGTTGCCCTGCGTTACGCATCTTAAGGTACATTGAACTCAAAGTGTCGCAGTGCTATTTTAAGAGACTCAAGCTAATTCTACCATCTTTAAAGTACAGTATTGTGGATTATTTATGTCATTTATGGTCTTGTGGTAAATCTATATAAAAGATACTTATTTTTATAATACAACCTGTGTGGTGTCCATTTGTAGTGTTGTCACTAGATTACTGTATGTGTTCACAAATGCTTTACACACTGCCTCTGAACTAAGCCTGTCTGCTCGTGCCAAGCTACCAAGAGGGTGAGCAGGGGTTATTTCAGGAGTGTACCCCCTTATCCTGACTAGAAGCAAGGGTCCCTATTTGGACAAAGGTACCTACCTCTGCCAACTAGAGACCCCCAGTTCTAACAGTGACGGTGCGGCAGAAGTAGCAGTTCGTGGTAGAGGGAGTATGAATAGGGGGACGCTTGTTAGATTTCGGTGTTTAATTGCTGTGTGATGTCTTGCGGAGTTGGAATGAGAGTCGCGTGATTGAGGATCGGACCGTGAGCGCACGCGGGGCCGAGGGATATTGTGGTGTAGAAGACACCTAGAATTGAGATCGTTGACCAGAGGTTGTGGGGGTCATGAGACGTCGTTGATCAACCCACTGAGGATAGGGAGCACATGTGTGAGTGTGTGAATAACCGACGCTGGTCGTAGGTTGTTGTGTGCAAAATATTGAGCGGTTGAATCCTATCGATTGTGTTACAGGTGATTGTCCGGTCGTTTCGCGGACAGACAGTTGCCAGAGTGAGGTCAACAATCTCGAGAGGCTGATCGGTCATTGGTGAATCGACAGAGAGGTGATTGTTCGGTAGGATGGACAATTGCTTCAGAGTGTGATTGGGACACGTGCGAACGAGAACGAGAGAAGTAGGAAGGAGGGGAGCTGCTGCGAGCGGAGGAAGAGTGATGTCAGACAGTGCCGCGCTGGGATAGGCCGGTTGGTGTGAGCCGCGCTGGCATTGGTGGATGGAAATCAGGAAGTAAAACGAAAACTTGCGCGTGAAGAGAAATTGTGTCATCATGAAATGTTTTAAGGTTTTACGAGAACTCTGTAGAGGCGATAGACATGTGGTTACTCGGTGTAGAGAGGAAGCCCCTCCCGAGGATACGCCAGCACATTATATGGCTAAAAATGTAGGATTGCATACCATAATTTGGCTTGAGAATTGGCATAAAATGACAGAAGGAGAATTGACTTTCCCACGCTATGGCACTTTCAGGTTGGAAGTATTGTACCAGCTAAAAACTATAATGGCTTCTTTATGACCGCTGCCTAGAACGACACAGTTTGAGGCGCTACATGCATGGATCAGGGCAGCGTATGACAGGAAAAGAGACAAAAGCCAGGAAAGGGTGAAGAAATCGATCAGGGCATTTCAAGATGCGAGATGGGATGCATTGGAGAAAAGGTGGAGAGTGGAAACCATTGAAGGGGATAGGCTGTTTCCACTGTTGATAAATGTAGGAGAGGCTAAGAAGAGATGGGCTGAAGAGGATGATAGTGATACAGATGACGGCCTGTTAGATAGGTTGCTAGCAGAGACCACCTCCATTTAATCCAGATTCAGAAGAGGGAAAATCAACTTCAGCAGTAGAAACTGGCGAGACGCAGGATCAGACTAACATGAGGGTAGTGGGAAGAATTTCCACAGAAACAGAGGGAGCGGGAACACAGCCTTCCATTGGGAATATGCGGTTACCGGACTCCCTGACGGTACCGGTTACCATTGGTCCTATAGTATCGGTATATGACCCAGACCGAATAAGAGAAGGAAGTTCAATGCAGACGACGGGGGGAGAGGGAACTAGTGCTGGAGGGAATGGCTTAGGAATACAAGTGATTCACTTCCCGAAGCCCTTGGAAACAAGCACGTCGTTACCAGCCACAGCAGACTCCTCTTTTAGACAGGAGGATGAGAGACCAGCTAGACCAAAGTCTTTATTCGAGTCCAAGTCAGCTTTGAGGATGTGGACACCATCAGTAAGAAATCAAAGTGATAGAATGCCAGGCGATAGGGAACGAGAAATTTCAGAAACCAGACCAAGTTACAGGAATACGATGGAAGAAAATAAGTCACAAGAACAAAGTGGTGACTATGATGAGCAAAATGGCGCAGCTTGTCAAGAAATACTAAAGAGTGCAGTACAGGCAAGGTTGCTGGACGTAGTAAGACTAAAGGCGGAGGTAGACGAAATGATCAGTGGGAGCCTGCCTTTGGAGAGAATAGAGATTTATGGGCCAGACGAGCTGCTTTTCATAGCAAAAGATGTGACTCGTAAAGCAAGGATCGCACATGAGAGATTGACCGCATTGGCTAGGAGATATGAGGTGGATTTGAATAAAACAAAGACGTTGCAAGGACCACATAGGCTACAATATAGTGATCAGGAATTGGAGGAGAAAAGGATCACAGGATTAAGGACGCATACTAAAGATCTGATTGTAGGGCTGCGTATATGGAATTTGTTGGATAAATGGGAAGAAAGATGGTCAAAGAAAAAATTGGCAAGGAAAAGTGTAGGAGAAACGCCGCCCCCGGGGGGAGGGGCGACGGGTGTTGGGAACTTTCCTTTACGGGAAGTACAGAATGGAGTGTACGTGCATGTACCGTGGAGTAGAGGTGATTTGGCTGCGTTTACAAATGATTTTCCTCGGCTGAGGGAAAAACGCGTAGAGTGGTAGAAACAGGTTGAGCGGTTTGTTAAAATCTCGAAAGTGCTGTGGACGGATTTGAACACCTTGTTTGATATAGTGGTGCCGGGAGATTTGTGGACAGCTTGTAAAATCGCAGTTGAGTGGCCGACCTTTGAACCTGAAAGGGATGCTGTCACAAATGGTCCGTCACCCATTGTTATGAAAAAATTTGAGCAAGTGATCACATGGTTGAAGCTGAAGATCTCGCCTCAAGATATCGATTGGGTTAAGATAGATCGAACTGTGCAGGAACCAAAGGAGACAGTACATGAATATTATGAAAGACTCCTGCAAGCTTTTAAACAGTATAGTGGATTAGATGCCTTAGACCCCAAAGATATGGGACAGTTTGTCTCAAAGTTTGTTTTAGGATTGAGACCGGAGGTTAGCCTCATGATACAGCACCATTTGATCTGTTGGCAGAACAAGCCGGTAGATGAAATCTTGCGGTATGCGAGGTACTGTAGCGATGAAGTGGACTCAAAGCACCAGAAGCTAAAGGACAAGCTGATGCTCGTTCAGATGCAGACAGCTCAGATCCAGCCTAGTGGAGGGACGCTGGGAAGAAGACCAGGACATTTCCAAGGGAACCAGAATGGGTAAGGCCAGGGAAAGGGGAAACCTATAGATCCCAAGACGGGGGTGGATGTGGCGACACTGAAGAAGACCACTGCGTGTCATCTTTGTCACCAGATTGGACATTGGAAACGCGAGTGCCCTTTGAACCCAGCCAACCAGGTGCAGCAGGAGGTAGAAGGGGTTCAGGCACTAGTGCCGGAGGTAGTCAACACGGTGATGAAGCCCAGATCAATGAGAGGGGGGACGTATAACCCACAAGTACAGGTCCCGCAGCCACCAAGGATCTCGCAGGGAATACGGACTTACCTGCAGATGCCCCTTTTCGAAGGGAATGATGAATACAGTCTAGACCCTACATCCTGAAGGTGCCTGAGGGGGGAGGAAGACTGCACCCTTGGAGCAGTCTTGGAGGTAGACCAGAGAGGACCTTTTGTGGAGGCAGACATTGATGGTCATCCTACCACACTTTTGGTTGACACTGGTGCTACCAGGTCTACTGTAAGATCAGCAGTAGTCCCCCAACCTACCCCTCTCGGGACAATCAATCCAAGTTGTTGGAGTAGCGAACAAAAGAATAAACAACCCGCTGACCGAACCAATTCCAATGAGGATAGGTTCCTTCCAAACTAGACATCAGTTTGTGGTGTGCGATACGAGTCCAGTTTGTCTCCTGGGAAGAGATCTGTTATGTAAATTGAATTGCACTATTTATTGCACACCCAGAGGAGTGGATGTTCAGACGAGGGATGATGATGCGACCTTTAAAGTTGCTAATCAGCATTTGTGTATAGACTTGTATCCAATGGTGACCATGGAAGAGCTTCCACCGGATTTGAGAGACACCGTGTCACCAGTGGTGTGGGACTTCACCGGAGAAGAGATAGGACTAATCAAGGGGATTGAACCTGTGCAGATCCAGGTTAAACAGAATGTTTATTTCCCTAGAACGCCTCAATACAATCTGTCACCTGAAACGATCGCAGGGATTAAACCTGTAATCGAGTCTTTCATCAAGCAAGGCATTCTGAAGGAGATCAGAGGTAGCCCATGTAACTCACCTATTATGGGACTACAGAAGCCGAGCGGGAAATTCAGGATCGTGCAAGACCTGCGAAAGGTCAACACGATAGTTCTCCCTTGTTGTCCAGTGGTACCGAATCCATCAGTGATACTGTTTCAGATCCCATGCGAAGCCGAGTGGTTTACTGTCATTGACTTGTGTCAAGCATTCTTCTCGATACCACGCCATGAAGAAAGCCAATTTCTTTTTGCGTTCCGGCTGGAAAACCGTGTGTTAACATGGTGTCGTATCCCTCAAGGGTATACAGAAAGTCCATCGATCTTTAATCAGATTTTGAAAAAGAATCTTGAGTCTCGTATTGCCACAGAACTCGGTTCTCGTGCAGTACATAGACGATCTGCTTGTTGCCTCAGAAACGGAAGATGCTTGCAGGATAGACACAGTAGCCCTGTTGAACCATTTAGCAGAGAACGGGCACAAGGTGTCTCCAAACAAGTTGCAGTACTGCCTAACCGAGGTACAGTACTTAGGACACAGATTAGAAAAAGGCAAGAGGAAGGTGTCACCAGATCGAATTGAGGCAATAATGAACATGGCAGCGCCCACCACTCAGAGGGAAGTCGGGATGTTTTTGGGAATGGTCGGCTATTGTTGGCAGTGGATTCCCAACTTTTCCTTGAGAGCAAAGCCTTTACAGAGGCTTACGCACAAGGATGTGAGTGATCCGGTACCATGGGACGAGGAGTGCTTGGTGTCATTCCTAAAACTGAGAGAGGAGTTGTGTAGTGCCCCAGCTCTGGGAATGCCTGATTACAACAAGGCTTTTTCATTGTTCTGTTGTGAGGGAGGGGTGTGCATTAGCAGTCTTAGCTCAGAACCATGGAGGTGTCCGTAGACCAGTTGCCTACTTTTCAGCTACTCTAGATCCGGTAGCTTCTGCGTTGCCCGGATGTCTAAGATCCGTTGCTGCAACCGGTGTCAGCATTGAAAGACGTGAAAGCATTGTAATGGGTCATCCTTTGACTGTGTATGTGCCACACTCGGTTGAATTGTTGATGACCAGGACTAAGACTCAGCACCTAACGAATAACAGGTTAACAAGGTATTAGCAAGTCCTACTTGCCGCAGAGAATGTGACTCTGAAAAGGTGCTCCGTCTTAAACCCTGCGACATTAATGCCCATACCGAATGTAGATGATGAAGATTGTGCGGACCATGATTGTCTTGATGTGACTGAACTCTGCACCAAACCGAGACCCGACATTGTTGATGAACCACCGGCTGACCCAGATGAAATTTTCTTTGTCGATGGTTCGTGTCTAAGAGACAGTGTCGGCCAACTAAGAGCAGCGTTTGCTGTATGTACCATTTCTGGGGTGGTTGAGGCTGCTTGCCTAGAAGGAGTACGCTCCGCGCAGGTAGCTGATATCATTGCTTTGACTCGTGCCTGTTTGGCCGCTGATCGAATTCGAATCACGATTTACACGGACAGCCAGTATGGGTTTGGTGTGGTTCATGACTTCGGACAGTTATGGTCCCAGAGGGGATTTTTGACATCATCTGGCTCACCCATTAGGAATGGAGAACATGTAAGACAACTGTTAGATGCATTGCAATACCCGAAGGAAATAGCAGTTGACAAGTGCACTGCAGATGTGAAGGGGGAGGATTTTGTGTCTTTGGGAAATAATTATGCGGACGAAGTCGCCCGCTTCTGTGCAGAACAAGGATGCATATTTACAGAGGGTTATACAGGAGAGAGCCAAGAAAGAACCGAGCTCAACATGATGTTGGCCATGGCAGACACTTGGGAGGAGCTCAAGCGACTGCAGGATTAAGTCTCAGACCAGGAACGGAACGGATGGGTCAAAGCAGGATGTGAAAGAGGGGATGTGGATGTTTGGGTCTCCAGTGATGGGAGAGCTGTGTTGCCAGAAAATCTGCTGAGCCCAATGGCGAGACTAATACATGGACCGGTACACCTTGGTAGAGATGCAATGATGCGTGTGTTTAGACAAACGTGGTATAACCCACGGTTTCGTGCGATTGCTGAAGCAGTGTGTCAGAGGTGTGTTACGTGTCAGCAGATGAATGCCGGAAAGAAAACAGTAGTCACCTTGAGTCATATTGGAAGGTCAGGAGGGCCTTTCAATAGAATACAGTTAGACTTCATAGAAATGCCTAAGTGCAATGGGTTGAGATACATTTTGGTGCTGGGATGCGTATTCTCACGGTGGGTGGAGGCTTACCCAACACGCAGGTGTGACACTCTTACAGTAGCTAAGTTATTGTTGAGGGAACTCGTCCCGAGATTCGGGATTCCAACCTCTTTGGAATCAGAGGAAAACACTTCCACAGTGAAATCATGAAGTTACTCTGTGCTGCATTGAATATTGATCAGAGACTCCATTGTAGTTATCGACCAGAGGCTTCTGGGATGGTGGAACAGGTTAATGGGACTTTGAAAGCCCGGATGGCAAAAATGTGTTCGTCGACGTCTTTGAAGTGGCCTGACGCATTGCCACTCGTGCTGATGAGCATGAGAAGTGTCCCAGATAGGAGGACTGGGTTGTCCCCTCATGAAATCCTGATGGGAAGGGCAATGCGGTTGCCAGCCGTACCGGCTACAGCTTTGATAAACATCACTGATGACTTGATTCTCGATTACTGTAAAGGACTATCTGATGTGGTCCGTTCTGTGTCCCAGCAGGTGCAAGCTGCAGCTGTTCCGGCTTCAAGCGACCTGTGCCACGACCTGTGTCCAGGCGACTGGGTGCTTGTCCGAAAGCACGTGAGGAAGAGCTGTCTGGATGTTCGGTGGCGAGGCCCGTACCAGGTGATACTGGTAACGAACACAGCAGTGAAGTGTGGAGGATTGCCGAACTGGGTGCATGCGTCCCATACCCGCAGAGTTTCAGCACCCTCAGAAGAAACAGCTCCTCTCGTAAATGAAAATCCAGCTGATGTGGCAGGGCCACATGAGAGGACAAGTCAAGCTGTAAGGGTCGCTGACGCAGCTGGGGGTGCACCAGAGCAAGCTGAAGGGGGTCCTGGCAACCAGGGCCTCGACTCTGACTCAGAAGACAGAGGTGGTGCAGTGAGTGGAGTAGAGTCAAATTCAGCCGAAGAAGGAAGTGGTGCACTGGGTATAGCAGGGGAAGGCGGAAGAACGACCAGAATCGAGGAAGGTTGGCCTGGAATACAGAGGCGACTGAATCTGAGGTTGGCACCTGAAAGAGATCTTGCCCCAGTTTCTGAAACGTCTGAAACAGAAGCAAGTGACGAAGAGCAGACTCAAGAGGGTCGGCGAAGGTCGAAAAGAACAAGAGTACCTTGCCGGAGATACTCTACCCCTGAGTGGACTTACACAGTGACTGATGCAGGGGGTAGTGAGTACGGGGAGGCTGAGGTCTGTGCAGGTGGTCAGCAAGAGCCCGAATGTGGTAGTGAAGGTGGTGCTGTTGTTGCCAGGGCTCGAAGTCGAAGGAATACTACCCTCACCGTCCCGAATCCCCCGCTTCTGAGTAAAGTCCGAGAATTGGTTTTGCATCGACTCGAATTTCCGTCCTTTGGATTTGAGCCGTATTCACACGAAATGGTAATCCTGCGTCTTGAACTTTTGTATCACATTTTGGAAGCGTTTACAAATGATCTTATCGTGGACGAAATATAACCTGTTGTAAATAAAAAGTCTAAAGAAGAAGATAACCTAGATCCGAGTGGAAGAAGAATAAACTTAGGGACTTTCCACCGAAGAGGAACGAAAATTTAGGGAAGTCTTTTTCTGGACTATGTAAATAAGAGACTGTTGTTGAAAGGTGATTTCCAGAGGTTTCAAGTGCTGCTCGAACTGGTTAAGCAAGTCACGAGTGGAGGAAACAAAGACTTTTGAGTGTTCATTGCTGAAACCAAGAACTTTTTGAGAACTTTCGAGATTATGGAGGCTAGAGATCCGAATCGTAGATCCAAATTGATTGTAGGCATACTTATAGGGGGTGTGATAGTTTCTATAATCATAGTAATTGTAGTCTCATATACAGTTCCACATGAGCTAGCAGTGCAGGGGGTGCCAGGGACTTCTACACCTAGCCAAAAAGAGGGAAACATAGGAGCTGACAAGGCTTTGCTGATAGAAGAAAGTCGTAGATTGCATGTAGATTTGTCTAGAAGTGATTTTAAGCCTAATGCTTACGGCAAGCTGCTATATGAGTACGTGGATGCGTTGGATGCGAAGGATTGCTATGTATGTATGCAGTTGCCTGCTTCAGTGGATGAGGGTATTAGGTATCACCATCTTCCACTGACGTATGGAATTTCATGTAGTCTGTTGCTTAGTATATTCTATGAAAGAGATCAGTTTGAGTATTTCTTTTCCAATTACGATGCAGTGCTTCCTGAAGTCCCAGCTTATAAACATTTGAATAAGTATGATTATTATAAGTCAGAGGATAGACTTAGGAAGTTCTTCATACCATCTTTGGAATTGGACACAGCATATGCCCACCGACATAATTTGACGTGCTCATTATCAGATGTAGAGAAAAAGTTTGTAGACCAGGTAGAAGATAGATATAGAAAACTAACGCAGACACGAGACGCAGGGCATAGTACCGTAGATTGGACAGAGGAGGAAAAATTGCACCGAACAAAAGGAAGTTATGGTCCTATAGCTTTGGACAAGGAGCAGAGGGGAAAGCTGTGTGTGAGACGTTATCAGACTTACTATGAAAAGGTTCCAGTGGGACAGAGTACGTGTGACCATGTTTTCACTATGGCAGATGCAGCAAAGAACTTTCTCCAGGGCCCTGTACAAGTGATACCTACGGTGTATTTTGTGTGTGGAAGGAATGCTTGTGAGATTGCCTGCGAACTGGTATGGTACATGTTACTTGGGAATAATATTTCCAAAGATTTACCATACAGAGGATTTGGAACTTCTGGAAGGTGGAAAGCATTCAAGAGTGAGAAGAAATGCGAGTGCAGGGGTCATAGTGGGAGATATCTTTGGAGCTATGATACCCAGTTTGGGAGTGATCTTGAATGATGTGAAGATCCAGAGACTGGCGACTGTGATAGACGAACTATCGATGAATACAGCAAAATCGTTGGTACTTGTAGAGGGAGAGATGTTGTCGGTCAGGGCAATGGTTTTACAGAATCGCCTTGCTTTGGATGTCTTATTGGCAAAAGAGGGCGGAGTCTGTAAATTATTGAAGGTTCAAGAGTGCTGTACTTATATACCAGACCACAGCAAGGATCTGGAGAAATATATAAGTAACATCACTACTATCCACACGAAGATAGCGGACTTGACTGAAGAGGGAGCCTGGGAAAAAGTGGGAAAAGGGTTTGGTCAAGTGGGGAGCTGGTTTGCGAATTTGGGGAAGGGATTCCTTGGCTATATTCTGAGACCTCTCCTTATCGTGGTGGTTTGTGTGGTTTGTCTGTGGGGTCTGATTAAAGCCTACAAATGGTATCGAGCAGGCAGAGTTGAGAGAGCTCTGAGAGAAAATGAGACGAGAATGGCTAGACTGCAGGACAGTCAATATCAAAGACTCAAGAGATTGGAGAATTACAAACCAGGGAGAATGGCCACAAGTTCCGTTTAGGTCGGTTCTTTCTCCACCCGAGTTGAATAAAATGTGATGACAGGAGTCATCAAAGGGGGGAACTGATAGAGCGCCATGTTCTTGTGAAAATTGTAGGGGTGCATCATATTCACAGTTAGTTCGCACCCGCATATATTCAGATATGTATCAATGAATGGTCAGTTAATGTAGTGTAATTGGCATTATTAGAGTGAATAGAAGGATAGTTGTGCTATTATGATTTGCAAATGTAATGCTTAATTGAAATGTGTTTAAAATAATGCATTAGTGGAGTAGGCTATGTATAATCGAGATGCAGCAGCCAACGTGAACTATATTAAGTGCATGTGTAGTTCACTTTCCGCATATGAAATGTAATGGATTAATGCTTACAGAAGTAATTATAATTGTGTGTTTGAAAGATGTAAAGGCCCGACTGCATATACGAAAAGGAAAGGCCTGATTCGTTCTTATGTTAACTTATTTTTATAGGTAGAAAAGTTCTCTTGGAAAGGCTCTCTGGGTACAGTTGGTAAATTCATGTAGAGGGGAAAAGTTTGTTGAAACGTATCTTCTGTTGCAGGTGCAAGGACACATGCCTCGTTAGCAACACACTGGCTCTTTGTTTTACGAGTTAGGGTGGTGGGAGGCATTGAGATGGGAGTATACTGGAATGCAGGGATGATGTCTGCAAAGGGAGAAGGTGCCTGGGACTCCAGGTCATCGCAACCGTCCAGGATGAAGTAAGAGTTTCGATGGAAAAGTACAAGAAGGAAGACCTGGCCGAAGATGCGTGACAAAAGGCGTGTTCAATTGTATTTGCGATTTGTATTCGGGATAGTGCCCCGAGGGTGGAGGCCAGAGAAGAGGTAGGGGAGACCAGAGAAGAGGACAGAGAGGGATTCGGTGAAGGAGCATCTTAGAGTCGAGCTCAAAGTGCTATGTGAGTGCACTTCTTAGGAAGTCTTCACAGCTGACACCTTTTCCTTTACTCTTGCCTGGGAAATTCGTTAAGTAGGTATGCCACTTTAGCGATAGAGTAGGGACAGCTAATGGTTTCATGTTTATTTAGGTAAATGAAGAATAATATAGAGATTGGAGCTGTTATTGCTTGCCTAATACTTCTGGAGCTAACGATTCTCCTTATCCTGAGTCGGATGAGACTCCTGCGTAGGATGCTATTTGTATTAGTGCCCATCTATTTCTTTAACCTCGTGTTGAGGTGCTTGCATGTGCAGTTATTCTTGGCTGTAATAAAACCCCAAAATTGAATTCGGAGTCAGTGGTCTCTAAGGTAACTGGATTCTCAAATTGTTGTAAACTTGAAAAGGGTTTCCCCTTCACACTATTCAGCAGGTAAAAAGATCCTGGCGACCTGAAGATTCTTAGAGGTGATAAGATAAGAATCAGCGTTAACAGTTTCAAAACAACATTGCATGTTCTAGGCACCATTTCATCGTGGGGTTTTCTCCCCTTGTTTAAAATCTGCCTATTTTCATATCTTGAGAATGACTATCCACTTTGACCTGCTTTTTTATTTTGTTGCTGTAAATATTTTTATTTTGTGTTGTTTTAGAGCTATATAAAAGCTGTTTATTTTTAGTAATATAATTGGGTATTCATTTACTGAATGCTGCTGTTATAGTGAACCTCGCTTCACTCTCACCTCCTGTAGACTTTGGCCTTGTTTGACCACCAATACTCATTGTGACAAAAGAACCTAGGGGTACTGTTTTTCCGGATTTGATAGGTTTGCAGGTCTAGAGCATTTACCTTAGGGGCACACAAGTATGAGGTGCTAGTTTTAAGAGGCATACTGATCTTAAGCAGAAAAATACCATCGCACATATCCACCAAAATGACCCTCCTCCAGGAGTGAGTGACCGGCAGATAGACAGACAATCCGTTAGTCAATTGTAAAATTTCAACACACACCTATTCCAATTCCCTAATCCTGCTAAGCTTCGGTCCACTGCCCAAACCACTACATTTTCCTTAAATGTCAAAGCACAGCTTTAGTTTTCATCAAGTGGATTATCATTCTTCGCCCATCACGTCCCCTCTCAGCAAGATTCCTGAAGTAATACTTGGGGTAAAATTACGAGGTCACCAGATTTGGGCCCATTAGGTCTTCCCCGCTGAGTTCGCCTTACAGTTCCCATAAGAAATGATGAATTTCCAACTTTGTAATTCCAGGTTCAAATCCCCCCCCCCCACCCCCATTATAAGATAACCTGTGTGAATGTAAACAGAATCACTGTGTTTTATAGGTCTGGTAATTAAGTAGTCACTTATAATGAGGGCCTTGGAGATCACGCCCAAGTCCCAATTTCTATTGTCATAACTTTCCGGGGTAATGATGTGCCTCTGCTATTGTAAGGCAAACACCACTTTGCACCTAATCATAATTTCTCTTATAAGCAATTAAAAGGCGAGTTGACCAAACAGTTTTACATACACATGAAATACACGATCTGGCTTTACTCCCGGGGGAGGGATAAAATATAACCTAGTGGTAAGACTCTGTCACAGACAAACTCGCAATATCTGAAGCATAAGAGTGCAGGTTCCTGGTGCATAAGTGTAGAGGGGAAACCAGGCATTCACCAGATCCAACATTTCCGTAGTTATATTGCTTTTTCTTCTAATGAATACACTTCATTGTGTAGATTTCTGCTGAAACAATCGACAGCAGTATTTTACCGCAGAAATAGTCCTCAGCAACACCCAGTTATTTCGATAGATGGCCCGAAAACTATGGGAAAAATCATATCTGAAAATTTGTTGCAATACCAATCTGAGTTTTCCCCTCTGAGTTTTTAAATTCCATATGTGCTGGCTGATCCCAGGCCCAAATGCCACAGATACCCACATCCCAAAAATCAGCCTTCTCAAACTGATTCTTATGTACATTTAAAAAATAAATAGCAGTCATTCACCTCCAATTTCTTTTCATTTGATTTTTTTTTCCTCACCAAGCGATGCAGAGTCGGTACACAATGAAAAAACATTGTAAACCATGGCTCAGTTGTTGGCTAAGTGTATTGTGTGCTTTGAACAAACTATAAACACTATAATTTCTGTGGCTGAAACCAGACTGGCAGACATAAGTATTTGTTGTTTTTGAGAATTGGCCTTCTGTGTAAAAAGATTCGAGGTGAAAACGTTATTGCCCATTTCTCTTGTTTTCCCTAATTGTATTTCAAGCTTATTTTTGTAATTATTCTAATGATAATTGTATTTATTGTTCCTTTATTTCAATGATTACTTTACTTGGGAAATCACTGAGCAATCTGCCCACATCACGCCTTGATGACTTCAGAATATTGTCTACGTTTCAGCAACTTATATCTTTCTGCGATCTCCCTTTGGTTTCATACCTGTTTTCGCCCAAAATTGTAAATTGCTATGAAACACAAATAATTTGGCATGCCTTTTGTGATCTAGCATTGATATATAAATACTAATAAATAAATACAACATGGCAAGTAGCCTTGTTGGATAGTGTTTAAAATGCCCATGATTGCATCCGGTTGTTCCAAAACTTCCATGCAGCATTTAAATAGTTTCAGAATGAACACAAATTTGTTTTATGAGAAAGTGCCATTTAGCAATAATATATATACCTTTCTCTTTCCAGTCATTGCAGGAGGCGGCGGAAAGAAAAAAAGAAAGAGGAGCGCGTTGAAACCTTAAATAGAGATGATGGTAACACTGAGGATAATATCGAGGGTCCAGTGGCACCGAGGCAAGTTAAAATATTTGAGTTCACAGTCCAATATTACACTCTTTGTTAGGAGTAAAAGAGATCAACTAATTGCATTCACTTGCTGTCTCCTTGGCGTGTATGTATGTACGTTTTATGTGCCTAGCAGGAAGCTACCAGTGGAGTGCTCTTCAGGATGAAACATTCCAGTGAAGACACTTATGATTTCAAGAGAGGCAGAAAGTGAAGGTTTTATGTGCCCCCTATCAGACCGGTGATGCGGCTGATTGAGGTACATCTCTGTACGGTCATTATGGTTATAATGATTGTACTAGATATTTCCAGTGGTAAGGCAACTTGCAAAGAAATGGAGTTTGATGTTCTTTTTCTTCTGTATGGAACAGGGTAGGATTCTCCACCAAATACAGTTCACTGTGGAGCATAACTTTGCACTGCCAATTTGATTTGTGCAGCTCCATCTTGTTTTATTTATTGTATTCCTAGACCCTGGCCCTAGCCACAGGGGCAGCAGGGTGCTAACCTGCTGAATCGTACTACCCGGTCCAACCTACACCCCGCCCCATTGTCCTCTATTCATGAATACACAGAGTCGTTGATCATAAATAACTGATCGCAGCTTATGGATTCCAATCAAACCCAAAAATCACTTGAAAAGACCTTAAATTTAATTTGAGCGCACAATAATGCATCCCTTCTAAGAACCATAAAGGCCATAAATCACTGATAAGCATTGTGATTCATTGTCACTGCTCACGGACAGAACTTCAGTTGTCACTCAACATTTGACTGTGCACAGGATGTGAAGCTCCTATGGGTTGAGTGCAGTAGCTTGTAGGCTTCCCTTGCTACTGATGTTTGACCTCCTATGCCGTTCAGGCCATGATGTCCCTAGCGTTAGACTTCCCAAGGCTCACAGGCAACCATTTCATTCCTTAGGCCTTCCAGCCACCTTAGGGTGTTCTAAATTTGTGACCAATTGAGGATACCTTGGTGATATGATCCCTTGATGGTGAAAAAAGTGTTCGAGTCGAGTAAATGGGGCTTCCTACTAGGGGTTCGGTGGGAAATGGCTTCAGGGTGGAGTGGATCTTCCTTCTCTCTTCTTTACTATACACCTATTGCGGTGGTGAATGGAGTTTTGTCTAGTAGCTTTCAATTGGCTAATGGTACTAGGCAGGTCTGACCTTTTGCCCGATGCTATTCGCCTTGACATGCACCCTTCTAAACGCTGTTCTCTTAGGGAATGGATTTTCTGATCTGTTGAATGAATGTTGACCCCCATGCTCCACAGGCTATTCTAGGAGTAGGGGCACTGGGGGTAATATCCCTTGTTCCTGATGGGTAAGGCAGATGGTGTCTCTGCCATAATTTCTGGACGTCCTATGAAGTAACTTGTGCTGAGTTCTGGAGTCCTATTTAAGGAAATCGATACAGTGTTTTGTTATTCTGGGTTTGCATTGATTTTGATGAAAATATTTCTCCCCCAGGTAGGTTCCTCAAGCAGAATTTTTGCAAATTAGCCTCAACCTGCAAGTTGATCAAAGAGTACATGAAAAATATGATCCTTAACTCTGTAATTCATACATCTGATAAGATGGATAATTTTCCATTATCTTTAATTGGTCAGTCTCATCATTACATTTATTATATGTTTGTATATTATCTTGGCAATCAAATTGTATGGCAAGCATTTTTTTTCAAGAATTTAGACTAGAATAAGTAGCTTTGTATTGGCTATTAAAAACGTCTACAGGTTTAGAAAGTTTACGTATCCCACTAGTTTGGTCAGATGGACCCTCCCTAACTTCAAACGATTTTATTGGGCTATGTTTGAATGTTGCGTGATGAAGCTGATACGGGGAGAAATAGGTCAGTCTTTTCTCTGCTCATCCCTTTTTTGAGCAAAAGGGATAAACTGTACCCATATGGTGTTCTGGAGGCCTTGCGTTACCTCGTGTTCAGGCTCTTCTCTCCATTACAAATAATGAAAAATGTGAAACTTAAAACTCTTTGGACATTCATTAAGACCTGGCTAGTCATTCAAAACTGGATGGGTGTTCTATGAATTACTGTGAATACTCCCTCGTGGTACAACTGGTATCTAGGCTGTATTTAGGTTTCCGGCCCAAATGATTGGGTGATGGTGAGAGTGCTTTAGTTTTCCTAGTTTGGTGGCTGCAGTGTGATTAAAATATTTTGAGGGGCTGCAAGTTGAGTTTACACTCCCAGAAGCACTTTTTCTGTATATTCAAGGATGGAATTTTTTTATTCAATCTAACATTCTGGGAGATCTATTAGTCAGCCTGACCTTTGGCCGTGCAGAGCAAAGTATGCGCACAGATGGCAACCTTTCTGGTCGTCTCCACCAGACCCTTTGGCACCACAAATTGTGGCCTGTGGCCTTGGCCTGTGCACAGTTCTCATCGCCCAGAGCCCACTGCACGTGATCTGGTCACTAACTCGATCTAAGGCCTTCCATTCAAACTCATTTTAAGTTATTAGTTTTTTATGTTTTGTTCTAGTAACTTTTTTAAGAGGGCTGCAAACAGTATCCAAACTCATTTGTGAACTGTTTTATGGTCCTCAAACTTGCTTTACAAATGTAAACAATTTTCACACACCTTTCTGTGGAGTCTACATATCACCCCGTGTGGAAAAGCTGTGCCCTTCTTACCCCCACTTAGCTGCCTAAGATGTTTTTCTTCTACAAGTTCTTGAACCATTGATGTTGTGTAATGGCAGCTGGATCAACATTTTCAATTGGTTTTCGGCAATTCTAGAAATGCATGCCAGTCAGTTCTGCTTTCGAATTCAAAAACTGTTCTCGAATTGAACTTTACAAATGTATAAAAGAATAGCAGTTTGAAATACATCCAACACCATTGATAACAAATTCTAAACTTCTTGACGGATTCATAGCGAACTTCTAAAAGGCTTGTTTGGAGTAAAATTCTACCATCATGTCATGTTTGTTGTTATTTTTTTTATTTTTTTCTGTAACAGAGTGATAAAAACATATTGAACTTAAAATAGGAAATGTTAACTTTAGGGCATTTCAAATTCTATTTCGCCCCAACCGATCAGTTCAAAATTTGTACAGAAGAACATGAACTAGACATGTCATGCGTCTGCTAAAGTTTGTGCAGATTTTTAAAATTATGCAAAGTTATTAGCAAACCAGAAATGCCATTTTCTTTTAATATTTCATTCAACAAATCTGTAAACATAAGAAAGCATGCCATTGCCCAACAAGAGTATGTCAAAGAGTTTAAATTTAATTTGCAGTGGTAGGCATTTGTCATTGAACCCTTTAGCCCTAATGCCAATTCTACAGGAATTATCAGTAAAACAATGGATCCCATGGTGGAGCTCTTGTCTGTTGCTTTCTTCTGGCCAAGTCCATTCCAGCAAGTCTTTGATTACGTAAGAATTTCACTGTCCTATTGTTGTCATGCTTGTAGATCTAAGCTGGTTATACAACAGTAGTTATGTTGTGTTAGCAGTAGAATAACAGCTTCTTTAGAAAGCCCCCAATGTTGCTGCATGCCATTTTTTGCTTATGAACACTGTAAATCTGTCTCGGGTCTAACCATTGGCGCAGCCTAGCTTTTTGACAAACTTGCTAAGTGTTTTAAGAAACTGTTCCTTACAGAGAAGTGTCTCACTGTCTTTTCCGATGATATCAGACTAGGCCTGAGGAGCTCACATGTGCCTTCTAGAAACCTTAGTACTGCAAAGGAGTCTGCTCTCTGGGCTCTGGTGCCAGGCTTTGTGACGAGAATGAAGGGACACATTGCTGGTTAGGTGCAAGGAATGATCTGTCTTTGGCCATCGGGCTGTTCCCTTCTTCCGCCCTATAGTCAGTGCTTTTTACTACACCAGAGATCTCCTATGTATGAAAAAACATTTAGTTTCTGTGAAATTTGCTCATAGAGGCAGTTTAGTTGTCAGTTTCCCATATGGCTGAACTAGACCCACAGGTGCGCGCACTGACCACAAATGAAACTTTGATGGGGCTGGTAAAAAAGGTTTTTGACTTGAGAGGCGTGCTGATAGCAAAAGTAGAAAAATCCTAAATTCACTGAAGTATTTCTGCCATTACAGCTTTTTGTTTGTCGGAGTGGTTTAATATTGGTGGTAATTTGTCTATCCAATATAATTGTAGTAAAATAAGTTTGGACTTTTTTTCAGTGCATCAATGGTTGATGAAGCTAATCAGACTGTCTCGTTACATAATGAGACGAGAAACCTCACTGCAAGGGGTCAGGAACATTTGGTGGATTAGAAAAAGGTAAGTCCTTGTATGTATTTGGTGGTGGTTATATGTTTGTAACATGTACAGCTGCAAGATGTCTCACTTTGTTTAGCATTTGCTGCTGAAATCTGGCTGTAACTCTGCACTCCATTCTGAAAGGTCGATTAACCTGAGTGTCAATAAATAGGATGATTATTTATAGCACGTAGACATGTGAAAAACCATGGTATTAGGCACTTTAAATATAGAAAATTATTTAATTGTTCAGATTGTGATAGAGCTAATGCAGCTGCTGGGTTTGTACTGCACAGGGAACAATGAGGAAAGACAGAAAAGTACATTTTGAAAGTAAGTAGGACTTACAGGAGGTACCATGAGGGCTTCTTGGCCCCCAAGGTCCCTCTGGAGCCAAGGGGACTTCATCCCCCAACTAGTAGTGTGCCAGGAGGCACGTTTGCAGAGTGGTGGAGAAAGGGGGCATGCCTCTGACAACTTCTCAGCCATCCTGCTGTGTGGAACTTACTGGAGGTAACAAGAGGGGTAGTTGGCCCCCAAGGATGTTCTTGGGGGCCAATTACCCCTCCTGTTACTTCTAGTAAGTCCCATACAACAGGATAGCTGAGAAGTTGTCAGAGGCATGCCCCCTTTCTCCACCACTCTGCAAACGTGCCTCCTGGTACACTACTAGTTGGGGGATGAGTCCCCTTGGCTATTGATGGTTCTCAGGGGCCACCTACCCCATCTATTACCTCCAGTAAGTCCCATACAGCAGGATTGTTGAGATCTGATAGCAGACCATGCCCCCTTTCTCCATCACTCTACAAACGTGCATTCTGGCGCACTGCTATTTGGGGGATGAAGTTCCCTTCACCCTTGAGGGTCCTTGGGGGCCAACTAGCACTCCTGTTACCTCCAATAAGGCCCACACACTGGATTGCTGAGAGGTGGTCAAAGGCCACGTCCCCTTCCTCCACCACTCTGCAAACACGCCTCCTGGTACACTACTGCTTGGGGGAAGAAGTCCACTTTAGTCCTGAGGCCCTCAGGAGGAAAGGGGATGTCACCCTCCCCCACCAGCAGTGCTCCGAGAGGCACGTTTGCAGAGTGGTGGAGAAAGAGGCGTGGCCTCTGACACCTCTCGGCAATCCCACTGTGTGGGGCTTACTGCAGGTAACTGGAGGTCTTGTTGGCCCCTAAGAATCCTCAGCAGCCAAGGGGACATCATCCCCCAACCAGCAGTGCGCCAGGAGGTGCATTTGCATAGTAGTGGAGAAAGGGGCTGGGGCCTCCCGCGAGTTGCGGCTTTTTTTCTCCATATTTTTTAGGATGGAGGTGTTGCATGGCACCCCTTCCTTGGATCACTTTGGGCCCCAGGGACCCCATCCCCCGAAGCCTGATCTTTTAAAAAGGGGAGCGGGGCCACACGCCCCCCCCCAGCTGATTTCGGCCCTGTAGACCGGGGCCCAGATTTTTTTTTTAGTACAAAGGGAGGGGGTCGAGGCCCCCCCCCCCAGGCTTACTTTAGCCTCAGGGACCCCATCCCCCAGGGCCAAGCCTTGGTTTTTTATGTTTTTTTAAACAGGGAGGGGGGCCGGCATGGCCCCCTTCCCCAGGCTGATATTACCCTGGGAACCCATCCCCCAGGGCTTGGTCACCATGTTGGGGACCGCGGGGGAGCCTCAAGGCCCCTGTGGTCCCTGCCGGCTCCCTGTCTTCTGCGGGAGCCGGCATTGCTTTTGGACAAAGGGAGCTGCAAACATGCAGCTCCCTCTGTCCAAAAGCAATTCCGCTCCACTTCATGGACGCAAGAGCATTTTTACTGATCTCGCTTCCATGAACCGGAGCAGAGATTGCTATGGCTCCTGCCAAGCCATAGCAAACTGCAGCGTCCCGGGGGTGACCATCCCGGGACATTGCTGGAGCCGGCCCTGGGGGGTGGTGGTCCCCACGGCCATTTATGGCTCTGAGGGGGGCCCCCCCTCCAACAAATAGTAAGCCCCCGGAAGATGGTGCTCCCAGGGGCTGCGTGGGGGGCTGGAGCCCCCACACATTTTAATTTAATATAGACCTGGGGGTGGCGGTCCCCGCGGCTGCAGGAGGCCCACGCGGCACCCCGTCATTATTTTAATAATGCCCCCGGGACCTGGCCTACCCGGGGCCCTAAATAAATTAAATGCAGGAGCCCCGCTTAGTTTAAAAAAAGTTTTTTGTTTTTTTTAATCGGTCGGATTCGTAAATCCACGGCGACTACTGCCGATTCTTTTTTTTAAATGCTGTGGGGCCGGTGTGTTTCTACCCTGCCCCCCTTTTTACTTTTTTTAAATGTTTTTTCTTGTGACTCGGATCAACCGTGTCACAAGTTGTCTGCCAACTCTTCCTGGTTTGAAGTGTTGACAGCCAATCAGATCTCAGGCACGAGATCGGGAAGGGTCGTGGATCCACCGCGGCCACAGTTGTATATCTGAGAAATCTTTACATTTCTCAGGAACTACTGAATGAATTTACACCATTTAACAAAAAGAGTGCTTTCTGGACCAAGGGCTATCTTTTTGCCAAATTTGGTGTAATTCCGTTCAGCAGTTCAGGCTGTAGCCATGTCTAAAGTTTCCTATGGAAATTAACATGGAGAAAAAGCGTTTTGGGACACCCCCCCTTTTTCTCGGCCCCCGCTTGACGGATCAACCCGAAACTTTCATGACAGCAGCTGAAGTGAGCGTCAAATTGTTTTGAAAAGTTTGCAAAGATTTGACTAACAGCACCAAAGTTATTGGCAAATCAAAAACAGCTTTTTAATAGAAATCAGGTCCTAACTATAAGTACTTACTGGCGACCACCAAAGATTACAGGGACTTTATAGTTAGGCTCAGATTTCACTCGTACAAAACCAGTGAAATTCAGCAGCTATAGTTAGCTGAGCTAACTAGAACTCAGCCCCACAATGCTTATGAACTCACATTTTACATTACTCATGACATGGTCAGTGACAACAGCCTGTCAGTCACCCATACAGGTACTTACACACAATCACTCCCCCATACAGCCACTCACACAGCACTTGGTCACCCATACAGCCACTCACATATCCACTCCAGACCCATACAGCCACTCCTACACCCCTCACTCACCAATACAGCCACTCATACACCCCCCACTCACCAATACAGCTATGCAGTTACACACACACACACACACACACACACACTCTCTCTTTTGTTCAGGCAGATTGGCTGGCATCTGTCACAGAGAGGGGAGAACGTTTGCGAAGACATTTTCCCCATGGGCGTGTAGCCCTCGGGTAGCCACACCTCTAGGATGTGCCACTAAGCTCCACACACCAAGAGAGGGGGTCTTGCCATCTTGGGAGTGGTCAGAATAGTGTACTCTGAGATAGCTAGTTGCCACACACTGCAGGAAGTCCTAATCAGGCAGGGGTGAGACTTGACAGCCCATTAGCTAGTAACTGTTGCATCCCCTGAGGGCACTTTCTGGGCATAAATATGGTACCTCTGGCACAGAGACCTCCAATCACATCTGGTCTGGAGAGAGGATCGAAGGACTGCCCTGCTGTTCCCTGGACCTAGCAAAAGAGGCTACACCAAATACTGGAATGCGCCTGCTGCACTTTAAGCTAGGAAAGAGAGAACTGTACCTGTGGTGCCTGGCTTGAGAAAGTCTCTACCGGGTCTCAGACTGAGGAAGCAAACTGAAAGAGTCAGTTGGCTTACTTCCTGTTACAGCTCCAGGGTTGCAATTGCTGAAGAAGCCCACCTTGGCAAGTTAGTAGCTGCAATCACTTGATCGCCACTGACAACCAGAGTGCAGCCTGTAAGACAGAGTCCTGATGCTCAAAAGTTGCACCCGAGTCTGCTGGACCTGGGAGATTTGTCTGAGTGGAGTTTTGTCATCCAAAACTGACACTATCCTTCACTAAAGAGAACCGCTGGCTTTGCTGTGACCAGTGACAGGCAACTGGCCCCAAGAGGACTTTGGGGGACATTGACCCCTGTGGCCAAAGTCACCCCACCAGGAATTTGAACTGATGAGTAGGCACACAAAGTGCCCTATCGACCGCACAGCATCCTCAGTGTCTTTAGCATACTGTATCCCTGGCTTCAGGACCACTCCCTATAGAGTTTGGAACTGGACAAGATATTGCTTTGGTGACAAAGTAACTGTTTTACAAATCCTTACTGGCCCCTTTGACTGCTTCCCTGCTGGAATTGGTCTCCCAAAACCGGCCAAAGTAGCCGAATAAAATGTTACAAATATTTTACAAAGTTTCCACTGACCACAGCATTTGCCAATGCTTCATTATGAACTGAAGGAAAAGCAGTGATTCATGTTTTACTTTAAAATCTATATCACTGGATCTCTTCAGTGGATTTTGTTTGTTTTGATGTCTAAAAACGTATAAAAATAAGATCTATGTTCATAAGTTGGTGTTGGATTTCTTTCACATTGCATGACTATCTCATTTCACAGTTTTGGTACTTCTGACTGCTTTACACTTGTTCCGTTATTTGAGCCTGGCTGCTCTAAGCCCCAGCTACCTCTGGTGAAGCTAAAGGTTTTACAAACCTGGCTGAACCCAAAACAGTATTGTGAGTGTATTAAATGGTGAGGTTATATTAAAGCGAGGTCTTGCCTGTCAAAAATGGTTACTTTGATATGTCGCACTGCAGGTTTTACACTGCAGCAGTCGGGCTACAATGTCGGGCTTGAAAGCATGTTTTGTAGGGCGTTCTATGGGTGGCACAATATGTGCTGCAGTCCACAAGGGGTATTTAATTTTCATGCCCTGGATACATTTTCCAAACCATATACTACAGATTTATCCCCAAGTTAAATAGGTCAGTCAGGGGTACCCCAATTTACCACAGGCCCTTTACTTATGGTTAGCAAGGGGATCTAGGTAAAGGTGCGAAATCTGGGGTGACCACTCAGAAAAGGCAAATTTACTATAGTATGCTTTTATTGTCCTCCATTCTTGTTGTGCATGATTTTCTATACTACAATGTTAGCTATGCATCCGGTTGCTATTGATTTACTTAATTAGCAGTTTTATAAAGTGCCCCTGCGCCAAAATACAATAGTTTTCTTTCCAGGAACAAAAAAAACTTAAAAGGCAGAACAACTCAAGTAACGGCATTTAAACAATGGAACAGTAGAAAGTGTTGCTTTGAAAAGTATTCAGATACCTTTTAAGATTATCTATAGTTCTCTCTTAGCACGTACTTTTGGTCTTCATGGAAACTAATTTGTGTAGAAAGAAGCACCAAATACATTTGGGAAACGATTATGAACGAAATATGATATAACTGGAATTTTTGTGCTGTAACCCCCAGAAAAGGTAAATTACTGCCATAGAGGAAGAGATGTGGCGCAGTGGCCAGAGCGGTTAACTCTGGAGCTCGGGGGGGGGTCATGGTTTGATCGTTGGCGGCAGCTCAGCCTCAATGTGACTCTGGGCAATAGCTCACTTAATCTCCCCAACGGCCCCCAGCGCCTGGATACACTTAGGGGTGATAAGTCGCGCTGTACAAATCTGGGATTATTATTATTGATGTCTAAATATGTTTTGGCATTTATATTAGCTTTGTATTTTTTCAGATGTGGGTCTGCATGTTGATCAAAATATTGGTTGAAGTAAATTAATATTATTGTTGCAGAGGGCTTAAATGTGCATTGAAGCGGCTGATGTAACAAATTCAAGCGTTCAAAACGATTTGATATGAATTTGACCTGTATTGCAAAACTCCTACACATCAAGCGGATAGAAAAATGTGTCTGTAATGGAATTTTATAAAGATGGAAGAATTTGAAACAGAAAATTCACATTAGCATTTAAGCCATGTAGAATCAAACTTCAGCAATAGCTAAGCATAAGATCTGGGTATAGTGCGCTAACGCATGCAGCAGGGAACTAGCAGGAGTGAATAGAAGGCTAATGTTGCATTGAATTGCACGAGGGACTACTTTACAAGCACTTGAGTGTAGTCCAAAGGATACTCCCAAACAGCCAATAACATGATATGAGAGGCTAATTCTACTGCGCTAAGCCATGACATGCTTGACAAAGTCTAAAGCCAATGGTTGAGATGGGCTTGTTGAAGAAAGCCATTGGTTGAATGGGGAGCACCCAAAGCTAACTCTATGCACTGTCAAAACCAAGACCTACATATGAGATGTAAATAATGCTTTCAATCCTATATAACCAATTATATCTTCTCCTCCCACAGGATATTTTGACGGTGCCTGCCGGCAGGTTCCAGTACAACTATATATTTTGCTGCTTTTCACCGGAGAAAAAAGTACTTCCACGAAGAAATATTATACATATTAAAAGAGTTCATATCTACTTGTTTTCTTATTTATAATTATTAATGTTATTCTTACAAAATACTTTTGTGTCGTTTTTTAAAACCTAAAGTCCTGTGTTTTAGTAATAGAAATATCACAGGTAACCACATAAATTCTTCACAAATATATGCACAAAAAACTCTAAATTGCTGAAATGTAGTTTTCTTCCACGAAAGAACAAAAGTATTCCTACACAATATGATGTTACCTAAAAGAAAAAATAAAGCTGTTAAAGTAAAATGTACCAGAATATTTCTTGATGACCCGACTCCAGGTAAAGTAAAAGTTGCCCCATGAAGAAATATTAAACCCTGCTGATGATTGCCAATAAGCATGGAAATTGCATGACAGCTTTCAGTAGTTACTGAGAAGTAATGGGCAGCAAAAATAATACAAAATGACTTGCGGGCTTCTCGGTCACTCTGTGGCATCATTCGCTTTAACATTGTCGGTTTGAGAATATTGAACAGTGCAAGAACCACAGTGCTTGCAGAGGCTGCCAACTGCCCCGAATACAGGAAGATAAAACACCGGGATAAGTATGTTGGAGAAATGGTGCATGTATGGGCACGGAACACAAGTTACTGCAACCTCTCAAGAACCAGAAAGGACTAAAAAGACTAAGCTCAGTTTTGCTTGAAAGGGGATGAAAACATGCTAAGAACTCTGTAAGATGCGGACAGCGTGCTCACACATTCTCATAAGTCAGACATCTTAGGAAATCAAATTATTTAAAAAATGGCTTAAGGTAAAATATATGTGTGGCCAGTGGCGGCTCCACCATGGGGGCGTCGCCCCACTGCTTTCTCGCAGTGCGAGAAGGCAGAAACATAAAATGGCAAAACTACCATTTTATGTTTCTGCTTCTCGCATTGCGAGAAAGCAGAAGTGCCTTGTTGTGGGAGGGCGGGTGGGCGGTCCCGCTCTAGGGCAGGGGGGGGAGTGACTGTTTGGTCAGCCCCAGGGCCGAACAAAGCAGTCATGCGCACTCCCCCTTTTTCTCTATGTAGGCTGCTGCATGCAGCCTACATAGAGAAAATGGCCCGGCTGGGGCGCTCTCCGCTGTGCCTCACCAATCACAACGCTGCCATTGCAGCGTTGTGATTGGCTTGGGGGAGCAGGAGGAGGGAGGCTGCCTACAACGCGCCAGGACTCCAGAGCGGCAGGAGCTGAGGCGGCGGCGCGGTCGCAGAGAAAGGTAAGTTTTTTACTTTTTTTATTATATATAGATCCCCCCCCCAACCCACCCACCCGGGCCGCTTCATACTGAAGGCAGTGTCGCCGTCGGCCTTTTAAGGGCTGTCCTTGCTGTATGTATGCCATGCGGCCTACTGTGTTACGATTGCGTGTCCTAATACAAAGACAGAAATATTGATGTCTTAAAACGATAAAATCAGCTGAATGTTAGGAACTTAACGAAATGGCAGGATTATATGGTCATGACGTAGTTTTCTGCCGACTGTTGCCCCTGTTAGTTAATTGACCATACTTTCACACAATAACTGTGGTGCACTACTTTTTGTTTGGTTGTAGAGTGGACTGATTCGCATATTAAAATATAGGTGCGTAGCAGTGCTATCTAAAGTGTTAGCTAAAGCCGCTGCCCTGTGCATAGTTCAGTGCTTGTTATTTATTTAAGCTTTCACATTGTCGTTAGGCAGAACAAAGGTTGGCTTTTCAAACCGTGCACGTTATAAAACAATAACCGATCAGATGAAAGGCAAGATGTGCTTTGTAATTTCTCTGAAAATACCCTTGACCTCCATACAGTTGTCTCTGCAGTGTGTGCACAGACGGCTTGCGTTTCCCTTTTTAGAGCGCATATTTGGCAAATACTGTCTGTGTTGAAATTGGAGTGGGCCCTGCCTTCGGAGAGACTGCCATGCTAAGTTACTTTCCTGCTCTCACTCTCTTGTTAGAGGCCTGATCTGAACAGGAACGCTTCACCATCTGAGGCCCCAAGAAATGATTGTGGCTGGGAATATAAAATACCAATTATTGGTGAGACAGAATATCGTCAAAACAATATCGAGGAACAGACTATCGAAATGTAAGTGCACTGAGGGAGGTTAACTCAGTATCTACATGAATCAACAAGGCACGCAGTAGTAGAGTTGGGTATAGAAAATGTACAGAAACTTACCTTTCGTACTTTCCTCCCTCAATATTGTTGTAACTATATTCTGTCCCGTCCTACACTGCGTGAAACAAGTCTGTCCTCTGTTTCTCTAGCTCAAAGGCTGTGTTCAGTGCAGAAAGCCCAGGAAACTGAAGCTGCATTTACTCATTTGTCTGCCCTTTTGGCTTGCAAATGAGTTGCTTGCAGCGCTCGCATCCTATGAATGCTGCTGCTTGTACTTTTAGTCATTGAGACTGATGGAGCAAGGACTCACAAATGAGACTTGCTCGGACGCAATCTCCTCACAGTATTAATTTATTAAAACTTGTATTGTTCGTACTAATCCTTGCATACACTACACGAATAGTAAGGATGCTTGCCTATGTGTTTAACTAACGAATAACGCTTGTCTATGATCTAAAATGGCCGCTAAAGCGCGGGAACCTTACTGCGCATGTCTCACCCATACCACATGGTGTGACGTCTCTCTTTGCTTGGTGGGAAACTCCTGCTTCTGCGCAGTGTGCATTAAAATGGCTGCTTGATGTTCTCACATGCTACAGCTTGCTCTCATGTTATTATTAATTTGTCGTTTCTCTAACGCTGCTAATGCGGGATAGAATTTATAAGTAAATGGGAATAGAATAGAAAGAGTGGGTATACAGTGAAACCTTTTATTTGTGATTTTAAAATTTTCTTCTTTGACTTTATCAGCTCGTAAATTTTGGGCCTGGGTTTGGTGAACTGAAAACTCGTGTGACAAAGATCCTGCACATGCGCCTTGAGTGGCTACCGAGAAAGAAAGGGATGATGTCAACTTGGACATCGTCCAAGGCCATGACCTGCTGGCTGACACCACTACACTCCTAGATGTTCCTGCGGAAATGCAACATTTTATATGAATAAAATACAAAATTTGCCGTGAGACGGGTGGGAAATAAAGCAAATGTAATAAAATTGATGGGCGGTAGTTTAAAAACAATGGGCTTTAGAAATCGAACAAAATCAATATGGTGTGAGGATCAACCCCCTGTCCAATCAGAAATAGTGGTCCCATACTTTGGCAACATTAAGGGGAGGTACATGGGCGTAGAAGGGTATAACAGATATAGAATTAGCTAATTAGTCAGATCAGAAGACACGGGGTGCTAGACCAGAAGAGAGCTGAAGGAAGCCGTGCTGCACGAGACGAGACGCTGATAGGCAGAAGCTCCAGACTGAAGCTGATCGATTACAGTCCGAACCGCTGTCCAGAGAGGTCCTGAGGAGGGGGCGGCGGAGTCCATTAGAAGGAAGGCACGGAGAATCGAGGAGAAGCCGAGTATCAGAGAGGGGAACGACACAGGCGTCGTTATAGAGAGGTCACCGGTCCTGTCCTGAACCTGGAGGAGGTCTATGCTCTTCATCCTTCCTGGTTCCTATCTTTCAAACTCCTTGGCCAAGGGGTTTGGTTCTCGCACTTTAGGTAAATATAAATGCAACCTTTAGTTGCGCTGCTGTCTCTATCTTCTCCTTTCTGAGGGACCGTCATTAATCAATAATTATTATTCTGTGCTTCATCCTTGATATGCGATTAAGTACCATGTGGTTCTGTATTTTACTCTGCTAAATCTTTAGATAAACATTTTAAAACTTCCTGACTCAGTGGTTATTTCAGGATTATGTACAATAATGAATGTCACTCATTTTAAACTTCCCAATTAGCAAAGGATTCATTGGTAAGTCATTACTCTTCAATCAGAAAAGTAATTGGTAGCAGGGATTTTGATAAGAGTACAACTGACTCACCAGCGTAAGTATTAGCGTAGTATGAATGTATGGGCCCAAGTGAGTATTTGGTGTATGAATGCTGTTTGCTAATATCGTGCTGGATCAGTTTTCTGGTGATCAGAGGATGGTTACTCTTTGTTAATTGGGTAATGAGAATTTTATTTTTATGAACTAACATCCGTGTCTTCAAAGTTTGTTTTATGTCGTCCAGAATTCCCCGGGGAAAATTGAATAGCGGCTGGTAAGTGGAAGCCATACTGCAGTGAGGTTATCTGTCAGGCAGAAATAGTACTGAAAGGTTAAGTAGGACTATCAGTACTTGTTAGGGACTCTATGCGTGTGAGTAATAGCAAAAGGAATGCTGGTGAAAATGTGATGTTATATCACCTAGAAAGGGTAACATTGAAGAAGTAACGGGTACTTCTGGAGCTTGTGTGAAGAGTAAACGGAAGGGTTTTACTCGTAGTGTATGTTTAGTAAAACGGAAAGGTTTTTACTAAGTAAGAGAGAAAACTATCTTTTCGAAATTTAGAGAAACTGGCACGATAGCAAATGTTTTATGTTACTGGAATTTAATTAAGATTTATAGAGAAGAATAAGTTTGCGTAAGATTTTGTAAAGGGAGGGTCAGTTGCCGGAGAGGGAGCTGTTGTCATGAAACGCCGCGCTGGGATTGGTTGAAACAGCGGGTGTGGAACGACTATTGTAAAGGAGGGGTCAGTAGTCAGGAGCAGTACTGACGTCACAGGTGCCGCGCTGGGATTGGTCGAAACTACGAGGGACAGAGAAACGCAGATTGTAAAGGAGGGGTTGGCAGACAAACATCACAGAAAGGCCGCGCTAGGATTGGTTCAGAAAATAAAAGTTAGACACTTGATTGGTTGATATCATAAAAGCTAGAATCTTAGTGGATAAGGGATTGCATGTTAAAACGCGATCCGACTTTAACAGGAACTCGTCCGGATAGGAGATATTTAGGCTTTGCAGAATATAATTTTATACATCGAGATTTACCCAAAATGTACGGAGAAAAGAGAAAAATTTCATTTCTGCAAAAGATTAAGAATTATTTTAAAAAGGATAAACCAATCAAAACTAGAGAAGGAATTATCATTCCACCAGCTAAAACGCCCACTTCATTCATGATGATGGAGAGAGGTTATCATACCTGTGTATGGATAGAGAATTGGATAGAATATACCAAAAATTATGGAATATTAGCATTCCCCGAGAATGGCACTTTCAATGGGAGAATTCTTCAAAATTTAAGATTGAGAATGAATGACTTAGAACCCAGACCTAGATTAACCCAATACGAAGCCTTAGAGGAATGGGAAACCGAGGCATTTGAGCGTGATCGATCCAGGAGTAATAGGGGTTATCGAGGATTTTTTCCCCAGAACCAATATGAGTCTAGGGATAGTCAGATGAAACAATGGAGGAGGGCAATGATTACAGAGGGATTGTATCCATTGTTAACAGCAAAAGAAAAATTAGGAAGCAAATGCATAGAAAAGACAAAACATTTAATGAGAAATGGAGATTCAGAAGAAGAATTTATGGAAGAAATATTAAGGAACCCCCCACCATAACAAGAAGGGACAAGTGGATGCACCCCAAGTGCCCCACTGTTAAAAACTCCATTAGTACCACAGGTAATGCATGATTTCACACCTAGTAGGATACTTCACGACAAAGAAAAAGAAGCCCTAGAGAAGACCAGAGCAGAATTAATACAGAAAATAACACAAATAAAAGTGCATCCTGACTCTTTGACCATACCTGTGACAATTGGTCCAGTAGTTCCGTTATATAGTGACAAAGGAAACTATCCTCCACCGCTAGTTACATCTACTCCTGTGAATATTCCTAAACCTGAAGCAGTAGTAATGGTCGAGGATCACTTTAGTTATTGTGACTCTACGATATCATTAATGGATTTACCCATTCAAGATTCTGTAAATAGCACTCCCAGAAGAGCTACACCTGGGTGCTCGAAAGATATAAACTTAATAACTTCATTGGGAGCAAAAAGTGTCACTGTAGTAACACCTGAAGACTTAGAAAGGTGGGCACAAGGGTCAGATCAACAGTGTACACCTCCAAAAATTTTGGACATTTATAAATTAAAAATCGAATTAGAAGAAATAATAGCAGGAAATGTAGGGCTAGATCACCTAAATGCTTACGATGAAGAAGAATTATTGTTCGTATGCAGGAGTATCACAAGAAATGCAAGACTATTCCATGAAAAACTATCAGACTTAGCTCTGCAGATGGGAATTGAAATAGGGAAATCGAAAGTGTTGCAGAAACCCTATAGAGCAGATTTTTCAGACAAAGATTTAGAAAATATGAATGCCTCTGGAAGAAAATTACAAGTAAAGGAATTAATGATAGTCTTACAGAAATGGGGAGATCTAGAAAAATGGGGAACTAGATGGGCCAAGAAAAAGGAAGAGGCACGATCAAGCAGAACAGCATCTGAATATGTGATGAAAGAGACAGGGAAAGCAGACCAAATGTACCCGATGCGAGAAGTACCAGGAGGGGGATATGTACATGTCCCATGGAGCAGACAGGATATTTTGTCATTTACGAATGATTTTCCAAAGTTGAGAGAAAAACCAATTGAATGGTACAAGCAGGTTGAGAGGTTTGTGAAGGTGTCAAAGGTATTGTTAAAAGATTTAGATGGATTATTTGACATAGTGGTTCCTGCCGATTTGTGGACAGATTGTAAAATTACAGTTGATTGGCCAAGTGAAGAATATCCTAGAGATCCAAAGACAGGTGCCCCGTCAAATGATGTAATGAAAAAGTATCAGCAGGTGATAACTTACCTGAAAGGGAAAATACCACCGAAAGAAACAGATTGGGTGAAAATAGACCGAACTACTCAAGAAGCTAATGAATCAGTACACTCCTATTATGAGCGTTTATTGCAGGTATTTAAGCAGTATAGTGGATTTGAGGACATTGGAGATAAGAACATGAGTCACTTTGTTTATCGATTTGTTTATGGTCTGAAGCCAGAGATTTGTCAGATGATTAAGCAGCACATGTTGTGTTGGCAAGGGAAACCGATCGATGAAATTTTGAAATATGCAAAATATTGTGGAGATGATATTGAGGATAGACACAAGAAATTACAGGAAAAAGTAATGTGGGCTCAGGTGAAAATGGCTGAAAAACAGGGAATTAATTTGGACAATCAGAGTGAACATCAAGGAAAAGATTCTGGAACAAGTGGTGAGACTGGGAATGGTGGAAAAATGAGAGGACGAATGAGTAGAGAAGAAGCTAAAAAGAAATTTCCTTGTCATGGATGCGGAAAATTGTGGCATTGGAAGGATGAATGTAAAAAGATTCGGAATAATAATGGCCCAAATCAAAATTTAAATCCACAGACGCAGAATGACTAACAGCAGGGTGTAAACCCTCAGAGTCAGTTTCCACCTGCACCTATTCAGGGTAATGTAAGCAGAGCAAAGCACGGTGCAGACGTTGGATATCAAGGAGGAAGTGGTAAGAATGATTATATAACATCACAGTTTCTTTTACAGGACGATTTTTGTCAAAATAGTTCATGACGGTGCCTAGGAGAGGGGGAGAAGGAGTGCGTACTTGGCGCATCCTTACCGGTAGATCAGTCAGGTCCATATGTCGAAGGGAATGTGAAAGGTAATGATATTACTTTTCTTTTGGACACTGGTGCTACTCGGTCTACTGTGAGAACAGCAGACATTCCAGACCTTCCTCTCTCTGGTGAAGATATCCAAGTAGTGGGGGTAGCTAATCAAAAGATTAGAACACCTCTTACCGAACCAATGGAAGTCAAAATTGGAAATTTCAGAGAAATGCATCAATTTGTAGTATGTGATTCCAGTCCAGTAAATTTATTGGGCCGGGATTTGCTATGCAAGATGAATTGCACAATTTTCTGCACACCGGATGGTGTGGCAGTTCAGACACCAGATGAAGACCATGTATATAAGATTATGATTGCAAAGCAAGGTACAGAAGTAGATGAGATGTTTTTTCGTTAATAACAAAAGACGAGCTGCCAGAAGAATTAAAAACTACAGTAAATCCAATAGTATGGGATTTCACAGGAAAAGAAGTAGGACTTATGGCTAAAATAGACCCGGTTAAAATTACTGTAAAAAAAGGTGCAATTTTCCCAAATACTAGACAGTACAAAATGAGTGCGGAAGTAAAGGCAGGAGTCATTGAAGAATTTAACCGGATGGTAAAACAAAACATATTAAAAGAAGTAATGAGTAGCCCATGTAATTCACCAATAATGGGTTTAAAGAAACCTAGTGGAAAATATAGGATTTTTCAAGACCTGCGGAAAATAAATAAAATTGTGGAACCATGTTGTCCTATAGTACCAAATCCTGCAGTAATTTTATACCAGATTCCTTGGAATGCAGGATGGTTCACTGTAATTGATTTACGCCAAGCGTTCTTTTCAATACCATTGCATCCAGATAGCCAATATCTTTTTTCATTTAAATTTGAGAACAAAGTCTATGTATGGAATAGTGTTCCTCAGGGGTACACGGAAAGTCCTTCCATTTTCAATCAGATATTGAAAAAGTGTCTAGAGAAACTAGTGATGCCAGGAAGTTCAGTATTAGTACAATATATCGACGACTTATTGGTGGCATCAAACACCAGAGAGGACTGTGTTGTTGATTCTATTGCACTATTAAATCATTTAGCTGAAGGGCATAAAGTGTCACCTGAAAAATTGCAGTTTTGTACAACAACCGTTAAATATCTAGGACACCAAATTGAGAGGGGAAAAAGAAGAGTAACCTCTGAAAGAGTAAAATTAATAAAGAAAATGCAAATGCCTGTAACACAAAGACAAGTGAGAATGTTCCTAGGAATAGTAGGTTACTGTCGACAATGGATACTAGGATTTTCTCTGTTAGCTAAACCATTAATTAACATGACAAAAAAGAAAGCAAAGGATCCTGTTGAGTGGGATGATGAAAGTGTAGGAGCCTTTGTAAAATTGAGGAGTGCATTATGTTCAGCACCTGCCCTAGGCATGCCTGATTATAAAAGAGAATTTGCATTATTCTGTCATGAAAGAGAAAATTGTGCACTTTCTGTCCTAACTCAGAGACATGGTTTAGACAGACGTCCTATAGCATATTTTTCTGCTACATTGGACCCAGTAGCAGCCGCGTTGCCAGGATGCTTAAAAGCAGTAAAAGCAGTGGCAGCTACCTGTTTGAGCATTGAACAAAGTGAGTCAATTGTGATGGGACATCCTGTGAAAGTGTTTGTTCCACATGCTGTTGTGATTCTGTTGACAAGAACCCGAACTCAACATCTTACTCCTAGTCGGCTGACTAAATATGAAAGAATAATAATGGGTGCTGAAAATGTGACCATGGTGAGGTGCACGATAGTAAATCCAGCTACCCTATTGCCAGACCCATGTCATGAGGAAATTAAAGATGACGAAGAAGAAGAACATGATTGTTTACAAATCACAGAATTATGCACGAAACCACGTCCAGACATAGAAGAACAGCCCCTTAGAAAGCCATACAGGGAGCTATTTGTTGATGGTTCGTGCCAAAGGCATGAAGACGGTAAACTAACTGCTGCCTATGTGGTGTGTGAATTAACTGGAATAGTTGAAGCATCCTATTTATCAGGAGTCAAATCTGCACAAATAGCTGAATTGATTGCATTGATAAAGGCTTGCAAAATTTGGAGGAATCAAAAAGTAACTATATTTACAGATAGCCAATATGGTTACGGGGTTGTGCATGATTTTGGCCAACTATGGATGCAGAGGGATTTCATGACTTCTTCAGGATCCCCCATTAAGAATGGACAGTTTGTAAGGGAATTGCTGGAAGCAATACAATCACCAAAAGAATTGGCTGTGGTGAAGTGTGCCGCACACCAGTCAGGAGATGACTGGGTGGTAGTCGGCAATAGATATGCTGATATAGTGGCTCAACATTGTGCCAAAAACAGATTGTCAGTCAATAAAAGGGTGGAAAGAATGGGAATCAGCTGCCAACTTATGCTGTATGTGCCACCTGAAACATGGAATGATGTTAAAAGATTGCAAGAGGATGTTGATGAAAGTGAAAAGAATTTATGGATCAAGGTGGGTTGTTCTCAAAGAGGAGATGACGAGGTGTGGATCAGCGCTGATGGCAGACCAGTCATGCCAGACTGTCTACTCTCACAAATGGCCAGACTGTATCATGGAGACACACACATAGGGAGAGATGCAATGATTAGGCTTTTTAGACAAAACTGGTGCAATCCCAAATTCAGGGCTGTTGCAGAGAGTCTTTGCCAGAGATGTTTGACTTGCCAGATGCACAATCCGGGGAGGAAGACAATAATCGGGTTTGGGAAGATTGGAAAGGCAGAGGGTCCATTTATAAGACTCCAGTTTGATTTTATTCAGTTGCCACCATGCAGAGGGTTGAAATATGTACTAGTCATAGTGTGTCTGTTTTCAAAGTGGGTGGAGGCTTACCCTACCAGAAGAAATGACAGCATTACAGTCGCAAAGCTGTTACTACGAGAACTCATTCCTAGGTTTGGTTTCCCAGTAACTTTGGAATCAGATAGAGGAAAACATTTTAATAGTGAAGTGATCCAAATAATCTGTGAAGCATTCAAAATTGAACAGAAACTGCATTGTGCATGTCGTCCAGAGGCTTCTGGAGTGGTGGAACAATTGAATGGCACTATAAAATCCAGATTGGGAAACATGTGTGCATCAACATCATTAGAGTGGCCGGATGCATTGCCACTTGTTTTAATGGGACTCCGAAGCATTCCTGATAGAAATACCAGATTGAGCCCACACGAGATAATGATGGGAAGAGCAATGAGACAAACACATGTTCCCACAAACAAACTGCTGAATATATCTGATGATATGGTTCTGGATTATTGCAAAGGACTGGCTGACCTAGTGCGTTCTGTCTCTCACCAGGTTGGAGAAGACGCAGTTTCCAGGCAGCCGGAACAAGAACTTGATATGAATCCTGGTGCCTGGGTGGTAGTGAAGAATCACACCAGAGAAACGTGTCTATCACCTAGATGGGGCAGACCGTGTCAAGTCATACTGACCACAAATACAGCAGTGAAGTGTACAGGATTTCCTAATTGGATTCATGTAAGCCACACCAAGAGAGTACCAGACCCTGAAGAAGAAAATCCTCAGACAGCACCAATCACTGAAGAAGCTGAAGGTTGCCCAGCTGAAGAATCTCAGGCTCGAGATTCAAGTGAAGCTGAAGAAGAACAACCGAGCACAAGTCAGTATTGGATACCAGTGGTAGAAATTCCTGAAGTTTACCATCGAACAAGAAGTCAAGCAAACTTTGAAGAAATCGAAGAAGATCAGATAGGTGAAGAAGAAGCAGCTCAGGAAAAAGAAGAAGATACAATAAAAGAACCTGAGCAGGATCAGATAGGGAGAGGAAACTGGGCTCAAAATAACCAAGAACTAACAAACTTTGAGCAGGGACAGACAGGTCTAGAAGAATCCGGTCAGGCTGCAGAAGTACAAAGTGCAATAAGCCCTGATCAGAACCAGTTAGATCCAGAAAAGTACACAGAAAAAGATCTCGAGAAAAATGAACATGAAGAAATAAATCAAGAACATGGTCCCTTATTGGAAACTCACAGTGGAGCTGCTGAAGAGAAACCAATCAGACCTGAAAAAGAACAAATAAGAGAAACAGTAATTGCAGAAAACGAAACTGTGTTGAAACCTGAAGATAAAAGAATTTCTGAAGACGAAATCAAAGAGACAGTGCAAACCAAGAAAACAAGAAAAGGTGATCATTGGCCTAGTGTTATTAAAAGACTAAAATACCACATAATAACCAGAAGTGAAGATCAAGTAAATGAAGTAACAAGTCAAACAGAACAAGAAAGCAGAACTAAGAAAAGAAGAAGCAAGAGACTGAAACTCGTGAATAACAAATTCAAGGGTCCTGATTGGACTTACATCATACTTGAAGATTACGAGAGCTCAGAGTCAAGTGAAAGTGGTGACGAAGGAACAAGTGCAGAACTGACGTACGAGAAAGAAACAAGACCACCTTGACTACGCAAAAGAGTCATATAAAGAAAAGCGAAAATAGATAAGAAGAGCAATCTTCCTTGTCGAAATGCCTGACGATAGAGTTGCTGGGAGATCAAAACAGAAATGTTGTAGAAGATGCTGTGCAGTATGCATATGTAGTCTAGTAATGGTGCTTATAGTTTGGTTAGTTCTGATCGTAGCAATCCCTTACCTTATGATAATGGATAAAAAGATTCATAACGAAACTAAGGAAAGGACAGCAAACCTGAAAAGTAATAGAATAGAACTGATGACTGAAAATGAACCCGAATTTCATCATGAAATAACTGATAACGACACTAGTTTAAATGTTTTCACAAAGTTATTGTTTCAATATGTAGATACCATGGAAGTTAGTAATTGTTATGTCTGTATGAAGTTACCCGAATCAGTAGCAGAAGGATTAACATATCATCACTTACCATTGACATATGGGATATCATGTAGTGTATTAGCAAGTTTATTTTATAGAACAGGAAGACTTCAGTATTATTATTCAAACATAAATGTGATATTTTCTGAGGTTCCGATTGGAAAGAGTATGAACCCAGTGCTTAGTAGTCAAGACGCACTTATGGGACAATTTTTCTTAACAATGAGATCGATAGATCTAACAAATGCACATAGACACAATCTAACATGTTCTTTACATGAAGAAGAAAAGATATTTTTGAACTTAGTGGAAGATAGAAGACAAGATTTTCAAAGGAAAGCTTCTGAGCATAAGGCTCATTTGCCACCTTGGGCTGAGAAAGAAGGTAGTTACACACCTGGCAAGGCTCAAGCTGCCATGGCACTGGATTTCGTAAAAACAGGGAAAATTTGTCTACATAGATTAAAAACTGATTATAACAATGTTTTCATCGGTACCAGTGAATGTGAACACAATTTCTTAATTCTTGGAGGTTGGGGAATAAAAGGAGGAACAGATTCAGTTTTTCCTGGAATCTATTATGTATGCGGGAATAAGGCTTACTTTAGGCTTCCTGCACGGTGGTATGGAAGTTGTTATTTTGGAATAGTATTTCCAAAGATATACCACATAAAAAGAAACACTGGGAGCGATGAAAATAGTAGTGAATTAACGCGTAGTAAAAGAGCTAGTTTTTCAGAAATTGTAGGTGACATATTTGGTGCATTGATACCTTCAGTGGGAATAATTCTGAACTCAAGGAAAATATGTAAATTGTCTACAGTGGTTGATCGTTTATCAACGGATACTGCTGGAGGATTTCTAATGATTAATGCAGAGATGGTTGCGATTAGGTCTATGGTTATGCAAAATCGACTTGCTCTTGATATTATATTGGCAAAGGAGGGCGGAGTCTGTAAATTATTGAAGACGAAACATTGTTGCACTTACATTCCTGATAAAAGTGCAGAAATTGGAACGTATATACAGAATATAACTAAACTTGAGAAGGAACTTAAACCACTGGAAGTTGCTAGTGTATGGGAAAGATTGACGAGTAGTATTGCGTCAATTGGTACCTGGTTTGCTAATGGAGGGAAAGGACTTATAGGTCAAATATTAGTACCCTTAGCAGGGATAGCAATAATAGTACTGTTAATAACAATATGGTGCAAATGCTGTAGAAAGAATGAATCGTATAATGTGACAGGAAAATGAAAGAAGAGAAAGTTTGATGAAATCGAACTTGAAAATTTGAGAAGCGAATTATACAAGAAGTTGAAAGGGGATGTGAAAAATAGAAGGTGTAAAAATGAAGGTGAAACCATTTGCTAGAAGTTGGCATCTGATTGTGGGTAGTATTTTGATGGCTCAGAAACGCCATCAGAGAGGGGATTGATGGAGCAAGGACTCACAAATGAGACTTGCTCGGACGCAATCTCTTCACAGTATTAATTTATTAAAACTTGTATTGTTCGTACTAATCCTTGCATACACTACACGAATAGTAAGGATGCTTGCCTATGTGTTTAACGAATAACGCTTGTCTATGATTTAAAATGGCCGCTAAAGCGCGGGAACCTTACTGCGCATGTCTCACCCATACCACATGGTGTGACGTCTCTCTTTGCTTGGTGGGAAACTCCTGCTTCTGCGCAGTGTGCATTAAAATGGCTGCTTGATGTTCTCACATGCTACAGCTTGCTCTCATGTTATTATTAATTTGTCGTTTCTCTAACGCTACTAATGCGGGATAGAATTTATAAGTAAATGGGAATAGAATAGAAAGAGTGGGTATACAGTGAAACCTTTTATTTGTGATTTTAAAATTTTCTTCTTTGACTTTATCAGCTCGTAAATTTTGGGCCTGGGTTTGGTGAACTGAAAACTCGTGTGACAAAGATCCTGCACATGCGCCTTGAGTGGCTACCGAGAAAGAAAGGGATGATGTCAACTTGGACATCGTCCAAGGCCATGACCTGCTGGCTGACACAACTACACTCCTAGATGTTCCTGCGGAAATGCAACATTTTATATGAATAAAATACAAAATTTGCCGTGAGACGGGTGGGAAATAAAGCAAATGTAATAAAATTGATGGGCAGTAGTTTAAAAACAATGGGCTTTAGAAATCGAGCAAAATCAAAATGGTGTGAGGATCAACCCCCTGTCCCTGTCCAATCAGAAATAGTGGTCCCATACTTTGGCAACATTAAGGGGAGGTACATGGGCGTAGAAGGGTATAACAGATATAGAATTAGCTAATTAGTCAGATCAGAAGACACAGGGTGCTAGACCAGAAGAGAGCTGAAGGAAGCCGTGCTGCACGAGACTAGACGCTGATAGGCAGAAGCTCCAGACTGAAGCTGATCGATTACAGTCCGAACCGCTGTCCAGAGAGGTCCTGAGGAGGGGGCGGCGGAGTCCATTAGAAGGAAGGCACGGAGAATCGAGGAGAAGCCGAGTATCAGAGAGGGGAACGACACAGGCGTCATTATAGAGAGGTCACGTCCTGTCCTGAACCTGGAGGAGGTCTATGCTCTTCATCCTTCCTGGGTCCTATCTTTCAAACTCCTTGGCCAAGGGGTTTGGTTCTCGCACTTTAGGTAAATATAAATGCAACCTTTAGTTGCGCTGCTGTCTCTATCTTCTCCTTTCTGAGGGACCGTCATTAATCAATAATTATTATTCTGTGCTTCATCCTTGATATGCGATTAAGTACCATGTGGTTCTGTATTTTACTCTGCTAAATCTTTAGATAAACATTTTAAAACTTCCTGACTCAGTGGTTATTTCAGGATTATGTACAATAATGAATGTCACTCATTTTAAACTTCCCAATTAGCAAAGGATTCATTGGTAAGTCATTACTCTTCAATCAGAAAAGTAATTGGTAGCAGGGATTTTGATAAGAGTACAACTGACTCACCAGCGTAAGTATTAGCTTAGTATGAATGTATGGGCCCAAGTGAGTATTTGGTGTATGAATGCTGTTTGCTAATATTGCGCTGGATCAAGACACTGCTCTTCACAAAGGACACTTGGGTCCCTCTGCATAAAGCAGATAATTCCCAAGGTGAGAAATACAACTTGTTGGTAACAGTTCATGAAAAGTGATCCTATTGTTTGATATCCGAAATTCAAAGAGTCACGTATTTCTTTACACAAGGAGCACCCTTCTTGCTTCACATACCTCAAATTTTTTCTCGGGTCCTGCGTGTTTGATCTCACCCACCACACAGCTTTTAGGTATATGGACATCATTTAAATTGAATTTATCTCCTTCATGCTGGTTTTCTTTATATTCCTTTGCAGATTTAATCTTGACCGTTATTTTGCTGTCGCTAGTTTGGACCGAAGTGTTTTACTGCTGAGCCAGTTTTGTTAGACTCTGTTGTAATGGTGGGCAGCCTGGAAAGGTGGGCCTGTCTGGAATCACTTGTGAACTGTGTGTGCCAGAGAGTAACGTCATGCACAGAAAAAGCACAGAGGATTGGTAGACATGTGAGGTGTGGTGTTTGGGGTGAGGTGCAGGTGCAGAATCGGTTTATGGCTCAGCAAAGTCAGAAATTAATCTAGCTGCTATAGAACCTGAGCACATAACCTGCTTGACAAGAAGCAACCTTATAATTACCCTTCTTTCCTTGTAATAAGAGTGTTAAAGTGGTTCATACAAAAATGTGATGAACTGTAACACGTTCTTGCTTATATGAATTGTGATTATGTAATAATTATGAAAGCATGTCTTTTTGTAACTGATAATTTAGTTTTAATACTGAATATTGTGGGAATGTAGAGAAATTGATTGCTTTTGTGATTGCAAAAAGAGAAGAAAATGGCACCAGGCACAGGTATGGAAAAAAGGATCAGTTGTGAGGTGTAGTTAGGCACAGAGGTAATGGGATACAGGAGGGCGGTATGAATCAATAAATGTGTGTAAGTAGGGATACATGTAATAGCTGGGATGTGCCATAGACGCCCGCTGAAAACCAAAATGCTGAGTCTCTCTAGCAGTTATGCAGTATTGTGCCGCAGAATGGGTGACATCATGTTCGAGCTGCCTGTTTAAGTTGGTTTGGTCAAGGACACGTACTGTTTGCAGTGCTTTGCCTGCTGTCTGGCTCTGGTGCCTTGTCATCAGACCTCAGAGTGGTTGACACCTTCCTGCTTTCTCAAATTTGCTTGAAAATGCACCATTTGCCCACTCTTTTTTCAAAATTTTCTCGGGGGGAGAACCCCCGCCAAACCCCCCGTAGGTGGTTCAGGCTCGCTCGCTACGCTCGCTCGCCGCAGTGAAGTACCACAATTGTTTTACGCCTCACCACTTTCAAATGTCACCAGCCACCACTGTGTGTGGCTATAACTTGTGTTTTATCCTCCTTTCAACTTTCTTTCCATGCAACGCCTGTAGAAGCTTCAGAAACACATTTCAAGCAATACGGGTGATTTCAATCCGGTGTAATGTTTCTTTTGGAAATGATTTAATCTCTCAGTGAGGTTAATTCATTGATTGCAAACGTATGTAACCACTTAAAATATCCTGGACTTTTCTTCAATTATGCATTAATGCAATTAATACCACAGCCTTTTACATGTTTTGCGCTAAATTTGGCGGCTACACTGGCTTTGCGGACATGGAATGTCCTGCATTTACGTTTTTAAATAGAATGTGAGGCAAGAACATCTATCTTCAGTAAGCCCAGCACTGGCCTTCGACTGCTGCACATATGTACACTTTTTTACGGTTTTGTAGAGTTCAGATTAGTCAAAGAAGGGCATCTGAGCACTGTAAGCTGGAGTAAAGTAATCAGTATTTGAAGTCAAAATAGAAACATGAAGGTATGAGCATAATAGTTGATCTTGGTACATATGAAGTAGAAAACACATACGGATATGAACAAATAGGAAACCAGTTTTTGGTCGGATATACACATTATTGAAATGATGAGTGGATAGGGAAGATAACTTGCAGAGTCTCAGAAGAACATCCTGTTGGGTGTTGTCACAAGGGCTGGTATGCAAGGAAGATTGTTTAGGTTCAGGAGGTAAAATATGGCAGGTAACCTCTGAATATGAAATGGGGATGTGCCAAGAGCAAAAGCGGTATCTACAAAAAAAAAGAACAAAATAGCAGTAGAATGGGTGTTGAGAGGGGATGAGCATTATACACCTATATGTACACAGGACCTTGGAAGTGTGGGAGGGCCTCTCAAGAAGTGGCATGGGCGAATCTGCTCCATCTGTTGAAATGGGGCTTTGGTGTCAGTGGCCTGCAATGCTCAGAATTTAGGCCTGGGTGTGAAATTCCGCTCCGCTCAGAGAGTTGTTACCACTCTGCGCAGCGCACAGAGGTTCAAAAAACTCCACAGAGCAGAGTTTTTTCCTCGCTCGCCAACAATTAGTTGGAGAGAACGAGTGAGGAAAAACTTACTCCAGACCACCTCCTGGCGAGATTTCGCAACGTAGGCGGTCGCAGATGGTCGCTACTGCTTGCGTTGAGAAACCTTCCATTCATGTTGAGGAAGCTGTCGCTCGAGTAGAACATCTGCTTGAGTGGCAGAAAGAAACCATGCCCTCTTGAGCTGCACGTGTTGCAGTTTGCGCTGATTTTACAGAGCAGGACTAACCCAGTGCTAAAAATCGGCGCAAATGGTGCAACGTAACACACTCCACTGCTTACGGAACTCCACATAGCGTGGCAGAGTTTCTTGGTCACTTTGCGGAGTTCCGCTATGCGGAACTCTGCAAACTCCGCCAAAGCCTATCAGACTTATTGAACTTAGGCTAGGCTGTCCTTGAAAGTACCACAAGGGCAAGGATGCATGAAAAGTGTTCCAAATTTCTGTGGTCTATGTAGGTGTTAAAGCATGCACTTTGCTTGTTTGATTACTGGTTTGGAGATGTGAAGATCTATAAGTAAGGCAACTTTAGTATTATGCCTCCTGAAATCAAAACGCTTGAGTGCTTCGAGAATTAGAATGATGGATGGTGCATGTCAATAGCAAGGTTGACATTTTTGGGCACCTTTTTTAAAGGGTCGATTTAGCACTCTGGACTTCTTGAAGATCATGAGTTTCAGGCAGAGCTGCACCTTTCTCCAAATTGCGTATTTGCACTTAGAGTTCGACTCTGACTGCTATGTATTTTGGTGAATTTAGGGACAGCAATTTGTACAGGCAGTAGGCAATCTTGAAAATGAACTGGGCTTTGATCTGGAGCTGGTCAGGCGACATTAGTCCTGGGGTTATATGGTCATGTCAGCAGATGCCAGAGTCAGTTTGGCACCAACGTTCTATGCTGCCTTTGGTGGAGCATGGGACTGTCTTCCATCGTTTTATTGTTTGTCATCTGTTGTGCCATTTATGTTCAGTTGAGTATTGATAGCATATGGGTGAATAGTGAAGCCCTTATCAATCGCACCTTTGCCGTAAGGTTTCATGCAGGTGGTGAAGAGCACTGGAAAAAGGATTAAGCTTTGCAGGACTTTGTATGGAATCTGTCTGGGGACCGGGGATACTTTATTAATTATTTATGGAATGGCACATGCATTTCAGAACTAATCACCTTTATTATTGAAGATAAAAGTGGAAGGCGTGCAATCATTTCATGTCTTAAACTGAGTTGAAGGAGTAAGGGAATCAGCAGTCAGTCATTCAATTAATCTTTATTCAGCGTTTTGCCATAAAAGCATAGAAAACTTACATGAGCAAACAATAAAAATAATGTAAACTGTTTTTCTCCTAAAACATGTGCTGTGTTAAAAACATAAATAAATAGTAGGCAGCCAAGTCAGCCCTTTTAGTCGCCATTGAAACAAATGACAGGCCACAAATTAAGGAAGCTAGGGCAACTTATAAAACTGCCATAGTTAAGGGAAAAAGTAGCTGGGAATGCGAAAAATGGGATACACTCAGAACTGCGTTGGATAACCATGATATAAGGACATTCTGGAACCTGATTAATACAGGATCCCCTGAAGGTAAATCAGCCATATCATCAAATATAGGGGCGGAAGTCTGGAGAGCCCATTTTAAAACTTTATATTCAATGGCAGAGGAGGAGGTCGGGCTGGTGGCAATGACCCCCCCTCCCCTACTTAGAGCCAAGCCATCGAGACATGCCCTTGTTCACCCTAAAGGAGATCACAGAAGCACTGGGCAAGATATTACCAGCTAAGGCGCCAGGGTTGGATAAGATTCCTGGCGACCTTTTTCACTCCGAGCCTTCCGTCTGGGCCCCTTATTTGTGGTCCCTGTTTAATGCCATCCTTCAAGGTATGGCGATTCCCATCACTTGGGCTGGGGCAGAAATTATTCCAATATTTAAAAAGGGCTCCCCGCTTAATCCTGTCAATTATCGCCCCATCAGCCTCCTAGACGTAAGCCAGAAAATATTTGCTTTGTGCACCTTTGGGGCAACTCCAGTCCTGGATAGAAGAGTGTAATGTACTCACACCGCTCCAAGCTGGGTTTAGGGCTAAGATCTCCACTACTGATCAAATTTTTAGATTACAGCTCCTATATTGGAAAACTGTGACCATAGAGGGTGGCAGCCTCTACCTTATATTCGTGGACCTTAAATCCGCATTCGATCTAGTCCAGAGGGATAAATTGTGCGGAATATTATTGGATATTGGAGCCCCAGAGTACCTTTGCCATCAGATGAAACGCCTACATCAAGGTCATTTTGAACAAATAAGGTATGGCAAAAATGGAGAACTCTCAGCCCCCTTCCCAGTAGAGTAAGGTGTACCCAAGGCTGCGTCTTGGCTCCGACTCTTTTTTTCACTTTTTATTAATGGCTTAATAGTCATTGTTGGCTGGAAAAGATATTGATGCCTCTAGGCTAGCGTACCGCAAAATACCAGCCTTGATGTTCGCAGATGACACCCTCTTGCTCTTGAAATCTCCTATGGGCATGCAAAGGGTTCTTGATGCATTTAGTGTCTTTTGTAGAAACAGTGGTCTGGAGATCAACCTTCAAAAAACTAAATATATGGTCTTTAATGCGAATAACAGCACTCGCCCAAACCCCTGTCTAGATGGAAGGGCCCTAGAGAGGGTGTCTATTTTTGAGTACTTGGGGTCACACTAACTGAGAAAATGGAATGGGGGGCTCAAATAAAGAAAGCTAGCCTAAAGCTGGCCCAGTCCACGGGGGGGTATCTCAAAGGCATATAAGAGCTGCAGACACAAAGTGATAGGCCCTGTTGCTGAACTCTACAAGGTACAGGCAAGGGGCGCTGCCTTGTACGGAGCAGAATTATGGGGTCATTGTCCAACTACCCCCCTATTGCTTATAGAGAACTCCTTTGCTAGGCAACTTTTGGGTCTCCCCTCTAGTACCCCTTTAATACCCCTTAGAATGGACCTCGGGATTAGTTCTATCGCAGATGAAGTATCTTTAAGACCCCTTCTATTTTGGCGACGCCTTTGGAGTACTCCCGAACTAACCCCATACAGGGATGAGTTGAGAGAAGTTATGAGCCTCAAAGGCGCAGGAAAACTCCCATGGTTGACACATATTAGGAACACCTGCCAGGCCCTGGGGAGGGCAAATCTGTGGAGCTCTGCTGAAGAAACTTGCCTTGTGACCCCCAGAAAGGTACTCTTTGAGTCATATAGAGAATATAAACTGGCCCAGTTATGGAGGGGGTATACGCCTTGGCGTTTAACTCTTAGGTTTATGGAAGTAAAAGCGCAATATAGGCTAGAACCGGCGGTAGATGACATCCAGCCGCTTCTTGCGAAGAAGCTATTCCTCCAATTCAGACATGGGGTGCTCCCGCTCCGATCTTTTACCAACAAGTGGTCGGTTGCCCGCAGTCTGGATTGCCCAGCGTGTGAGAATGTAGAGGAAACTGAAATGCATGTACTTTTTTTCTGCCCTGCTTATAGGAGGTCAAGGTCTCGCTGGCTGCTACAGTTGTGCCGGAACCTGGGGTCTAGACACTGCTCCGAGGTCTTTAGGCTACTCAAGTATGATACAAATATGCCCACTGTGTTTTCCAGCTGGCGCTTTTTGTATTCTATGTGGTGCACTCGTAGAGCCATCCTAAAGAAGAGCTCATAGGCCAATTCCAGTCCAACATTATCTATTACGCCTTTTTGGATATGTAGTCTCTCTTTTAAACTGAACGAATCTAACTATTGCCCCCTGGTATACTATTACTTTGCAAATAATTAGTCTCCATAGGAGTTTTAATCTCTTTTTACATTTTTATCCCTATATTTTATCTTGGTATTGTTACTGTCTTTCTAAATGAAATTGCTACTTTTATTTTACATATGGATATTTTGCTATACCATGTATTATCTACGTGTTTCCTTAAGATATCATATCTGAATGAAATTGATCTTTTGCCTAAAATTAGCCTCCTGTTTATGCATATGCACTTTATTGTTCTTTTCCTCGCGGCTAATGTAGAGGCCATATATTGCACGTATATTGCACAACCTTTTGCCCGAGGACATCTAGAAGAGTTGTCTTTGCTAATACAAGATCGCAGATAGGAATGTACATTTCCCCAAAAAAGGATGCTGCTATAATTTGTATATAATGTATTGTTTTTATTATATGTGCTTTTATGACCCTAGCAGCCGAAATAAAGATTTTTGACTGACTGATAAATAAATAGTTTAAAATAATCGTTCCATTTAGTCTCTCAGCCATAAACAATATCATTGGAGTCGTTCTTCGCGATATTGTGGATATAATAAAAACATTTTTACCAACATGCAGCTATAGCTTACTGTATTAGAAACAATTCATTAAATGGTTACCAGCTCGTAGCGTTTTCTAATTTGGAGCGCCCTTCTAATAAAATTTAAAACTGCATGACAAATCTCTATTGAGGATAGTTTTTGCAAAAACTCCATTGCAGTCCGGTGTTGCCTAATCTAAAAACTCCATTGCAGTCAGGTGTTGCCTAATCTCTGCCAGGTGACGTAACGGAGCCAGGAAAGAGATTCTTGGACCATAATATAAAGGACAGAATAAGGTAAAATCACAAGTGCTCGGTTTTGTGATATTATTGCAGCGGCATGGGGGTAATTCATAGGGCCATGCACATTGAAATGGGAAGGCAACTTTGAAGTGAATCAGGTTCATTCTAAAATACGTTGAATAAGAAAGGTAAGTGGGGGTTCTCTATCCACAGCAAATACGAGTCAACACATGGATGTTGATATTTGCACATAAAATTCTACAGGCTTCATCTGTAGACCCTTGTCCAGGCATGTCTCCAGACCAGAAATCGACGCTTTGCAATCTCCTTGGCGTCTGCGCCTATACTTTGCCTGTGAGAACATTTAGATTAAACCCAGTTTCTGAAAGGATTATTTTAAATACTTCAGGCAGGGAATTCTATTTGTATTTTCTAATGATAAGCAATCTGACCTACAATCTCTCACCAAACCTGCCTCTGGATTCTGCTAACATTTAATCCACAGGAGGAGAGGGGTTACTTGTAGCTGATCCCCAATGAACGGTAAGCCCAGCTCTTCATGACAGACAAAGTTGGCAGTATTTTTAGAAACCGTGTGCAGACTGCCTATGAAACCATTTTCTGTGTGTTGGAGTGCCTCCGCATTTCGATAACCCCCGCCCCATAAATGGCTTCTGAGGTGCATTTTGTCTTGTACAATGCTATCATCTCCGCTAATGGTTTATGTTTCAGAATTCGTGCAAAGGGGAAAATGGCTTCTAAATTCCTTTCCATTTGTTTTGATTTCATTAAATTGTGATTTCCACATTTGGGAGGAACTAACAAATTACCCCAAGATAACTGACATTGTTCAACTCTTTAATGGGTATTTCTCCCATTCTAAAGTGCTTAGTCTTCGTGCTTAATGGCCCACAGGTCATCGTGTAGGATTTGGACTGATTCACCTTTAGATCCTATCCCTCCTTAAAGCCGCAAAATGATCCAACAAACCCTGGAGGCCATTTGCTGTGTGGGCGATCAGTACCGCGTTATCTGCATATAAAAGTATGGGCACTGATCGCTCTCCCATCTTTGGCAGGTCCCTTCTTGAGTGTAATAGGTATTCAGTTATACCATTTATATAAATCAGGAAGAGAAACTGTGCTAATATACATCTCTGTCTATGCCTCTTTTGGACTTTATTTGTGATGTTGGTTCCCCCGTGGACCGTGTCGTACTGCGTTTTTCAGATCGTAGTGCAAACGCTTTAATAAAGTAGGGAGTTCTGGTTCAACCCCTAGCTTTTGCAGTATGACCCACAGTTTGTCCCAGTTTACTAAGTCCAAAGAGCTCGCTAGATCAATAAATGCCAAATGGATGCCCCCCCTTTTTGCTTTTACATGTTTACTAGTGACAAGATGTAGATTGAATACTTGTTCTACTGTGCCTATATCGGGTCTGAAGCCAAAGTGTACTGGCGTTAAATCTTATTCTCTTCGGCCCAAGTCTCCAGATGGGCCAGAATCACTCTCCCCAGGATTTTTGCAATGGAATCAATAAGGGAGATTGGCCTATACAAGCTGGCGATAACTTATCACCATTTTTAAATATAGGAATCTAGAACTATGGGGACCACTTTTAACGCAGGTTTTAGCGGCCTGCTGTACAACTGGATTCATAAAGACCTGGTCGGAATCCATTGTGGTACCCATTTATAAAAAAGCCGACAGGCAAAATCCAGCATGCTACCGCCCAATATCGTTGCTGGATTCCCTGGTGAAGGTGGCGGGGCGAATAGTGCTCAACCGCCTCCAGGATTGGGCAGAAGACAATAATGTCTTATCAGATCTACAGTTTGGATTCCGCAAGGGCCTGGGCATGGTTGAACAAGGACTCAACCTTAACATTTTATTGGGAAAGTACACACGGTCAAAAAATGGAAGATTATACTTGACTTTCGTAGACTTTACGGCGGCCTTCGACTGTGTCGTTCACGAGAAACTATGGGCTATTCTAGCCGAAATGGGGGTGGAACTACCATTAATTCACTTTCTAAGACACCTGTACAATGATGCAAAAGCCAGGGTCCGGTTTGGGTCCAAGGGAGAATGTACTGCGCTGTTCAGCGTGGAGAAGGGGGTTAGGCAGGGCTGTGTCCTGGCACCCTTTCTTTTCACACTATATACCAATGGTTTGGAGCAAACCATGGTAGAGAAATGCCGGGACCTGCCACAAATATACAAACGTCCTCTGCCTGCTCTTCTCTATGCGGACGACGCACTACTAATGGCCCGGACGCAATTGGGTCTTCAACCGGCACTCAATTACACTGAATTCATGAAAGACTTAGACCTGAGAGTAAACACAAAAAAGACCTTTATAATGAAATGTGAGAAAGGCAGCATGGTGTGTAGAGATATTTTTATTGACAGTAAAAAGGTGGAAACCACCACTACATACCCCTACCTAGGCATATTATTTGACTACAGGGGATCATGGTCCCAGGCCGTGAAGAATAGAAAGCTGCTCTTCATGAAAGCTATGGCGGCACTGGCTAATTTTGCAAAGAAATTAGGAAGAAGACCCCTAGCTGAGATGCTACACATTTACCGGGCTAAATGTGTTAGCACGGCCATATACGGTGCAGGAATTTGGGGATTTTGTGATGTAAAACCTATACAGCAGATCGAGAACGCCTTCTTAAGATTTCTTCTGGCAGTTCCGCGCAGTACCTCAATACACACCTTCCATGCAGAATTGGGGATTCCCTATATCTCGGATGTAATTAAAGTTCAACCGGTTCCTCTATGGCATCGGATCTGGACTTCAACCGAAACCTCCCTTAATCGTGACATTATAAAAGCCAGTCTTCATTTAGATCGAGTTTTAGAGATCAGCTGGCTAAAATACATAAAAGATTTCATGACTGATTTGGGCCATCCGGAATACTATGATGCGTCTATGGGCTCTATTGCCAGAAAGGTTTTTAAGACATATTGTATGGTGCATTTGGAGGCTATTAGATTTGCCGAGGAGGTATCAAGACCATTGGTACAAGCCAATCAACTGATACTAGGTAGGGCATGCAGCCCTACCTATTTAACACAGCAAGTGGGTATGATAGATTTGTTCTGACTCGGCTCAGACTTGGCATTTTCCATCGCTTAGTCAGCTTCCCCACAATAAATGATTGGTCGAATATATTAAGCAAATGTCCGTGTGATGAAGTATCTTCACAATCGTCAATGCATGTAGTTTTATTCTGTAAATTTTACATTGCACAAAGGAGAAGGTGGATCAAACCTATTTTAAAATTGTGGGGTCTGATGCAATGCCGGCCTGCATTCTTGGCATTACAAATGCTAGAAAGTGAATGTTTTTCAAGACCTATTGCACTATTTCTTAAAAGCACAATTAAGTGCAAAAAGCTATTTGCACATGAACTTGCTCAATGTAATTGATTTGCACAAAGTGTTAATGGATTTTATTATACTACGCTCTGAGGATTACTGTTTTCTTAATCAAATTTTATGATACTCTGCAATATGTGTTTTGTCTTTTAAAACTGTATGCATTTATGGTTTTTTTAATCTGAAAATCGAATAAAGCTGATTTGATTTGAAATATAGGAACCAAATTGGCTGTTCTCCAAGACTCTGGGAATGTTTCTCTCCACCGTGATCCACATTTGTTTATATCGGGCCCCATAAATTGATATTTGACTTAAAAAGATCTACTGGGACCCCGTCAGGGCCAGGGGCTTTCCCATGAGCAGACTGGTTGATTGCCATGACCACCTCATTTAACTCAATGGACGTGCTGAGGTGAACTGGCACTAAGTCTCAAGAATCATGGCTAGAAGGAACTTCGCTTGGCTGCAAATATCTATCATACGCCTGAAATACTCCAGAGAAGTGGGTCACCCACTCAGTTTGTGGAACTAGTGCTTCCACCTTGGGAGTATCATGGCCGGTGAAGAATGGGTAGTTGATTACCTCCTAGAATTTAGTACTATCCCTTAGTGAGGTGCCAGGCTTTATTCCTAATTTTCCTTTTCCTTTTCTCCAGTATATTCTTATATTGGCGCCTAGCACTTTTAATATCCGTAATGCAACGGGGGAGGTTTTAAGAGTAGACTTTATCGTTTTTGGGCTGCAGAACAGGCAGCATTAAACCAACAATGTAGGGGGGGGCCTCCTGAATTGGCCTGCGAAAAGTAAAACCCTCTGCTATTGACAAATTGCCCATTAATGCTCATACTCTAACAGAACAGATGTGTGGGTTGGGTTTTCTGCCAAACAAGCCATAATGGACTCAATGCTTTCTTTCATTATTTTTTGGCTAAACCTCACAGGATCAATATTTCTCCATTTAATTCTCAAATGGTTATTCTTTGTGAACACTGGTTTACATCCCTTTTCCCTGGTGTTAACCTGTCGTGAAATTTTAAGACCATGCTCACTAGGTTATGATCACTAAGGCAGCTGGGAATGATTTTAAAATCCAAAACAAGGGAGAAGGCCGCTTTAGATAATATAAAGTCTATAATACTCCCTGCGGCACTACCCATAAATGTAGGGATGGTATCAGCAGTCCTTATATCACAATTGGAGATGGCGTAGGGGTTTACACCAGAACATATTGTAATACATTTCCTTTACAGACTCCGGAGCCTGTTGGCAAGTTCTTAGTTCTGCAGAAAGGGTGTTACAAAACATTAGGGCTCTCCAGACGATTTTGCCATCCCCCGCCCTCCAGTCTTGATCTGAGGGAATATCTTTGTGTGTTTTGGAGGACTTCGTAGAGGCTAATTTTAATTTCTCGGTGTTGGGTGTGGTTTTATTTTCTCTTTCAAGAATCTCTGTGCTTGGCCCGTGTGCCTTTCTGGTGTAATTTGAATCTGTCTTTGAGGTGAGTCATAAATTTGAGCAAAAGATTGAGGCTCCTCATGATGGAGACTATATTTTTTTAAATATTTGTGATGATGGGAAGTATTTTACAATGACTGATTGATTGGCTATTTGACTGTTGGCGAGAGTGATATTTGTCTTGCATGAATTGGAGGCATATGGTTGTGGAATTCAGAAGTAGGAGCAATCCTTATATCAGTTGGATGGATTCAGAGCTGCTACAGCCTAGGCTGATACCTTCAGTTTTTGACTTTTTGAACTTTTAAAAGCAGATGGGCTTTGATTGTATAGAAGGCAGTTACTGGGGCACCCACAGCATGGCTATTCATTGAGGGCTGCGATGGGGAGCTCCAAGGCTCCTGTGACCTCTGCAGCCTCCCCAGCCAGCAGCAATTGTTCCTTTGCTCCCGCCTGGTGATGAGCAGCTTTTTTTTTTCTAGCAATGTTGTGTTCCCTGCCTAGGTGACTGCTGGCAGGGAATGCCCTACACTTGCCCGGGTAACAGCAGAGTCTGGGGAATGGGGTTCCCGGGACAGTGCTCTCATTGGATCCAAAGGGATGGGGTCCCGGGACAGTGCTCGCATCAGGCCCTGAGGGATGTGGTCTCCATGGCTGGTGAACAGGTGCGCAAGGGGGCCCTATGACACACGCCCAACAATTTCAAAGTTGGCCCCAGGGGATGGAGTCCCCAGGATCTCTGAGGCCGCACACCCCTCTCCCCAGAAGAAATAAGTTTGCTGACACCCCACCACACAAACCCTGGCTGGCTCCTGAGTGCTTATTTATATATATATTCACTGAAAAAACCATAGGTTTCAGGCACGTTATAGTTAGAAATTAGCATTTAAAAAACCTTAGAAATTCACTGAAAAAACCATAGGTTTCAGGGGCGTTATAGTTAGTTGGACATTTCACTCGTACAAAACCATAGAAATTCCCCCGTTATAGTTAGTTCAGCTAACTATAACTCGCGCGCATCCGCAATGCACTGCTGATGACGTCACATATTACATCACTCATGACATGGTCAGTGACATCACTCATGACATCACTGATGACATCTCAAATGACATCACTGATGACATCAGTGATGACATCATCCTTGTGATAGAGTGGCAGACCTCCTCTCACCCTAATATAACCTTTGATACACACACTCAAAAATACAAACTAACATTTTCAAAACAATGGACATACCAATACCAGTTACAACACACCTATTCAGTAATTCCAAGATCTACACGCACATCCACTCATTCACCAACAGTCCCTGTACAGTCACTCATACATGTACTCACTCATCATTTGTACTCATACACCTATACATCCTGTTACACACCGCCACTCATCCATAGAGTTACTCACACACATAGTCACACATGCAAACAAAGTATCAAACATCCATTTACTTGCATATACAGTTATACACACACTACCACACTTACTTCTACAGAAACTTACACATACTTACTCTCTTAAACAATCACTTATAGAAACACCTACTTATTTGTACAGGAACTCTTCCAATCTCTCACTCTCACATATACTCACTTATATACACCAATACTCACATATACTAGTTTAAAACATATGTAGTTACTCATAAAGACACTATTGAGACAGTCATTCACTCACTAACACACCCATACACATACTCATCCACCTATACAGTCCTGCACACATGCTGACTTCAACACATACAAACAGTGAGTCACTCACTCATTCATGCATCTATGCACTAAGTAATACCCCCCACCGAACTATACAGACACTCAGACACTCATACTGATACTCAAAAACCAACTAATAACCCATATAGACACTCATGTAGCTACTCACCAACCCATGCAGCCACTTATACACAAAGTGAGAGACTGATACAGATATTTTCATATTTAAACATTACTCACTAACCCATGTATTTACTAAGATACTCTTAGTCAGTTATACAATCAATTTTACAAAAGAAAATCATCCATTTAGACACTTATATACCCATTTATTCTTCCATCGACCTTGAGATATACATATATAAAACATATTTAATTTTCAGAAAAACACACATTCACTGGATGATGTCATCAGTGATGTCATTTGAGATGTCATCAGTGATGTCATGAGTGATGTCACTGACCATGTCATGAGTGTTGTAATATGTGACGTCATCAGCAGTGCATTGCGGGCGCACGAGTTATAGTTAGCTGAACTAACTATAACGGGGGAATTTCTATGGTTTTGTACGAGTGAAATGTCCAACTAACTATAACGCCCCTGAAACCTATGGTTTTTTCAGTGAATTTCTAAGGTTTTTTAAATGCTAATTTCTAACTATAACGTGCCTGAAACCTATGGTTTTTTCAGTGAATTTCTAAGGTTTTTTAAATGTTAATTTCTAACTATAACTTGCCTGAAACCTATGGTTTTTTCAGTGAATATATATATATATATATTTATTATACTATGTATACATGTGAAAATGTCTCGGTCCCCTGTTTTCCTCGGTGGCATGGAAAAAATGGGTGGAACTGACGTCAGCACGCCGACGAGGTCCTCTTATGGCTCCGATGACGTCATACGGTGTCGCGAGCGGAGCCGTGCTCGTAGACGTGGGAGAGCTAGGAAAGAATTTCCGTGGAATGCTGGTGCAGGGGATATTCACCTAAGTGTTCAGGCTAGTCCTTTGGGAGCAACTGTTTATGTTGCCACTCCAGAAACCGAAACCAGTGATCTGAGGGCAGAGGCCCTGCAGATGGCACACGAGGTCTCATGTGCACCGGCGGGGCAGCGAAGTGACAAGCACCACAACCCACAAAAAAGGTAACGAGGGCACTGAATAACACAGGATCTTCTCTTTGTATCTGGCAGGAACAACGAAGTTAAAATGCCCTAGTACCAAAATGTAGAATTAGTGCTACAACGGTCTTCAAGAGGACCTGCGATGCCGCTTCTGCCTCCCGTACCCTGGAGGCGGCACATGGGTCACGCGGTACGGTCATTTTGCGGTGGGACGCACACTCGTTGACCTCTCATGGCACTGCTCCACACTTCAGGGAGGACGCTTTCCATTAGCTATGTTTTCTGATGACATGTCGCGCCGGCCCCGTCCAACAACAGAGCTCCTTTAGATCCAAACAGACTCTTCCACTCTCTCACCGGAAGTGAAACCAGGCCACGCGGACACTTTCACAATACAACAGCCGGGAATGCACTTTTCGGTAAAAAACCACATTCCTTCCTCCTAATTAATCAAATAAACGTCTTACTGAAGAACAGGGGCCAGCTTCGATCGGTAAACAGCTGTTACAACGACTTTTTTACTTTGCGATACCATTACAACGCATGCATTACCACGCATGCGTTGTACATCACGAAGTCATTATTACGTATTTTTTTAGAACGCAGGGTCATTTACCACGCATGCCTTTACAACGAATTTTGCTGTAAAGGTATGTATGGTAAATGACCATGCGTTCTAAAAACATGTAGACGATCCATGTCGTTGTAAGGAAACAGAGGCTGTTCCGTTTCCTCACAACGATGTGCACCGCCCTCAGAGATGACGTGGAAGCAGGAACCACGAGGAGAGAGGAACCATGAGGAGTGAGAGGTAAGGGGGATTGGGCATGGGGTGGGGGTTTCTTTTCTAGGGTTTAGGGTAGTGCAGTGGTGTTTGGGTAGTGTAGGGGGATGTGCTGGGGGTAGTGTTTTAGGGTTTAGGGTAGTGCAGTAGTGTAGGGGGTCGTGCTGGGGGTAGTGTTTTAGGGTTTAGGGTAGTGCAGTGGTGTATGGGTAGTGTAGGGGGTCGTGCTGGGGTAGTGTTTTAGGTTTAGGATAGTGCAGTGGTGTTTGGGTAGTGTAGGAGTCATGCTGGGGGTAGTGTTTTATGGTTTAGGGTAGTGCAGTGGTGTTTGGGTAGTGTAGGGGGTCGTGCTGGGGGTAGATTTAGGGTTTAGGGTAGTGCAGTGGTGTTTGGGTAGTGTAGGGAGTCGTGCTGGGGGAGTGTTTTAGGGTTTATGTTAGTGCTGTGGTGTTTGGGTAGTGTAGGGGGTAGTGCTGGGGTAGTATTTTAGGGTTTAGGGCAGTGCAGTGGTTGTGTAGTGAAGGGGGTCATGCTGTGGGTAGTGTTTTAGGGTTTAGGGTAGTGCAGTCATGTTTGTGTAGTGTAGGGGGTCGTGTTTTAGGGTATAGGGTAGTGCAGTGGTGTTTGGGTAGTATAGGGGTCATGCTGGGGTTAGTGTTTTAGGGTTTAGGTAGTGCAGTGGTGTTTGGGTAGTGTAGGGGGTCGTGCTGGGGGTAGTGTTTTAGGGTTTAGGGTAGTGCAGTGGTGTTTGTGTAGTGTGGGAGGTCATGCTGGGGGTATATTTAGGGTTTAGTATAGTGCAGTGGTGTTTGGGTAGTGTATGGAGTCGTGCTGGGGGTAGTGTTTTAGGGTTTAGGGTAGTGCAGTGGTGTTTGGGTAGTGTAGGGAGTCGTGCTGGTGGTAGTGTTTTAGGGTTTAGGGTAGTGCAGTTATGTTTGGGTAGTGTAGGGTGTCGTGCTGGGGGTAGTGTTTTAGGGTTTAGGGTAGTGCAGTGGTGTTTGGGTAGTGGAGGGGGTAGTGTTTTAGGGTTTAGGGTAGTGTGCCCAACCAGCCACAATATCCGTGGACAAAGGGGATCCTGACTCTTTGGAACGCTCCGTCAATTGAATAATTTGGGTCAAGGGCCCTACCACGTCCAAGTCCTATCAATTCCTTTCTTGGGATCCCTCATATACTTGGAGAAAAAGGTACATAGTTTCTCATCAATTTCAGGCGTGTGTGCCACCTTCCCCTTCAGTGAGGGCCTGGGGCATTCTCCCCTCATCCTATTCCTGACCTCCCTTTCAAGGGGTTGATGGATTTTCCCCACCACATACTCTGCCACTTTGGCGTCAGGTGTCCACTCTGCCGACCTAGGATGGTAAATTTGGGCAGGCTCGAACATGTCCGAGTGGACCCCGTCCCCAACCGGGGACTAAGAGGAGTGGGACTCTGGACGCCAGGGACGCCCGAGTCCTTATCCTCATCGGAGGAGAAATCGTCCTCCGATACACCCTCTCCCTCTAAGGCACGGGTACTCATAGTACGGCCCGCGGGCCGCCGGCGGCCCGGCAAGCCTTCCTTGGCGGCCCGCGGACCTTGCAGATATCCTACCTGTGTATTTTTTTTTTTTTAAGTGTCAGCAAACACCGCCGGTTGCAGCAGCGCTCATTGGGGTCGGGCGATTCTTTAAAACCATTCACTTGTTAATGAGGCTTTGTTGTAGCCACCTCTCTTAGCGCCCCTGCATCTCCATGCAGGGGCGCTAAGAAGAGGTGAAATACAACAAAGCCTCATTAACAAGTGAATGGTCTTTTAAAGACCTGAGGCTGTGAAGTACTCGGGTGCGGCTGTGTGTGCGCCCGGGAAGCTGTCTCAGCCCGGGCTGACACACACGCGGGGTGAGGTGACAGAGGGTGACAGAGCGAGGGAGACAGACAGAGGAAGGGAGACAGAGGAAGGGAGACAGAGGGAGACAGACAGAGGGAGACAGACAGAGGGAGGGAGACAGAGGGAGGGAGACAGAGGGAGGGAGACAGAGAGAGGGAGACAGAGAGAGGGAGAGGGAGACAGAGAGAGGGAGACAGACAGAGGGAAGGAGACAGAGAGGGAGACCCAGAGAGGGAGACCCAGAGAGGGAGACAGAGAGGGAGACCGAGGGAGAGGGAGACAGAGGGAGACAGAGAAGGGGAGACAGAGGGGGGAAGACAGAGGGGGGAAGACAGAGGGGGGGAGACAGAGAGGGAGACAGAGACAGAGGGAGGGAGACAGAGAGGGAAACAGAGGGAGATAGAGGGAGGGAGACAGAGGGAGGGAGACAGAGGGAGGGAGACAGAGGGAGGGAGACAGAGGGAGGGAGACAGAGGGAGGGAGACCGAGACAGAGGGAGACAGAGGGAGAGAGAGGGAGGGAGACAGAGAGGGAAACGGAGGGAGACAGAGGGAGGGAGAGAGAGAGGGAGAGAGAGAGGGAGGGAGAGAGAGAGAGAGAGAGAGAGAGAGGGAGGGGGAGAGAGAGAGGGAGGGGGAGAGAGAGAGGGAGGGAGACAGAGAGAGGGAGGGAGACAGAGAGGGAAACAGAGGGAGACAGAGGGAGGGAGACAGAGGGAGGGAGACAGAGAGGGAAACGGAGGGAGACAGAGGGAGGGAGAGAGAGAGGGAGAGAGAGAGGGAGGGAGAGAGAGAGAGGAGAGGGGGAGAGAGAGAGGGAGGGGGAGAGAGAGAGGGAGGGAGACAGAGAGAGGGAGGGAGACAGAGAGGGAAACAGAGGGAGACAGAGGGAGGGAGACAGAGGGAGGGAGACAGAGGGAGACAGACGGAGGGAGACAGACGGAGGGAGACAGACGGAGGGAGGGAGACGGAGACAGGGAGAGGGAGACAGAGGGAGACAGGGGGAGGGAGACAGACAGAGGGAGACAGACAGAGGGAGACAGACAGAGGGAGACAGGGAGATAGAGGGAGGGAGACAGAGGGAGGGAGACAGAGGGAGGGAGACAGAGGGAGACAGAGGGAGGGAGGGAGACAGAGCTAGAGGGAGGGAGACAGAGAGAGAGGGAGGGGGAGACAGAGAGAGGGGGAGACAGAGAGAGGGGGAGACAGAGAGAGGGGGAGACAGAGAGAGGGGGAGACAGAGACAGAGAGGGAGACAGAGACAGAGAGGGAGACAGAGACAGAGAGGGAGACCGAGGGAGAGAGAGAGGGAGGGAGACAGAGAGGGAAACAGAGGGAGACAGAGGGAGGGAGACAGAGGGAGGGAGAGAGAGGGAGAGAGAGAGAGGGAGAGAGAGAGAGAGAGAGAGAGAGGGAGGGGGAGAGAGAGAGGGAGGGAGACAGAGAGGGAAACAGGGAGGGAGATAGAGGGAGGGAGACAGAGGGAGACAGAGGGAGGGAGGGAGACAGAGCTAGAGGGAGGGAGACAGAGAGAGAGGGAGGGAGACAGAGGGAGGGAGACAGAGGGAGGGAGACAGAGAGAGGGAGACAGAGGGGGAGACAGAGAGAGGGGGAGACAGAGAGGGGGAGACAGAGGGAGGGGGAGACAGAGGGAGACAGACAGAGGGAGACAGGGAGATAGAGGGAGGGAGACAGAGGGAGGGAGACAGAGGGAGGGAGGGAGACGGAGCTAGAGGGAGGGAGACAGAGAGGGAGGAGACAGAGGGAGACAGAGGGAGGGAGACAGAGCGAGGGAGACAGAGCGAGGGAGACAGAGAGAGGGAGACAGAGAGGGGGAGACAGAGAGAGGGGGAGACAGAGAGAGGGGGAGACAGAGAGAGGGGGAGACAGAGGGAGGGGGAGACAGAGGGAGACAGAGACAGAGAGGGAGACAGAGACAGAGAGGGAGACAGAGACAGAGACAGAGAGGGAGACCGAGGGAGAGAGAGAGAGGGAGGGAGACAGAGAGGGAAACAGAGGGAGACAGAGGGAGGGAGAGAGAGGGAGGGAGAGAGAGAGAGAGAGGGAGGGGGAGAGAGAGAGAGAGAGAGGGAGGGAGACAGAGAGGGAAACAGAGGGATGGAGACAGAGGGAGGGGGAGACAGAGGGAGGGGGAGACAGAGGGAGGGGGAGACAGAGGGAGGGGGAGACAGAGGGAGGGGGAGACAGAGGGAGGGAGACAGAGGGAGGGGGAGACAGAGGGAGGGGGAGACAGAGGGAGGGGGAGACAGAGGGAGGGAGACAGAGGGAGGGAGTCAGAGACAGAGAGGGAGACCGAGGGAGAGAGAGAGGGAGGGAGACAGAGAGGGAAACAGAGGGAGACAGAGGGAGGGATACAGAGGGAGAGAGAGAGAGAGAGGGGGAGAGAGAGAGGGAGGGAGACAGAGAGAGGGAGGGAGACAGAGCGAGAGGGAGACAAACAGAGTGAGTGAGACAGAGAGGGAGAGAGAGCGAGGGAGAGAGAGAGAGAGATAGAGAGAGGGAGGGAGAGAGAGGGAGGGAGAGAGAGAGAGATAGAGAGAGGGAGGGAGAGAGAGAGGGAGGGAGAGAGAGAGGGAGGGAGAGAGAGAGAGAGGGAGGGAGAGAGAGAGGGAGGGAGGGAGACAGAGAGAGGGAGGGAGACAGAGAGAGAGAGGGAGGGAGAGAGAGAGAGGGAAGGAGACAGAGCGAGAGAGAGAGAGAGAGAGAGAGAGAGAGATAGAGAGATGTGTGTATGCCGGGTCTGGTGGCTCAGTGGACGAAGGCGTCCGCTGCAGGGGCCTGTGTTCAACCTCATGGTCATAGTTATTTTTTTTTGCTCTGCAGAAAAACTAAAAATAAAAAGTGTTTTGCACACGTCTGTCATTGGGCTATATGTGGGCTACATCTGGGTGATATTTGGGCTACATTTGGGGCTCTTTTTTTCTCTGGTGGCCATCTTGGGAGACTTATTTGTTATGAAGTTTCCTAATTTCGTCATTTACTGCAGTCTCCTCAGTAGGAAATGATTTCAGTTTTTTACTTTGATTCCATCAAGAAGGCATTCAGATGTGTCACACATTTGCAATAAATTCAGAATGTTAGCACTCTAGTTGTTCATTAGATCACTGTAGTAAAGCTACTGCTCACCAGGGAGTTAACTGGAAGTCTACTGCTGGTATTGAAAGTGATTGTTTCAGTCTGCATGTCAGAATTTTCTAATGAAATAGAAGAGGATTTGAGATCTCACTTAAAACATGCCCTACATTTTCTTTCTGCAGCACTAACCATAATTTCTATGGCAAAATGAACCCCCTCATTTTGTTCCTTTTAAATTAAATGTTTTAAGTGTTACCAGTTTATTCCAATCAAGATGGCTTTAGGTGTGCCATACGTTTGTCATAAGTAAGACTGTTAGCGCTCTAGTTGTTCTTTAGAACACTCTGGGAAGCTGCAGTAGACCACAAAGGCATCAACTGACAGGCTGCTCCTGTTGAAATATAACAGGAAGATATTTGAGATCTCACTTAAAACATGTCCTAATTTTTCTTTCTACAGCACTCACCATAATTTCTATGGCAAAATAAACCCCCTCATTTTGTTCCTTTTTAAATTAAATGTTTTAAGTGTTACCAGTTTATTCCAATCAAGATGGCTTCAGGTGTGCCATACTTTTGTCATAAGTAAGGCTGTTAGCACTCTAGTTGTTCTTTAGAACACTCTGGGAAGCTGCAGTAGAACACAAAGGATTCAACTGACAGTCTCTGCCCTTGTTGGATGTACATGTTTTACTGAGAATGTCAGACTTCATTCTGACATGACTGAGAAAGATAATGTGAATTTAATGAAAATATGCTCTCATTTTAGCTTCTGGAGCACCTTCCAAAACTGTATGGGACAAGCATGTGAAAATAGTTCTCTCTCAAACATGATTCATGATATCCCAGCAGAAGGTTTTTCACAGGGTAAAATCACCTTGGAACACACCACAATTCCTGAAATTAGTATGGTACCATCAACAAATGAATTCTAATGTAACTAAAATTGGAATGCTCTTAATTGCTAACATTCAGTGTCATCTTCTGGTTTTTCTCCGTTCTGTGTGTACTCATATCACCCCTTGAGATGATTTATATCCTGGTTTTCGTAATTTACCCACTTTATGGTATTTTATTACAGTTTGTCTTGTGGCTCATGGCCTCCTGGCAGGTCTGGCTACGTTACCACGCCTGGCTGCCATGATGACTCTTGCGCACGTTACTATTGGATGTTGTTCTGTCGCCCTCTGTTATTGCCAAGTTGTTCTACAATAGCCTGCATTTTCTGTTTCTCACCTTTTCTCCTATTCCCTTTGTGGGCTCAGTCTGAACAACAGTTACAAGGTCGAATAACAAATCCCTGGTTTCTACTGATTTGGCCCGTCCCTCGCACCTAGACATAACATTTGTACAGCTGCCATTGAGAAATTAGTGTGCTTTTAATAATGCGCTCGCTTGCTCTAAGATAGCACTTGGAGACGACCTTTCCAGTGAGAAGAGCTGTGATTGTTTGCTGATGTAGTTTTGCATCAAGAGACTGAGGTATGGGGTTCGCTAGTCAAAGCCCAAAGGTCTTCTATTATTATAATAAACTGGCTTCTAGCACGGGGAGGGTGGTAATGTTAGTTAGACATATATCCACTGCTTTATGAGATGCTTTCCCCGTTCGTATTCTATGGAGTAGTAACTATGCTGATTATATTATTCTTATGTATTATGCTATTAGTACTGACACGTGTACTGTATCTAAGGGCACGTAAGTTGAAATAAATATTTTGAACTATAAAGTGTCTCTTCTTACGCATGTTGTGGACAGGTACGAGAGTAACGAAAGAGTGTTCTTGCCTCTGCGAGTCCTGAGAGAGAGATACCGTGTTCTGGGTTGTCTAATCATTGGTACATTAGTGCTAATGGGACGCTAAGGCTAGTTGGGTTGGGGTTTTGGGTGCTAAGGTTTATGGTTGGCTCACCACTATATTCCGAGGTCCTATTATCCTGTGCATAGCTCTGTATGTGCAGAAACCTTATGACAAGTTGACCCTAATCGGGGTATGTATCCTGTTCTGATCCATTTTGGAATTGGGTATTCTCCTTACAGCAGTACAAGTGAATACCAGTCTTTTTGCCCCATTGAGTTTTGGCACTGATTTGCCCCCATTCAGTAGTTTATTGGTTAAATATTCAATCTGGGTATGATCACCCCTCCCATAGGTTTATTTTGGGTAAATATTCCCTACACGCACAGATTTTATTATGGGTGATGTCATCACGCGTACGCTGCATGGTGGTGACGAGAACCAAGTGTGTAATATACTGTAATGAAGGGTGAGCGGTCTAGTTGATGTGCTGAGACAGGGTCACAAGGGATTTGGAATTACGTAGATGACGTTCACCAGGTGACCGCAATTGTGGACTTCCGCTTGTGAGGGATAAAACATTGCACGCTCGACTCCGCTGCCACTCTTCACGGCGGACGGAGACGAGCAGTGTTTGCGGAGAATCACCCTTGACGTAGTAGGGAGGGATCTTGGAGTGTTGCGTGGGTATATCTGAGTCCTATGGGCTGAGATGAGTGGGGTGGATTTCATCTACTTTATAATATATCCTAGGTGGTTACTGAGTGGCGTAGTCATTGTCGAGCCAATATCAGAATGTGAGAGGCTCATTGCGGATATGTTTGAACGCTAGATAGGAGATCAGTATGGAACGATGTATCCAGGGCTGGACCTTTTTCTCTTTTCTTTTTCTTGTTCTTGCCGTTTCTGTCCTCATACTGGGGATATGTAGATGGAAGCTGTCCCATAATACCACCAACCGCATTGGGCCTCTTGGGGACCAGTAGCTCTTACCATCTGCTAAATATACGTCAATTGTAATTACCCCATTTTCACTTAACTCTGATTCTGTAAAATTATAAAAGACATATTAGAAATATAGGAAACCCCTGTAATATGGGTTTTAACTATGTTTGTAACGATCATTATTGTTTTTATTCCCTTCTTTGAAAGAGTGTGACTATAGGGGTCTCCCTTGCCCGCCGCCAGTTCAAATTTGACTTTAGGGTAAACTCTGTGAGTAAAGATATACACCGGACCCCTATTGGTCAGCGACATTGGTTATGTGGACGTATGCTTGTTGGTTTAGGATGCTGGAAAAATACATAAAAATAATATATATATATACATATATATAGTCGATATGTACATGGTTATATGGATTATTTTATTGTAGATATGACCACTGATTTTATTTTCTTTGGCACTAGTATAAATAAGATGGGATAGACACAACAGTCATTCCTTCGAGTATGAAAGACACCATGGTTGGTACTGTGGTTTGTATTAATTTTTCAAGATGACACAGTGTTGACCCATAGGAGATTATTAGTCCTGATGGGTTGCCTTCTTTTGTTTCTCTTGTCAGTTCCTTAGTAACTACATGATCAATGGGAGAAAAATTCCTGAATATGCAAGGAACTGATTCTTAATTTTCTCTCATCCAAATTCGAGGTGAGGTAGAACTTACTGGGAAAGGTAGAGTCCTGAGGAAGGCCGGCGTGACCCTATATGAGGGGCATACACTAACGGCCGAAACATGTTGACCATTTGGCAGATGAGGAGAGGTGTTTGGAGTACATAGAACCTCCCATTCACCATCATCCTTCACATTTTTTACTCTGGCCGGAAGATCCACGAATAAAGTTTTAGGCACAGCGACACTTCCGAGCTAGTTTTAATTCACCTATCTGCACTTTCACTACCGTCGTTCCCAGTCACTATAGAATTTTTTGTGTCTTTCTCTGTGTTGTATTGTCTTCCCCCACCCTATTGCTCCACCCCACGCGTGGCTACGCTGGGGTGTTTTTTGTAGCAGCCCTATGATGAAGCATGTCACACATCTGTGTGAGTGAGGGCAGTATTAGAACATATTGCATGTGCCATTACCCTACATATTGTATTACTCCCTACTCCTTTTGGTGCATTAAATGGTTACAGGGGGTTCAGGGTAGGTGAGTCCGTACCCTCACCCCTTCTTTTGTGTGTATTATAAAATCACCTTAGAACACACCACAATTCCTGAAATTAGTATGGTACCATCAACAAATGAATTCTAATGTAACTAAAGTCTGTTATCGCCTTTATAGTTCTCCTATTGGTATCCCTCAAAATCTTCGATTCACTACAATGCATTTCAATGGGGTACTATCATTTATATTGGTCCCAAGATGGCTTCCAGCAATTCCAGGATGAAGTGCTGACAGCCAATCAGAGCTCACGATGACATGTGTGGTTAGGCTCCGCCCAGATATATATGTGTTTTCTTTTTCAAATTTCTCAGGAACTACTGAACGGATTTACACCATTTAACCAAAAGGCACGACTCTGAACCAAGGGCTACCTTTTGCCAAATTTGGTGTAATTCCGTTCAGCAGTTCGGGCTGTAGCTGCGATGAAAGGTTCCTATGGAAAATTGCATGGGAAAACACGCTTTAGGACCCCCTTTTGTCAGCCCCCACTTGACGAATCACTCCAAGACTTTCAGAATAGGAGCGGACCGGAACGCCCCACAAGTTTTGAAACTTTCGCGAAGATTCGTCAACCGGCGCCAAAGTTATCTCAAATAGAATGTTGTGGATTTCCTATGGAAAATAGGTCCTAACTATAACTATCTACTGGCGACCGCCAGTAGATAATATATATATTATCTACTGGCGGTCGCCAGTAGATAGTTATAGTTAGGACCTATTATCCATAGGAAATCCGCGACATTCTATTTGAAATAACGTTGGCGCCGGTTGACGAATCTTCGTGAAAGTTTCCAACTTGTTGGGGCGCTCTGGTCCGCTCCTACCCTGAAAGTCTCGGGTGATTCGTTAAGCGGTGGCCGAGAAAAAGGGGGTCCCAAAACGTGTTTTCCCATTCATTTTCCCATAGGAAACTTTAGACACGGCTACAGCCCGAACTGCTGAACGGAATTACACCAAATTTGGCAAAGAGGTAGTTCTTGGTTCAGAAAGAACCCTTTTGTTAAATGGTGTAAATCTGCTCAGTAGTTGCTGAGAAAATCAAAAGTAAAAGTACATATATATCTATGGCCGCGTCGGATTCGCGCACCCTCCCGATCACGAGCTGTCTGCTAATTGGCTGTCAACACTCCAAACCAGGAAGTGTTGGCAGCCATCTTGTTCCTCGGTAGAACCGAGGAACAAGAAAGCAGTAAAAAAGTGCGCAAAACGCACAAAGGGGGCAGGGTAGAAACACCCTGACCCCTAGGTCTGCTCAGGGGTCCCACAAGGACCCCTGGGCAGAAAAAGCATTTTTTAAAAAAATCGGCAGGATGCGCTCAGGGAGCGCGAATCCTGCCGAAAAAATCGAAGCGCGGTCTCCTGCGCTCGATGTAAATTTGCCCCCGGGTGGGCCAAGTCCCGGGGGCATGCTGGGGGGGTGGTTATTTTATGTATGGGGGCCCTCTAAGGGCCCCCCAAGCCCCAGGGACCACCACCCCCCGGGGCTTTATCATAAATGGTGCGGGAGGGCTCTGAGCCCTCCCGCAGCCCCGGGGCACTAAGAAAATTGAAAATGGGGGTCTGTTTGGACTCCCAAGCCCCGGGACCACCACCTCCCCGGGCTTTCAAAATGCAGGGAGGGGGCCGCGGCCCCCTCCTGGAGCCCTTGATGGCCCTGGGGACCGCCACCCCCAGGGTCGCTCCTGCAGTGTCCCGGGGTGCCTACCCCGGGACACTGCTGTTTGCTATGACAGGACGGGAGCCTCGCGGCTCCCGTCCTGTCATAGCAAATCTTGGTTTGCATTTTGAAAGAGAGAGCAGGAAACCTGCTCTCTCTTTCAAAATGCAACCAATTGCTTTTCCACACGGGGAGCAGCATGTTAGCTGCTCCCCATGTGGAAAGCAATGCCAGCTCCCGTAGGACACGGGAGCCGGCGGGACTGTGGGGGGTTTGGGGACCCCCCACAGTCCCCAACCAGAGGCCAGGCCCCGGGGATGGGGTCCCCGGGCCATAAGGCTCGGGAGGGGGGCCATGCAGCCCCCTCCCCAAATAAAAAATAAATAAAATAAAAAATAAGGGTAAGGCCGGCCCCGGGGATGGGGTCCCGGGGCCTTAAATGGCCTGAGGAGGGGGCCACGCAGCCCCTCCATATTTTTTATTTAAAAAGAGGGCATGCCCCGGGGATGGGGTCCCCGGGGCCAATAGAGGCCCAGGGAAGGGGGCCACGCGGCCCCTTCCTCGTTTTTTTTTTTTTTTTTAAATAAAACAAAAAAATGCTCAGGCCCCGGGGATGGGGTCCCCGGGGCCAAAAGTGGCCGAGGGAAGGGGGCCCAACTAGCCCAACAGGTACATCCAGAAAGCGCCACAGAGCTGCGTTGCAGAGAGGTGTAAAAGGGGTGTGGCCTCTCTACACGTCTCTGCAACGCAGCCTCTGGCGCATACTGGAGGTTCCTGGTGGGCTAGTTGGCCCCTAGGACCCTCATGATTCAAGGGGACTTAATCCCCCAACTTAAAACACGCCACGGGCGCGTTTGCACAGATGTCACCTCAGGCCCCGCCCCTCCCTTCACCATTGTGCAAATATTCCTCTAAAATCTGCCGAACTACGAATTCTGATTTACTCACCTGTTATCAGGAGAGACCTCAGTGCTGCATCTTTCAGCCCAGTACTGATCCTCAAAAGTAATTTTAACCGTACTTACCAGTAACTTGAATTTCCTTCCATAGGATATCATTGCCTGCTTTTTGCTGAAAAAGTTTGTGTCGATTTTTGAAACATACAAATATTCCTCTAAAATCAGCCAAAATACGAATTCCGATTTACTCACCTGTTATCAGGAGAGACCTCAGTGCTGCATCTTTCAGCCCAGTACTGATCCTAAAAAGTAATTTTAACCCTACTTACCAGTAACTTATATTTTCTTCCATAGGAATCCATTGTCTGGTTTTCAGCAGAAAAGTTTGTGTCGATTTTCACAAACTACAAATATTCCTTAAAAATCGCCTGTATGACTTAAACGCATTCTTTCAACTGTTTACAGGAGATGCACCAGTGCTGGATCCAGGATCCAACACTGAGTAAGAAAAAGTAACGATAACAGTTTTTACCTGCTAAGTGAATTTCCTTCCATAGGATAACATTGGTGATTCTATGAGAAAAAGTTTCTAAGTGTCAACTTTTAAAATACAATAATATTCCTTAAAAATCACTACTGTAACCAAAACGCTTTTACTCATCTGTTTACAGGAGATGTCCCAGGACTGAATCTAGGATCCAGTCCTGTGGTTAGAAAAGTAATCCATAAAGTAACTAATTGCATTTAACTAGAAATTCACATTGAGCTGAATGTTGCATTGTGTTTGAAAATGTGTTGCCCATTGCAACAACTGTAACTACTGTACTTAAAAGTCTATTGCCTATGTGCAAAGTATTTAAACTAAAGTAATTCATTCTGAGAAAGTATTTTTGTAATGTATAATGTAATTACAATGTAATTTAATAAATAAAATATCTAAAAATAAATAGTTTTAAAAATGTAGTAAATCAGTGTCAAAAAATAAATATAACAATTTATACATTTAAAAATTGTCATTTACAAAACCTTTGAAATTCACTGAAAAAACCACAGGTTTCAGGCACGTTATAGTTAGAAATTAGCATTTAAAAACCTTTGAAATTCACTGAAAAACCATAGGTTTCAGACACGTTATAGTTAGAAATTAGCATTTAAAAAACCTTTGAAATTCACTGAAAAAACCATAGGTTTTAGGGACATTTATAGTTAGTTGGACATTGCACTCGTACAAAACCCGTGAAATTCCCCGTTATAGTTAGTTCAGCTAACTATACTCGCGCCCCGCAATGCACTGCTGATGACGCCACATATTACATCACTCATGACATGGTCAGTGACATCACTGATGACATCACTGATGACATCTCAAATGACATCACTGATGACATCATCCACGTGATAATCTGATGCACCTCCTCACAACCTAATATAACCTTTGATACACCCACTGTAAATTACAGACTGCCATTCGCAAAACCATAGACACTCCAACACCAATAACTACATACACACTCACTGATTCTTAGGTCTACACACACATCCACTCACTCACCCGTACAGTCACTCATACTTACGGTCACTCAGTACAGGACTATCATATGCACTCATACACCTATATAGACACTCACACACCACCACTCATCCATAGAGGTACTCACACACCTAGTCAGTCATGCAAATAATTAATCACACTGCCATTTACTCACCTATACAGTTATACACACACCAGCTCACTTACTCATACAAATACTAGCACATTCTTACGCTCTTATACAATCACTGATACAAGTACACACTCATCCATACAGCCACTCTCACAATCACACACTCTCACTTATAGCCATTTATATACTCCAACACACATATATACTGCCTTTCACATATGTAGTTACTCACACTTCTACCACTGAGATATACATTCACTCACTAACACACCCATACACACAGTCACCCACCCATACAGTCCATCACAGATGCACTCTTGAAACCATGCACCCAGTGAATCACCCACTCACACATCTATGCACAGAGTCACACACACCCCACCCACACAAACCCTCAGGCACCCATACAGATACTCACACAACCAATCAATAACCCATGTAGACACTCATGTACCTATTCACAAACCCATGCAGCCGCTTACACACCAACAGACAGACGGATACAGAGATTCACACAGTTTAGTCACTAACCCATGCATTCAGTAAGACATGTTTAATCACTCACTTATAGAGTCAGTCACGCACCTACTAAATCATCCATACAGACACTTATACACCCACTCATTCTTCAATACACCTTTCCCTATATATATATTAAAAAATATTTAAACTTTACAGAAACAGTCACTGCATGATGTCATCAGTGATGTCATTTGAGATGTCATCAGTGATGTCATCAGTGATGTCACTGACCATGTCATGAGTGATGTAATATGTGACGTCATCAGCAGTGCATTGCGGGGGCGCGAGTTATAGTTAGCTGAACTAACTATAACGGGGGAATTTCACGGGTTTTGTACGAGTGCAATGTCCAACTAACTATAACTGTCCCTAAAACCTATGGTTTTTTCAGTGAATATATATATATATATATATATATTTTTTTAAAGCCGGAACATGTATCCCATTTAAAAAAGAATATATAGGTTTTTGGTCCCTGGGAGGTCCCTCTGGAACCTTCCCACCAGGCCCAGAGGGACAGGATATCCCTACCCTGCCCCTGTATAGGTTTTTTTAAAGTTTTTTTTGTTAGGACAGAGGACCGAGTCCGGGGTCCTAAAATGGCTGCCTCCACACATTTGATGATATGGTGCCAGCCAATCAGTTAATATCTTTTCATCTGTTGGATCCAAGGATCCTCCATTGCGTAATATTTATACTTACATTTTGAATCTTAATTTCTCAAAAACTACTGAATAGATTTACACCAAATCACAAAAAGCACACTTTAAACCAAGATCTAGCCTTCCGCCAAATTTTTGTCATTCAGTTCAGCTGTTCTTGCTGTAGTGCTATTAAATATTCCTATGGAAAATTGCATGAGGAAAATGCATTTTGGACCCCCGACCCTCTTCTTGGCCTCGTTTGACAGATCACCCTGAAATGTTCTAGAAATGAGCAGGGGTGGATGAACTGGTTTTTTGGAAAGGTTTGTGAAGATTCCTCTAATGATGCCAAAGTTATTAGCAAACCAAAAAATGCTTTTTCTATGGAAACATGGTGAGACTGGATCTGGAAATGTTTTCGTGAGCAGTACCCCTGTTTGCTGGTAGGTGGAGTCTATTGGCTCCACATGGCGGATGTGACATGCACTGTGCCTGTATAGGCACCACCCCAGTGCTCTGATGACTGTTCTTTTCTTTCCGTCCCTGTCAGCACAGATCCGGAGAGAGCTATCCCTTCAGTCGATTTTTGACAGAACTTTTTTTTGGGACTTTTGTCAAGTTTTTTTAGAGTTTTTTTTTCCTAGTGTGGCAGGAATGTCCTTTAGGAAATCTGGCTTCAAGCCCTGCGGTGTGTTGGACCCTCATCTTGTTTGCTTTTGGTGCCTCAAGCATGACCACGATGTTAAGATCTGCGTCGACTGCTTCTCCATGAACTCGAAGGCCTTGAGGGAGTGGTACCTCAAACTCCTGGCAGTTTGAAGTGCGACTCCGCGATGATCTCGATCGAGCGGAAGGTCCCGGGATTGGTCGCAGAGCCCAAAATCTTCATCTCACTCAGTCATTGGGTCATTCGGATAAGTCTCGCCATATAAGAAGAGCAAGAAGTCGAAGAGGTCATTGATTTCACCTTGTTCGTTGGCAGACAAGACAAGGGAGCGTCAAAATTCGAGGCCTGGCTCCTCTATTAGCCAGCACCTCGGTCGGCTCTGTGCTTCCTTGAGTTTCCGGGAGCCGGTGTGACCCCCGCTCAACTTCATGAGTTTTATGAGGCATGCACCTCATGTTGAGCTTTCGGGCCCGTGGGTATGGGAGGGTCCCCTACTAGATCCATGCCGACAGCCCTGGTGCAGGTCAAGCCTCTTTAATCAATGGATGAATCTGTACCGGCGCAGGTCTTACCACCTCGATCTTCTGATGCAGCGGCGCCATCCCTTATTCTGAAACTCGACTCCGACACAGCTGGATGGGTGTCGCCCGATGCAGACTGGAGCCATGCCTTCCAGGCCAGAGCCAGAGTCCTATTCTTATGGGCTTTGACTCTGGGAGTATTTGGGGGAGGTGGTCGCTGGACCCTGAAGAATACCAGCCCTTTGACCTGAACGTGGACTGGTGTGAGGATTTAGCGGAAGCCAGTGGACTGGACACTTATCCAGATACTGGCACGCTACTGTGGCTATGGAGGAGGGAGCTTCATTTGCTATGTTGTTGAGAAGGGCTGCTGAGGTCCTGGACCTTAGCCTGCCCTCTGTGGCAGTCAAGACAAATGTCTTGATGGGGGTGCTTCAGCCAGAAGTGTCCCCTCAGAACCACTTCTCCCTTTTATGGAAGCCCTTACAGACGTCCTGCTTAGGACCTGGTCCAAGCCCACCACAGGAGGTCCTGTGAACAGGATGATTGCCCCCCACTTCAGGGGACCCCCAACTTCCTCACGCAACACCCTACTCCCAAAGAGAGCCTGGTGGTCCAAGCATCCACCTCTCATGGCACATTACCTACCACACCCCAGGATAGGGAATCGAAGAAGCTGGACACCTTAGGGAAGATGTTTTTTTCCACCACCCTGGTGCTGTGGTCTGTGAACACAGCATGACTTTAGGGCAGCGACTCCCACGCTCTGTGGGATACAGTTGCACAAGTGCTGCAGACAATCCCAGAAAAGGCCCTGGCCGTCCTCTCCCAGGCTGTTGCGGATAGGAGATATGCAGCCTAGTTCACCATCCGCTCTGGACTGGATATCATTGACTTGCTGGGTAGAGCGGGTTCATCGAAGGTGGCCATGCCTGGCTGAGGACAACTGGCTTGTCTTGGAATGGTAACCTGATGAGACATAGAATGAACCACGTCAGCCAGTCTCAAACAATAGTCGAGCACTAAATCATCTGATATGCTCACAAGAATGTTGGCAGGCCCAGCAGGTAACCTCATAGCTCTCCCCATAAGGATTTCGTGAGGAGAAAGTCCTGTCCTCCTGTCTGGGACACTCCGAAGACTCAGCAACACAAGAGGCAAAGCATCAGGCCATTTCAAAGATGTCGAAGCACATACTTTAGCCAACCTTGATTTCAAGATGCTGTTTATCTGCTACACGATACCGGAAGCTTCTGGCTGATAACTGCAATGCAATCTCTGATCCTCCTGTAGTGCTATATAGAACAGTCTCATAATCTCATTACTAAAATGGGACCCTCAGTCTGACTCCAAAGTAGTTGGAAATCCAAACCTCGGAAGGAGTTCTCTCAACAATAACATGGCTACAGTGAGACTGTCACTCCACCTAATGAGAAAATATGCACACCACCACCAGAATGTATCTCAGTTTGTTGCACACAGGCATCTCAACAAAATCTAACTGCCGTCTGTTAAAAGGCCCTCCTGACCTCCCAATGTGGCTCAATGTAACAGCAGTTCTTTTCCCCACGTTGATTTGCTGGCAAGTCACATGTCTGTGACACAATGATTCAGCCATCACTCAAAATTTGGGATTCAACCACATTTTCCTGGACAGCCTCACCATCGCATCCCTTCCTACATGTGTTGGCCCATGTATATACCTTGCCATTTGATACAACAGACTATTTGGTAACACTGGTCTTCCATCACTTGAAACCCAAATGCCATCATCTCTTTTCACACATCCTCCCTTCGTCCAACTCGATTGTTCTTCCATGGACACCTCCTCCTGTAACCTTTTCACTTCATCCCAAGTATCAGCAAATGTCAACAAAAGGTTGAGGTTGGTCTCATCTGTCTGTTCATTCACATATTTCCCATTGAATGTACAAGCATTTAATGCACAGTAACGTGCGACTTCAGAGTTAACGATTCCCAACTGTAACAATGTAATTTCCTTTACAGTGAGCAGGATATTTGACTACTTCAATTTCTTGAGGCATCAATAAAGCTTCCAACAGTTTCCTTACAGTTTCCCCATTCCTTATTGGTTTTCCTGACGAGGTCATAAATCCCCTCTAAGACCACAACTGTCTGAAGTCATGCACCACACCTAACCCATACTGACTATCAGTGAAGATTGTCACTCAGCTGAAAACACAGCATGCACGTGTTAGGGCAATTAACTCAACCACTTGTGCGGAGAATACTCTTTGAAGCCAAGCAGCTTCCACCACTCCTGAAACAGTACAGATAGCATAGGCAGCCCTTAAGCTTCCCTCATGATCCCATAAACACGAGCCATCTGCAAACAATATTTGGTCAGACTCAGGCAATGGCTCGTCAAGTAATGTCAGGGCAGGGTTTGGTGCATAGTTCAGTGAAAACGAGACAGTCATGCTCTCCCTCATCTCCACCTCCCTCACAATTAGGCAATGGTAAAAGTGTATCAGGATTAAGGATAGAACATCTTTTCAAGGTAATGTTTTCGGCTGCTAAAATCACCTGTTCATACTTAGTAAGTCTACTGTTGGTCAGGTGTTGCGTGCACGTCCTGGTCAATAGCAGTTCCACAGACCAGAGAGTGCGGGACATATACCGTCAAAGGGTGACCCATCTCGATGCCTTCGCATCGGTCTATGCTGATACCTGTTGCAGCAACGGATTTGAGACATCCGGGCAACGCTGACGCTTCTGGATCTAAATTAGAGGAACAATAAGCCACTGGTATTTCCATGATCCTGTGTTAACTCTGTGAGTGCACAGCCCTCTCTTTCATGACAAAAGAGTGAAAATGCTTTGTTCTAATCTGGCATTCCCAGTGCAGGAGCATGACAGAGACTCTCTCTCAACTCCAGGAATGCATTCAAGCAATCATTGTCCCAGGGCAACCGATCAGGCACATCCTTGTGTGTCAATCTCTGCAGAGGTTTGGACACTAGGGAAAAGCTGAGTATCCACTGTTGACACTAGCCCACCATTCCCAAAAATATTCTGACTTCTTTCTGAGTCTGTGGCGGATTCATTTGCATGATTGCTGATATGCTCTCTTGTGATACCTTCCTCGCACCCTTCTCAAAGCGATGTCCCAAATATAGGACTTCAGTCATACAGTACTGCAGCTTGCTCAGGGATACTTTATGTCCATTCTCAGCCAAATGGTTCAGCAGGGCAAAGGTATCAGTTTTACATGCGTCCCGAGTATTTGATGCAACCAAAAGTTCATTGATGTACTGTACCAGTTCTGAATTAGAGGGCATGACCAAGGACTCAAGATTTTTCTTCAGAATCTGATTAAAGATGGACGGTCTTGAGGGACAGGACACCATGTTAAAAAATGATCTCCCAGCTGAAACACAAATAAAAACTGTCTGTCTTCATGCAAGGGGATCAAAAAAAGGCTCGGCAAAGATCGATGACAGTGAACCATTCAACCTCACATGGAATCTGAACCAATGTCACAAATGGATTCAGTAGCACGGGATAAGGAACAACTACATTGTTTATTTTTCGAAGATCCTGCATGATGCACAACTTGCCACCAGGCTTCTGTAAGCCCATAATGGGAGAGATCCATGGACTCCCCAGGATCTCCTTCAAAATGCCTTGTTCAATCATAGACTCAATCACAGGTATTATTACAGCATTTGTCTTGGGTGTCAGGTTATATTGTGGAGTTCTCGGATATTCAGCATTGGGCTTAACTTGTAGCCAAACTAACTCAACTCCTTTAATGAGGCCAATGTCTTTCCCTGAAAAATCCTAAACCGTGTCTGCCACTATGTCTCTAACATCCAGTGGTAAATCCTCCACCGTTAGCCAGGGAAACAATGAAGCTCTCCGGTTTTGGTTTGCCAATTTAAACGCAATGGCCTCATCATTTGTCTGTAACTCGATGCCCTTCGGGGTACAATATATAGTGCAATTTTAACTTGCACAATAAGTCACATCCCAAAAGACCTATAGGGCTTGACTCTCCCACTACAAACTGATGATTATCCTCAAATGACCCTATCTTTACAGGCACTTCTTCTGTCAAAGGGTTTGACAGTCTCATGTGTGCAACTCCCAGAACTTGGATTGTTTTTCCCGATAGGGGTAGGGTTGGAGCCCATGGTTTGTGGATTACCATGGAGCGGACTGAGAAAATAGCCAAAATACAGCAAAGTTTTGTTTTTTTTGAGAAAAAAGTGCTGCAGAAGAAAGCGTCTGGTTTTATTCCCTGCAAATGGTATCAACAAAGGCTTTGTGGTGCTAAAATCACCATCTTCCCAGATTTCAGGAAGAGACAGACGTTTGTCAGAAAACCAACATTTTCCACACAGTTTTGGCATTTTAGTGGGATATAGCCTATTTTTCCTATTTTTGTGCTTTCAACCTCCTTCCAGTTAGTGATAGAAATGGGTATGAAACCAATAATTGATCCCAGAAAGATATACATTTCTGTAAAGTAGACAAAATTATGAACTCTGTAAGAGGTCATTTGTGTAGATCCTTTAAGGTATTCCTATAGAAAGTAACAGTTAAAATTAAAAAAAATATTGACAGTGAATTAAAAAAATAACAGCTATTTATGCCTACGTTTTCAAATGTAACTTCCTCTAAATATAGCAAATTTTTGAAAGCAATATACTGTTCTGTCCGATGGACCCTTCTGGTTGCGGGGATATACAGGACTTCTAGGTTCACCAAGAACCCGAGGTACCCAGAGCCAATAACTGAGCTGCGCTTTGCAATGGTGTTTCATTGTGGACTGGGTATACCGCAATTCATTTGATAAAATATAAAGAGTGAAAAATTGTTATCAAGGAAACCTATGTATTTCCGAAATGGGAACAATATATGGAGTTTAGAAGCAGTGGTTATTTGAACATCTCCGAAATACTAGCATGTGAATTAGAGGGCATTTTTCAGAATGACTTCTTTTTTACACACTGCCTTACATTTGGAAGGTAGGAATGCATAGAAACAAAATTGGTAATAACACTTGTTCTACTATTCTGTGTTCCACTAAGTCTCCCGATAAAAATGGTACCTCACTTGTGTGGGTAGGACTAGTGCCCGTGACAGGAAACCGACCAAAACGCAACGTGGATACGTCACATTTTTCCAGTGAAATCTGACCCTTTTTTGCAATGTGCCAAGCTGTGGATTTTGGACCCTAGCTCAGCCGGCACTAAGGGAAACCTAACAAATGTGTACGTTTGAAAACTAGACACCAAGGGGAATCCAGGGTGTGGTGACTTGTGTGGCTCTCACCAGGTTCTGTTACCCAGGATCCCTTGCAAATCTCAAACTTTGTTAAAAAAAAAAACCACACATTTTCCTCACATATCTGTGATTGAATGTTTTGGAATCTGCAGGGAGCCACAAACTTTCACCCACCCAGCATTTCCCCAAGTCTCCTGATAAAAATGGTACCTCACTTGTGTGGGTAGGCCTAGTGCCCGCAACAGGAAACAGCCCAAAACGCAATGTGGACACATCACATTTTGCCAGTGAAATCTGACCCTTTTTTTTTTTGGTGTGTCTAGCTGTGGATTTTGGACCCTAGCTCAGCCGACACCTAGGGAAACCTAGCACACCTGTACATTTTTTAAAACTAGACACCCAGGGGGAATCCAGGAAGGGGTGAATTGTGTAGCTCTCACCAGGTTCTGTTACCCAAAATCCCTTGCAAAATTAAAACTTTGTAAAAAAATAAAGCGCTTTTCCTCACATTTCTGTGATGGAAAGTTCTGGAATCTGTGGGGAGCCACAAATTTCACTCACCCAGCATTGCCCCAAGTCTCCCAATAGAAATGATACCTCACATGTGTGGTAGGCCTAGTGCGCGCGACAGGAAAGGGTCCAAAACACAATGTGGACACACCATATTTTCCCGTTGAAAACTGACCCTTTTTTCGCTATGTGTCTAGCTGTGGATTTTGGACCCTAGCTCAGCCAACATGTAGGGGAACCCAGCAAGCCTGTACATTTATAAAAACTAGACACCCGGGGAATCCAGGATGGGGTGACCTGTGTGGCTCTCACCAGGTTCGGTTACCCAAAATCCCTCACAAACCTCAAACTTTGGAAATTAAATACATTCCTCGCATTTCTGTGATAGAATGTTCTGGAATCTGCAGGGAGCCACAAACCTCCACCCACCCAGAATTCTGCCAGGCCTCCCGATAAAAATGTTACCTCATTTGTGTGGGTGGGCCAAGTACCCGCGACAGGAAGTGGCCAAAAAACATACTGTGGAGACTTCAAAATAATCGCTCACAAAAAACTTGGTCTTGGGAGGGAGTCACCTGGGGTTTTTTGCCCGGGCTAGGTGAGAATTTTGTTTTTGTTGCTAAATTCGAGGTTTGCAGGGGATTTTGGGTAGGAAAATGTTGGGGGATCCATGTAAGCCACACCTCCCTGGGTGTTTAGTTTTCAGAAATGTCTGGGTTTGGTAGGCTTCCCTAGACGGCTACCAAACCCGGGACCAAAAACGGAGATGACCCCCTTGCAAAGCCAGGTAGTTTTGTGATAGATAATTTTGATGTCTCAACAATATGTTTTGGGCCCTTCCCTGTCACAGAAACGTGGCCTACCCACACAAGTGAGGCAGCATTTTTATCGTGAGATCTCTGGAAACACTGGGTGGTAGGAAATTGTTTTTTTTCGGATTCTGGAAGATTATGGTACAGTAATGCAAGGAATATGAGTGACTTCAGTCACATTTTGAGGTTTGCAGGACATTGTGGGTAAGAAAACCTGTTGGGATCCACGAGAGAGACACCACTGTGTACCCCCCTGGGTGTTGAATTTACAATAATATCTAGAATTGGTAGATTTTCCCTAGAGACAATGTACACCCTGTCAGAGAAAGACAGATATTACTGCACAACCATCTATTTCTCAAGTACACACACAAACTGGTTGGATTTGGCACTAGGGTGAATGGTGGTTCAATATATAAAATTTTATTAACAAGAGATTTCACAAAAATTAAATGCACTGTTAATAATTGAAAGTTAAAAACACTGTACCAGTGACTCGCAGCTGGTGAGCTGTAAAGCTGCGTCAAGGCCCCAACTGCTTTACAGGCCATTCACACACCTTTCATACATGAGAGACACAAAACCGTTCACATCGCCACCCGCGGGCCTGGCACATTACAACACACATCAATGGATAGTGCCATTCAAGGGCCCATCACTTTCATATGCCCACATCCCTGACACAGCAACTACACAGGCTATCGGAGTGTGTGGACTGGCGTTTGGTTACCAGTGTGTGTAGTGGCCAGCAGCAAGTCACTACTCTCACACTGCCAACCATGCACCAGTCCACACACACACTGCCAACCAAGCACCACTCCACACACACCGCCAGCCAAGCCCCAGGCCACGCACACCGCCAGCCAAGCGCCAGTTCACACAGCCCGCCAGGCAAGCCCAAGGCCACGTACACTGCCAGGCAAGTGCCAGTCCACGCACATCGCCAGCCAAGCACCAGTCCACACACACTGCCAGCCAAGCCCCAGTCCACACACACTGCCAGCCAGGCACCAGTCCATGCACACCGCCAGCCAGGTACCATTCCACGCACATCACCAGCCAAGCGCCAGTCCACGCACCCCGCCAGCCAAGCACCATTCCACGCATGCCACCGTCACATTTTAGTTTTTTTTTATAAAAAAGAAAACACAAACCAATTATAAGTAGATACAAAACTACAAACACACAAGCTCTAACTAAATACATTGCACTAATGCCAACCTTTAAACTGAACAAAAAATATAAAACAATACAGACCAGGCAGCTCACTTTTACACTCACGGATGCTCCCAAAAATTATTTTGCGTGTGGTACATTCTTAACCAAGCAGGAACACACAGTGCAGGTTTAGAAGGACCCTCGGGACAGTGCATACTAGTCTCCTTCCGCGATCCTCTTTGCATACAGACTCTACATCTCCACTGGGAAACTCTTTTATGGGAGGAATGTGATCAGCAAAGTGGCAATGTTTCAATCTAGCCACATCCTCCACCACTAGGAACACTTGCCTATTCCACTACAACAAGGCTGCCTATCACAGATTCTTGAAACTTAACAAATGTCATTCTTGACTGTGGAGAACAATCCTCAAATACAACAAAAGCATTAAAGATTAATAAGTGGAAAAGATGGATAGCCAACTTCTTATACCAAATGTAAGCCTTATGAAGAGCAGTGTAAAGTTCCAACCTCTGATCTACTCCATCAACACCATTGATCCAGCACGATATTAGCAAACAGCATTCATACACCAGATACTCACTTGGGCTCATACATTCATACTACGCTTATACTTACGCTGGGTTTTATCAGTTGTTACTCTTATCAAAAATCCCTGCTACCAATTACCTTCTGATTGAAGAGTAATGACTTACCAATGAATCCTTTGCTAATTGGGAAATTTAAAATGAGTGACATTCATTATAGTACATAATCCTGAAATAACCACTGAGTCAGGAAGTTTTAAAATGTTTATCTAAAGATTTAGCAGAGTAAAATACAGAGCCACATGGTACTTAATCGCAATACCCAAGATTAAGCATAGAAATGATTATTGCTAATCAATGATGGTGTTTAAAGAAGAGGAGAGGATAGCGATAGCAGTGCAACTAAAGGTTGCAATATATTTACCTAAGTGCGAGAACCAAAACCCCTTAGCCAAGGAGTTGGAAAGAATAGGACCCAGGAAGGATGAAGAGCAAAGACTTCTTCCAGGATCAGAACAGGACCGGTGACCTCTCTACAACAACGCCTGCGTCATTCCCCTCTCTGATACTCGACTTCTCCTCGATTCTCCCATGCCTTCCTTCTAATGGACTTCGCCGCCCCCTCCTCAGGACCTCTTTGGGACAGAGATTTAGTCAGCAACCGATCAGCATGACAGTCTGGAGCTCTTCTGATCTCTGGAATCTAGCTCTGTCTTCGGTATCATCTGTGCTAACTAATTACTAATGCTATATTCTATTATACCCTTCTACGCCCATGTACCTCCCCTTAATGTTGCTAAAATATGGGGCCACTACTTCTGATTGGACAGGGACAGGGGGTGGATTCTCGCACCATATCGATTTGGCCTAAATTGTAAAGCCTATTGTCTTTACGTTCCCACCCCTTCAAATGAATACATTCGCTTTATTTCCCACCCGTCTCACGACAAATGTTATACATTTTACAGGGGAAAAGTATCATTTTGTCCACAGGAAACATAAAGTACAGCATCTTCGGCCAATGGGTCATGGCCTTGGGAGACGTCCAAGTTGACTTCACTTGGCAGGCACACAGGATACATGCGCAGAACCATCGTCTCTCGAGTTACAAGCCACCAACCCAGGCCCAAGTTTACGAACTAATAAAAGTGCAAGAAGAAAATATTAAAATCACAAATAAAATGTTTCACTGTATGCCCACTTTTCCTACTCTATTCCCAATTAATTATAATACTGTCCTGCATTAGTAGCGTTAAGAAAACGACAATTTAATAATGACATGAGAGCAAGCTGAAGCATGTGAAAACATCAAGCAGCCATTTTAATGCATACTGCGCAGAAGCAGAAGCTTCCCACCAAGCAAAGAAAGACGTCACACCATGTGATCAGGTTGCGACATGCGCAGTGAGGTTCCCGTGCTTTAGCGGCCATTTTGGATTACAGACAAGCGTTATTCATTAGTAAATCACATATGCAAGCTTCTTTCCCCTTTGTGTAGTGTATGCAAAGGTTAGTATTAACAATACAACTTTAATAAATTAATACTATGAGGAGGATTGCGTACAAGCAAGTTTCATTTATGAAACCTTGCTCCATCAATCCCCTCTCTGATGGCGTTTCTGAGCCATCAAAAACACTACCCTCAATCAGATGCCAACTTCTAGCAATTCGTTTCATTCTCATTTTTACATTTTCTGTTTTTCACATCCCCTTTCAAGTTTTTGTATAATTCACTTCTCCATTCTTCAAGTTCTATTTCATCTAGTTTTCTCTTCTTTCCTTTTCCTGTCACTTTATATGTTCCATTCTTTCTACAGCATTTGCACCATATTGTCATTGCCAATATTATTATTGCTATCCCTGCTAAGGGTACTAATATTTGACCTATAAGTTCTTTTCCTACATTAGCAAACCAGGTTCCAATTGACGAGATACTATTTGTCAATCTTTCCCATACACTATCAACTTCCAGTGGTTTAAGTTCTTTCTCAAGTCTAGTTATATTCTGATATATACGTTCCAATCTCTGCACTCTTATCAGGAATATAAGTGCAACAATGTTTCGTCTTCAATAATTTACAGACTCCTCCCTCTTTTGCCAATATAATATCAAGAGCAAGTCGATTTTGCATCACCATAGATCTAATCGCAACCATTTCCGCATTAATCATTAGAAAACCTCCAGCAGTATCCGTTGATAAACGATCAACCACTGTAGACAATTTACATATTTTCCTTGAGTTCAGAATTATTCCCACTGAAGGTATCAATGCACCAAATATATCACCTACAATTTCTGAAAAACTAGCTCTTTTACTACGTATTAATTCGCTATTGTTTTCATTGCTCCCAGTGTTTCTTTTTACGTGGTATATTTTTGGAAATACTATTCCAAAATAACAACTTCCATACCACCGTGCAGGAAGCCTAAAGTAAGCCTTATTCCCACACACATAATAGATTCCAGGAAAAACTGAATCTGTTCCTCCTTTGAGTCCCCAACCTCCAAGAATTAAAAAATTGTGTTCACATTCACTGGTACCTATGAAAACATTGTTATAATCAGTCTTTAACCTATGAAGACAAATGTTCCCTGTCTTTACGAAATCCAGAGCCATAGCAGCTTGAGCTTTGCCAGGTGTATAACTCCCTTCTTTCTCCGCCCAAGGTGGCAAATGAGCCTTATGCTCAGAAGCTTTCTTTTGAAAATCTTGTCTTCTATCTTCTACTAAATTCAAAAATATCTTTTCTTCTTCTAATAAAGAACATGTTAGATTGTGTCTATGTGCATGTGTTATATCTATCGATTTCATTGTTAAGAAAAATTCTCCCATAAACTGTGCGTCTTGACTACTAAGCACTGGGTTCATACTCTTGCGAATCGGAACCTCAGAAAAGATCACATCTAAGTTTGAATAATAATACTGAAGTTTCCCTGTTCTATAAAATAAACTAGACAACACACTACATGATATGCCATATGTCAGGGGTAAATGGTGATATGTTAGACCTTCTGCTACTGATTCGGGTAACTTCATACAGACGTAACAATTACTAACTTCCATGGTATCTACATATTGAAATAATAACTTTGTGAAAACATTCAAACTAGTGTTGTTATCAGCTATTTCATGATGAATTTCTGCCTCATCTTCTGCCATTAGTTCTACTCTATTGCCCATCATGTTTGCTGTCCTCCCTTTAGTTTCATTATTAATCTTCTTATCTATTATCATAAGGTAAGGAACTGCTACAATCAGGACTAACCATACTATAAGCACCATCACTAGACTACATATGCATATTGCACAGCATCTTCTACAACACTTCTGTTTTGGTCTCCTAGTAACTCTATTGTCAGGCATTTTTCGACAAGGAAGATTGCTCTTCTTATCTCTTCTTCTTTTCTTTAGCTTATTCTTTTGCTTAGTCAGGGTGGTCTTGTTTCTTCTTCGTAAGTTAGTTCTGCACTTGTTCCTTCGCCACCACTGTCACTTGACTCTGAGCTTTCAAAATCTTCAAGAATGATATAAGTCCAGTCAGGACCCTTGAATTTGTTATTCACAAGTTTCAGTCTTTTGCTTTTTCTTTTCGCTGACTTTTTCTCTTGATCAGTTTAACTTGTTACTTCAGGTACTTGGTCTGGATCTTCACTTCTGGTTGTTATGTGGTATTTTACTCTTTTAATGACACTCGGCCAATGATCTCCTTTTCTTGTCTTCTTTGTTGGCAATGTTTCTTTATTTTCGTCTTCAGAGATCTCGTTAATTTCACTGCTTAGTACTGCTTTGTTTTCTTCGATTACTTTTTCTTCTAATTGTTCTTTTTCAGGTCTGATTGGTTTCTCTGTAACAGCTCTACTGTGAGTTTCCAATAATTGACCTTGTTCTTTGTTTATTTCATCAAGTTCATGTTTTTCAACGTTTTCTTCTTCTGTGTACTCTTCTTGATCTAACTTGTTCTGATCAGGGCTTATTGCACTGTGTACTTCTGCAGACTGACCGGATTCTTCTAGACCTGTCTGTCCCTGTTCAAAGTCTATTAGGTTTTCACTGTTTTGAGTCCAATTTTCTTTCCCTATCTGACCTTGCTCAGGTTCTCTTATTGTCTTTTCTTCTTGTACCTGAGCTGCTTCTTCTTCACCTATCTGATCTTCTTCAAGTTCTTCCAAATTTGCTTGACTTCTTGTTCTGTGGTATACTTCAGGGACTTCTACCACTGGTATCCAATCCTGACTTGTGCTTGGTTGTTCTTCTTCAGCTTCTCTGGAATCTCGAACCTGAGATCCTTCAGCTGGGCAACCTTCAGCTTCTTCAGTGATTTGCATTGTCTGAGGATTCTCCTCCTCTGGATCTGGTACTCTCTTGATGTGACTTACATGAATCCAATTAGGAAATCCGGCACACTTCACTGCTGTATTCGTTGTCAGTATGACTTGACACGGTCTGCCCCATCTAGGTGATAGACACGTTTCTCTGGTGTGATTCTTCACTACCACCCAGTCACCAGGATTCAGATCATGTTCTTGTTCAGGCTGCCTGGAAACTGCGTCTTCTCCAACCTGATGAGAGACAGAACGCACTAGGTCAGCCAATCCTTTGCAATAGTCCAGAACCATATCATCAGATATATTCACCAGTTTGTTTGTGGGAACATGTGTTTGTCTCATTGCTCTTCCCATCATTATTTCATGTGGGCTCAATCCTGTGGTTCTGTCAGGTATACTTCTGAGTCCCATTAGAACAAGTGGCAATGCATCTGGCCACTCTAATGATGTTGATGCAAACATTTTTCCCAATCTTGACTTTATAGTGCCATTCAATTGTTCAACCACTCCAGAAGCCTCTGGGCGATATGCACAGTGCAGTTTCTGTTTGATTTGAAATGCTTCACATATTATTTGGATCACTTCACTGTTAAAATGTTTTCCTCTATCTGGTTCCAAAGTTACTGGGAAACCAAACCTAGGTATGAGCTCACGTAACAACAGTTTCGCAACTGTAATGCTGTCATTTCTCCTAGTAGGGTAAGCCTCCACCCACTTTGAAAACAGACACACTATGACTAGTACATATTTCAGCCCTCTACATGATGGTAACTGTATGAAATCAAACTGAAGTCTCATAAACGGACCTTCTGCCTTTCCAATTTTCCCAAATCCAATTATTGTCTTTCTCCCCGGATTATGCATCTGGCAAGTTAGACATCTCTGGCAAAGACTCTCTGCAACAGCCCTGAATTTGGGATTGTACCAATTTTGTCTGAATAGCCTAATCATCGCATCTCTCCCTACGTGTGTGTCTCCATGATACATCCCAGCCATTTGTGAGAGTAAACAGTCTGGCATGACTGGTCTGCCATCAGCACTGATCCACACTTCATCATCTCCTCTTTGGGAGCAACCCACTTTGATCCACAAATTCTTCTCACTTTCATCAACCTCATCTTGCAATTTCTTGACGTCATTCCAAGTTTCAGGTGCCATATACAGCATAAGTTGGCAGCTGATTCCCATTCTTTCCACCCTATTATTGACTGACATTCTGGTTTTGGCACAATGTTGAGCCACCAGATCCGCATATCTGTTGCCGACTACCACCCAGTCATCTCCTGACTGGTGTGCGGCACATTTCACCACAGCCAATTCTTTTGGTGCTTGTATTGCTTCTAGCAAATCCCTTACAAATTGACCATTTTTAATGGGGGATCCTGAAGAAGTCATGAAATCCCTCTGCATCCACAGTTGGCCAAAATCATGCACAACCCTGTAACCCTATTGGCTATCTGTAAATATGGTTACTCTCTGATTCCTCCCAATTTTGCATGCCTTTATCAGCGCAATCAATTCGGCTACTTGTGCAGATTTGACTCCTGGTAAATAGGATGCTTCAATTATTCCAGTTAATTCACATACCGCATAGGCAGCAGTTAGTTTACCATCTTCATGTCTTTGACATGAACCATCGACAAATAGCTCCCTGTCTGGCTTTTTAAGAGGCTGTTCCTCTATATCTGGGCGTGGTTTTGTGCATAATTCTGTAATTTGTATACAATCATGTTCATCGTCTTCATCGTCTTTTATTCTCTCATGATATGGGTTTGGTAGTAAGGTTGCTGGATTTATTATAGTACACCTTACCATGTTCACATTTTCAGCACCCATTATTATTCTTTCATATTTAGTCAGCCGACTAGGAGTAAGATGCTGAGTTCGGGTTCTTGTCAAGAGAATGACAACTGCATGTGGAACATACACCTTTACAGGATGTCCCATCACAATTGACTCACTTTGTTCAATACTCAAACAAGTAGCCGCCACTGCATTTAGGCATCCTGGCAACGCGACTGCTACTGGGTCCAACGTAGCAGAGAAATAGGCTATAGGACGTCTTTCTAGTCCATGTCTCTGAGTTAAGACAGAAAGTGCACAATTTTCTCGCTCATGACAGAACAATGCAAATTCTCTTTTATAATCAGGCATGCCTAAGGCAGGTGCTGAACATAGGGCATTTCTCAATTTTACAAAGGCTTCTACACTTTCATCCTCCCACTCAACAGGGTCCTTTGCTTTCTTTTTTGTCATGTTAATTAATGGTTTAGCTAACATGGAAAATCCTGGTATCCATTGTCGGCAGTACCCCACTATTCCTAAGAACATTCTCACTTGTCTTTGGGTTACAGGCATTTGCATTTTCTTTATCAACTTTACCCTTTCAGCTGTTACTCTTCTTTTTCCTCTCTCAATTTGGTGTCCCAGATACTTAACAGCTGTTGTACAGAATTGCAATTTTTCAGGTGAGACTTTATGCCCTTCTTCTGCCAAAAGATTTAATAATGCTATGGAATCAACAACACAGTCCTCTCTGGTGGTCGATGCCACCAATAAGTCGTCAATATATTGGACTAAGACTGAGCTTCCTGGCATCACTAGTTTTCAAGGCACTTCTTCAGTATCTGGTTGAAAATGGAAGGACTTTCGGTGTACCCCTGAGGAACACGATTCCACACATAGACTTTGTTCTCAAATTTAAATGAGAAAAGATACTGGCTGTCTGGATGTAATGGTATTGAAAAGAACGCTTGACATAAATCAATTACTGTGAACCATCCTGCATTCCAAGGGATCTGGTATAGAATTACTGCAGGATTTGGTACTATGGGACAACATGGTTCCACAATCTTATTTATTTTCCGCAGGTCCTGAACAATCCTATATTTTCCACTAGGTTTCTTTAGTCCCATGATTGGTGAATTACATGGGCTACTCATTACTTCTTTTAGAATGTTTTGTTCTACCATTCGATTGATTTCTTCAATGACTCCTGTTTTTACTTCTGCACTCATTTTGTACTGTCTGGGTATTTGGGAAAATTGCACCTTCTTTTACAGAAATTTGAACTGGATCTATTTTAGCCATAAGTCCTACTTCTTTTCCGGTGAAATCCCATACTATGGGGTTTACTGTACCCTTTAATTCTTCTGGCAACTCATCTCTTGTTATTAATGAAAACATCTCGTCTACTCCTGTGCCTTGTTTTGCAATCATAATTTTATATACATGGTCTTCATCTGGTGTCTGAACTGCCACACCATCCGGTGTGCAGAAAATTGTACAATTCATCTTGCACAACAAATCCCTACCTAATAAGTTCACTGGACTAGAATCACACACTACAAATTGATGCATTTCTCTAAAGTTTCCTATTTTAACTTCCATTGTTTCGGTAAGAGGTGTTCTAATTCTTTGATTAGCTACCCCTACTACTTGGATATCTTCACCAGAGAGAGGAAGGTCTGGGATGTCTGCTGATCTCACAGTAGACCTGGTAGCACCAGTGTCCAAAAGGAAAGTAATATCATTACCTTTCACATTCCCTTCAACATATGGACCAGACTGATCTACCTGTAAGGATGCGCCAAGTACGCACTCCTTCTCCCCCTCTCCTAGGCACCGTCATGGACTGAATCGACAGAAATCGTCCTGCAAAAGAAATTGTGATGTCATATAATCATTCTTACCACTTCCTCCCTGATATTCGATGTCTGTACCATGCTTTGCTCTGCTTACATTACCCTGAATAGGTGCAGGTGGCAACTGACTCTGAGGATTTACACCCTGCTGTGAGTCATTCTGCGTCTGTGGATTTAAATTTTGATTTGGGCCATTATTATTCCGAATCTTTTTACACTCGTCCTTTCAATGCCCCAATTGTCCGCATCCATGACAAGGAAATTTCTTTTTAGCTTCTTCTCTACTCATTCGTCCTCTAAATTTTCCACCATTCCCAGTATCACCACTCGTTCCAGAATCTTTTCCTTGATTTTCACTCGGATTTTCCAAATTAATTCCTTGTTTCTCAGCCATTTTCACCTGAGCCCACATTACCTTTTCCTGCAATTTCTTGTGTCTATCTTCAATATCATCTCCACAATATTTTGCATATTTCAAAATCTCATCAATGGGCTTCCCCTGCCAACACAGCATGTGTTGTTTAATCATCTGGCAAATCTCCAGCTTCAGACCGTAAACAAACCGATACACAAACTGACTCATGTTTTTGTCTCCAATGTCCTAAAATCCACTATACTGTTTAAATACCTGCAATAAACGCTCATAGTAGGAATGCACTGATTCATTAGCTTCTTGGGTAGTTCGATCTATTTTTACCCAATCTGTTTCTTTCGGGGTATTTTCCCTTTCAGGTATGTTATCACCTGCTGATACTTTTTCATCACATCATTTGACGGGGCACCTGTTATCGGATCTCTAGGATATTCATCACTTGGCCAATCCACGGTGATTTTACAATCTGTCCATAAATCGGCAGGTACCACTATGTCAAACAACCCATCTAAATCCTTCAACAATACCTTTGACACCTTCACAAACCTTTCAACCTGTTTGTACCATTCAATTGGTTTTTCTCTCAATTTTGGAAAATCATTCGTAAATGACAAAATATCCTGTCTGCTCCATGGGACATGTACGTATCCTCCTCCCGCAACTTCTCGCATTGGATACATTTGGTCTGCTTTCCCTGTCTCCTTCATCACATATTCAGATGCTGTTCTACTTGTTCGTGCCTCTTCCTTTTTCTTGGCCCACCTAGTTCTCCATTTATCTAGGTCTCCCCATTTTTGTAAAACTAACATTAATTCTCTTATTTGTAGTCTTTTTCCAGAGGCATTCATATTTTCTAAATCTTTGTCTGAAAATTCTGCTCTATATGGTTTCTGTAGTACTTTTGATCTCCCTATTTCTATTCCCATCTGTAGTGCTAAATTGGACAATTTTTCATGAAATAACCTTACATTTCTAGTGATACTCCTGCACAGGAACAATAATTCTTCTTCATCATATGTATTTAAGCGTTCTAGTCCTACATTTCCCGCTATTATTTCTTCTAATTCAACTTTTAATTTATGAATGTCCATTATTTTCGGAGGTGTGCACTGTTTAACTGACCCTTGTACCCATCTTTCTAGATCTTCAGGTGTTACTATGGTGGCGCTTTTTGCTCCTGATGAAGTTATTAAACTTACATCTTTTGAACATCCAGGTACAACTTTTCTAGGAGTGCTATTTACAGTACCTCGAATAGGTAAATCCATGAGTGATATCGTGGATTCAGAGTCACTAAATTGATCCTCAATTATAACTGGAGCTTCAGGTCTGGGATTACTCACAGGAGTAGGTGCAAGTATCGGTGGAGGACAATTTCCCTGAGTACCATATAATGGAACTACTGGACCAATCGTTACAGGTATGGTCAACGAATCAGGATGTACTTTTATCTGAGTTATTTTCTGTATTAATTCTGTTCTAGTCTTTTCTAGGGCTTCTTTCTCTTTGTCATGAAGTATTCTACTCGGGGTGAATTCATGCATTACCTGTGGCACTAATGGAGTTTTTGGTGATGCACTTGGGGTGCATCCACTTGTCCCTTCCTGATATGGTGGGGGGTTTCTTAACATTTCCTCCATAAATTCATCTTCTGACTCCTCATTTCTCATTAAATGTTTTGTCTTTTCTGTGCACTTACTTCCTAATTTCTCCTCTGCTGAGAACAATGGATATAATCCCTCTGTAATCATTGCCCTTCTCCATTGTTTCATCTGACCGTCCCTAGACTCATGTAAGTATCTGGGGAAAAATCCTGGATAACTCCTATTTCTCCGAGGTCGGTCACGCTCAAATGCCTCGGTTTCCCATTCCTCTAGAGCTTCGTACTGAGTTAATCTAGGTCTGGGTTCTAGGTCATTCATCCTCAATCTCAAATTTTGAAGAATTCTTCCATTGAAGGTACCATTCTCAGGAAATGCTAATACTCCATCATTTTTGGTGTATTCTATCCAATTCTCCATTCATACACAAGTATGATAACCTCTCTCCATCATCATGAATGATGCGGGCGTTTTAGCTGGTGGAATAATAATTCCTTCTCTAGTTTTGATTGGTTTGTCCTTTTTAAAATAATTCTTAATCTTTTGTAAGAATGACATTTTTCTCCTTTCTCCGTACATCTTGGGTAAGGACCGATGTATAAAATTATATTCTGCAAAGCCTAAATATCTCCTATCCTGACGAATTCCTGTTAAAGTCGGATCGCGTTTTATCATGCAATCCTTATCCACTAAGAATTTTGCTTCTAAAATCTCGACCAATCAAATATCGGCTAACTTTTATTTCCGAGCCAATCCTTGCGCGGCCTTTTGGTGACGTTTCTCTGTCAACCCCTCCTTTACAAGAGTCTCTCCACACCCGCTGTTTCAACCTTCCACAGCGTGGCGTTTTGTGACGTCAGCTCCCTCTCCGGCAACTGACCCTCCCTTTACAAAACTTTACGCAAACTTATTTTCTCTATAAATCTTAATTAAATTTCAGTAACCACATAAAACATTCGCTATCGTGCCAGTTTCTTCTAAATTCGAAAAAGATAGTTTCTTCTCACACTTAGTAAAACTTTTCCGTTTACTAAAACATACACTACGAGTAAAACCCTTCCGCTTACTCTTCACACAAGCTCCAGAAATACCTGTTACTTCTTCAATGTTACCCTTTCTAGGTGATATAACATCAAATTTTCATCAGCGTACTCTTTTGCTATTACTCACATGCATAGAGTCCCTAACGAGTACTGAAAGTCCTGCTTAACTTCTCAGTACTATTTCTGCCTGACAGATAACCTCACTGCAGTATGGCTTCCACTTGCCACCCGCTATTCTTTTTACCCCGGAGAATTCTAGACAACATAAAACAAAAACTCAAAATAAGCGGAATGTTAGTTCATAAAAATACAAATAAAAATTCTCATTACCCAATTAACAAAGAGTAACCATAACCGTCCTCTGCTTACCAGAAAACTGATCCAGCGCGATATTAGCAAACAGCATTCATACACCAGATACTCACTTGGGCCCATACATTCATACTACGCTAATACTTACACTGGGTTTTATCAGTTGTTACTCTTATCAAAATCCCTGCTACCAATTACCTTCTGATTGAAGAGTAATGACTTACCAATGAATCCTTTGCTAATTGGGAAATTTAAAATGAGTGACATTCATTATAGTACATAATCCTGAAATAACCACTGAGTCAGGAAGTTTTAAAATGTTTATCTAAAGATTTAGCAGAGTTAAATACAGAGCCACATGGTACTTAATCGCAATACCCAAGATTAAGCATAGAAATGATTATTGCTAATCAATGACGGTGTTTAAAGAAGAGGAGAGGATAGAGATAGCAGCGCAACTAAAGGTTGCATTATATTTACCTAAGTGCGAGAACCAAAACCCCTTAGCCAAGGAGTTGGAAAGAATAGGACCCAGGAAGGATGAAGAGCAAAGACTTCTTCCAGGATCAGAACAGGACCAGTGACCTCTCTACAACGACGCCTGCGTTGTTCCCCTCTCTGATACTCAACTTCTCCTCGATTCTCCCGTGCCTTCCTTCTAATGGACTTCACCGCCCCCTCCTCAGGACCGAGATTCAGTCAGCAACCGATCAGCATGACAGTCTGGAGCTCTTCTGTTCTCTGGAATCTAGCTCTGTCTTCGGTATCATCTGTGCTAACTAATTACTAATGCTATATTCTATTATACCCTTCTACGCCCATGTACCTCCCCTTAATGTTGCTAAAATATTGGGCCACTACTTCTGATTGGACAGGGGGTGGATTCTCGCACCATATCGATTTGGCCTAAATTGTAAAGCCTATTGTCTTTACGTTCCCACCCCTTCAAATTAATACATTCGCTTTATTTCCCACCCGTCTCACGACAAATGTTATACATTTTACAGGGGAAAAGTATCATTTTGTCCACAGGAAACATAAAATACAGCATCTTCGGCCAATGGGTCTTGGCCTTGGGAGACGTCCAAGTTGACTTCACTTGGCAGGCACACAGGATACATGCGCAGAACCATCGTCTCTCGAGTTACAAGTCACCAACCCAGGCCCAAGTTTACAAACTAATAAAAGTGCAAGAAGAAAATATTAAAATCACAAATAAAATGTTTCACTGTATGCCCACTTTTCCTACTCTATTCCCAATTAATTATAATACTGTCTTGCATTAGTAGAGTTAAGAAAACGACAATTTAATAATGACATGAGAGCAAGCTGAAGCATGTGAAAACATCAAGCAGCCATTTTAATGCATACTGCGCAGAAGCAGAAGTTTCCCACCAAGCAAAGAAAGACGTCACACCTTGTGATCAGGTTGCGACATGCGCAGTGAGGTTCCCGCGCTTTAGTGGCCATTTTGGATTACAGACAAGCGTTATTCATTAGTAAAACACATATGCAAGCTTCTTTCCCCTTTGTGTAGTGTATGCAAAGGTTAGTATTAACAATACAACTTTAATACATTAATACTATGAGGAGGATTGCGTACAAGCAAGTTTCATTTATGAAACCTTGCTCCATCACCATCCATGTGCCCATTATAGTCTAAAATGCACATGTTTGTGCACTAACAGCAACCTGACCCCAAACAGTCACAGGTGAAGTACTTTCATCATGGATGATAGCCAGCATGTACACATCTCTCCTGTCTGCAAACTTCACAGCTAGAAGTTCATCACTAAGCAAACCACTGCACTGTCCCTTCTCAGGTTTTTGACAAACAAGTTCTTTTGGGTAACCTTTATGGTTAGAGTGATTGTGCCACAAGCAACAGTGTCCGCTTTGACCAATTCCTTGAACAATTGGGCAGCAGTGTAGAAGTTATATACATATAAATGGTGACCCTTGTAAAAAAGTCCTCTACCAAGTTCCCACAAACTTTTCTCACTCACTCTGAAAGTGGAAAGACAACCAGGAGGGTCAAACCTGGAATCCCGACCAGTGTACACTCTGAAATTAGAGACATATCCAGTGTTAATCTCACACACCATATACTTCTTAATTCCATAATGTGCCCTCTTGCTAGGAATATACTGCCTAAAAACCAAGCGGCCCTTGAACAAGACCAAAGACTCATGCACAGCTATTTCTTTCCCTGGAGCAAAGATCTCTGAAAACTGATCTACAAAGTGATTAAGGACAGGCCGAATCTTAAAATGATGGTGATCTCATGGCAACACTTAACCATTATCAACAAAATGCAGCATCCACAGCAGAAGCAAATATCGATCACGACTCATGATTGCAGGAAATATAGATGTTGCCATCAAGAGACTAGTAGACCAATATGAAGACATCAACGGCTTCCTTATCAAGCCCATCAAAAAAGTTAAACCCAAGAACTTCTTCAACTCATCCAGATTCGTGGGAGTCTACCGGGTAGCTCTAGAGTGGGGCTTAAGTCTGGCACTGTTGTCCCTCAAATACTGTTCAGCATACAAACGAGTCTGCTCAACGATCCCATCCAAAAATACATCGTCCATAAACTACTGAAAAAAATTTATAGGCAAAAGGTTTTCAGTATCCACTCTACACCCTGCGACACCAGTAAAGGTAAGCAACGTCAGCTTCACCATGTCTGGGGCAACCCAGAGGTCAGCTCTTGCAGCCCCATGCTGCAACCCAGATGCCTCTTGCTGCACTATTGGCACATCAAAGTCCTCCTCTAAAACAGGCACTTCATCTGCACTGAGAGTGGCTTCCTCATCAGATGAAGCCTCTTTGACAGAAAATTTACTGCCAAAATCTTCCACTCCCTCCTCTGCCTCAGATGCAGAGTCAGTCTGAACCATGGTCAAAGGAAGACTCAAAAAGCATACCAGAAACATGCTAAGCGGTCATCCTGCGGCTAGCCATAATCGTTACTAAGAAAAGTAACTTCACAAACAAGTCAACAACAACCAACACTGTGTAAAATAAGTAATAAACAAAGTGTGGCTTTATCACAAAGCTTTATATACTCAAAAACAATACCACTCACTTGTTAGACACAGCTAGACTCACCAGCACCTACTCCCCACAGACACAGCAAAAACCGATATCCCACTAGAAAGAAACAACATTTCTCACAAGACAACACAATGCACATCATGCACAAAGATTTTCCCACACAATAAAACAGATTCTGAACATGCTGCTATTACACCATTTACAAAAAACACATTCATGCAGGAAAAGATACTCATTTAAAAATTTCTCATAACAAACACATGCAGCTACACATACTGCAGAACTACCAGCGACAAAACGGCAAGCAGGAATAACAGCAAAAGCTTTGAATTCGAATAAAAAGGAGAAATAAAACATTACAATCAAAAATGCAAATGACAAGTAATAAAATAATTAACATTATAAAACGCTATGTCACTACCCAAATGCCAATCCACACACACTGCCAGCCAAACCCCAGACACACACAAAAACGTTCCCTAGTGTCTAGTGGTCTTCTGCCCCCTTGGGGGCAGATGAGCCTACAAATATGGCCAATCTGCTACCAAGCGGGACAGAAGAACGGCCAAAAGTAAATAATAACCGATGACCCATCCCATTGAGGCAACCCTTACCCTTACCCAAGGGGCTACCCCCAAACATAAATATATACATATCCCTGGTGCTAGTGGGTTTTCTGCCCCCCTGGGGGCACATGGGCCTCCAAAGACAGACGATCTTCCCAGAGGGGGAGGAGGGGGTCAGAAAACGGCCAAAAGTATAAAGAAATGTAATCTCCAATTGGGGGAAACCCTTCCCCAAGCGGCTGCCCCCAGTGAATAATATATACACAACCCTAGTGCTAGTGGGTTTTCTGCCCTCCGGGGCAGATGGGCCTCTAAAAAAGCTAATCGGGGGGCAGAAAACGGCAAAAAGTATTTAAAACATTTTTTTATTCCCAATAGTGGTGATCATTGCCCAACAAACGTAATATAAAAACATCCCTGGTGCCAGTGGGTTTTCTGCCCCCACTGGGGCAGATGAGCCTCAAAATAGGGCTGAACTGCCTCCAGAGGGGGCAGAAAACGCCCACAAGACATTAAAAAAATAATTAGCATATATAGGGGTGATCCTTGCCCAAGGAACTGAGCCCAAACATAAAATGGCAAAATCCGTGGTGCTAGCGGGTTTTCTGCACTCCCGGGGGCTGATGAACCTCTAAATATGGCCACTCTGCCCCGGGGGCAGAAAAGGGCCAAAAGTTATTTTAAAAATGTATACCCTCATTGGGGCAATCCTTGCCCAAGGGACCACCCCCATGCATAATAATACTATATCCCTGGTGCTAGGGTATTTTTTCTGTCCCCCCGGGGGACAGATGGGCCTCAAAATAGGGCCAATCTGCCTCCAGGGGGGGGCGAAAAAGACCGAATCACATTAGCCACATTTGGAAGCGACCCTTGCCCAAGGGGTCACTACCATTTCCCCAAAAATTAAATCCCGGCTGCTAGTGGTAGCATTCCTGCTGCACACTTGCGAACCCATGCGCAATCGTGCAGCAGGAATGCCCTGCAAAGAGAAATCGGGGAGAGGAAAAACTCTTTCCTCTCCCCCGATGCCTCTGTGCATGTCCAAACCAACCCCTTGCAGGAAAAACCTACCTTCCCCTCCGATGACTGGAAACCAAATGGCTTCCAGTGTGTCTGGCAACTCTTGATGATGTTGGCGCCCCATGCGCGGCGACATCATTGGATTGCCAACGGGGGCAGGGGGGTCGGGATGGCAGCGGAAGCCCTTTCGCTGCCATCCCTGTTTGGGGGGGGGGTTACATGGGCAACCAGTGGGGGGACCGCGAGCGCCTCTCCCATGTATGTGTGCGAGGACGGAACGGTTCTGTCCTCAGCACATGCCCACCACGGCTCAGGACAGAACCATTCCATCCTGAGCATGCAAGGTTTTGATGGCAGTAGCTGTCGCCAGACTAAGCCAGAATCATCGGAAAAAGGCTGACCCTTTGCTGCATGTTGTAGACTATGGTGGGTAGACGCAAAAAGTAAATGCCAGCTGAACAAGATGAAGAGGGCTGACTCGAAGCCTTTATATATATTTATATTCACTGAAAAAACCATAGGTTTTAGGGACAGTTATAGTTAGTTGGACATTTCACTCGTACAAAACCATAGAAATTCCACCGTTATAGTTAGTTCAGCTAACTATAACTCGCGCCCCGCAATGCACTGCTGATGACGTCACATATTACATCACTCATGACATGGTCAGTGACATCACTCATGACATCTCAAATGAAATCACTGATGACATCATCCAGTGACTGTGTGTTTCTGTAAAGTTTAAATATGTTTAATATATATAGGGAAAGGCGTATTGAAGAATGAGTGGGTGTTTAAGTGTCTGAATGGATGATTTAGTACGTGCGTGACTGACTCTACAAGTGAGTGATTAAACGTATCTTACTGAATGCATGGGTTAGAGACTAAACTGTGTGAATGTCTGTATCCGTCTGTTTGTTGGTGTGTAAGTGGATGCATGGATTTGCGAATAGCTACATGAGTGTCTATATGGGTTATTGATTGGTTCTCTGAGTATCTGTATGGCTGCCTGAGTGTTTGTGTGGGTGGGGTGTGTGTGACTCTGTACATAGATGTGTGAGTGGGTGATTCACTGGGTGCATGATTTCAAGAGTGCATCTGTGATGGACTGCTTGGGTGGGTGAGTGTGTGTATGGGTGTGTTAGTGAGTGAATGTATATCTCAGTGGTACATGTGCGAGTAACTACATATGTAAAAGGCAGTATATATGTGTGTTAGAGTATTTAAATGGCTATAAGTGAGAGTGTGTGATTGTGAGAGTGGCTGTATGGATGCGTGTGTGCTTGTATCAGTTATTGTATAAGAGCGTAAGAATGTGCTAGTATTTGTATGAGTAAGTGAGCTGGTGTGTGTATAACTGTATAGGTGAGTAAATGGGTGTGTGATTAATTTTTGCATGACTGACTAGGTGTGTGAGTACCTCTATGGATGAGTGGTGGTGTGTGAGTGTTTATATAGGTGTATGAGTGCATATGATAGTCCTGTACTGAGTGACTGTAAGTATGAGTGACTGTACGGGTGAGTGAGTAGATGTGTGTGTGTAGACCTAAGAATCAGTGAGTGGGTATGTAGTTATTGGTATTGGAGTGTGTATGGTTTTGAGAATGGCAGTCTGTAATTTAGAGTGGGTGTATCAAAAGCTATATTAGGGTGTGAGAAGATGCATGAAATTATCACATGGATGATGTCATCAGTGATGTCATTTGAGATGTCATCAGTGATGTCATCAGTGATGTCACTGACCATGTCATGAGTGATGTAATATGTGACGTCATCAGCAGTGCATTGCGGGGGCGCGAGTTATAGTTAGCTGAACTAACTATAACGGGGGAATTTATCTGGTTTTGTACGAGTGAAATGTCCAACTAACTATAACTGTCCCTAAAACCTATGGTTTTTTCATTGAATTTCAAAGGTTTTTTAAATGCTAATTTCTAACTATAACGTGTCTGAAACCTATGGTTTTTTCAGTGAATTTCAAAGGTTTTTTAAATGCTAATTTCTAACTATAACGTGCCTGAAACCTATGATTTTTTAAGTGAATTTCAAAGGTTTTTTAAATGCTAGTTTCTAACTATGCCTACAGAGGTAGGACATGTGAAGAAAGAAGAAAAACGCGCAGAAAGAAGCAAAAGAAATGCAGAAAGAAGCAACAGAAGTCCACAAAGACGAAGAAAAGTGCAGGAAGAAGCAAAAGATGTGCAGAAAGAACCAACAGAGGAGCAGAAAGAGGCCATGTTGCAAAATCATCCTGTGCCCACAACTTTTTCAGATGGGTACTGGTGGTAACTGACTCTGACTAACCAGAGTCAGTGCTATGCTAAAAGACACTTAGAATACAGTGAAAACACCTACATACACTAGGGAACACTGTGTTGGGGTACCCCTGTGATTAGCATGACCTCCTCTGTAAGTCCCTAGTACATAATAGGGCAGGGGATTAAAACTACCTTTAAAACGCGTCTGCAAACGCGCCCCGTGGCGCGTTTATGTTGCGGGATTAAGTCCCCTTGAATCCTGAGGGTCCCTGGGGCCCAACTAGCCCCCAGGTACCTACAGTTAGGACCACAGAGCTGAGTTGCAGAGAGGCGTTCCGAGGCCACGCACCTTTTTCACCTCTCTGCAACGCAACTCTGTTGTGCTTACTGAAGGTACCTGGTGGGCTAGTTGGCCCCAGGGTCCCTCAGGATTCAAGGGGCATGTTTGCGCACATGTCACCTGAGGCCCCGCCCCCTCCCTTCACCACTGTGCAAACGCTCCCCGTGGCGCGTTTTAAGTTGGGGGATTAGGTCACCTTGAATCCTGAGGGTCCCTGGGGCCCAACTAGCCCACCAAGTACTTCCAGTAAGCACCACAGGCCTGCGTTGCAACGCCTGTAACAAATTGTGTAGTTGTGTTTAGGTAGTGAAGGGGGTCGTGCTGGGGGTAGTGTTTTAGGGTTTAGGGTAGTGCAGTGGTGTTTGTGTAGTGTAGGGGGTCATGCTGGGGGTAGATTTAGGGTTTAGGGTAGTGCAGTGGTGTTTGGATAGTGTAGGGAGTCGTGCTGGGGGAGTGTTTTAGGGTTTAGGGTATTACAGTGGTGTTTGGGTAGTGTAGGGGGTTGTGCTGGGGGTAGTGTTTTAGGGTTTAGGGTAGTGCAGTGGTGTTTGGGTAGTGTAGGGGGTCGTGCTGGGGGTAGTGGTTTAGGGTTTAGGGTAGTGCAGTGGTGTTTGGGTAGTGTAGGGGGTACTGCTGGGGGTAGTGTTTTAGGGTTTAGGGTAGTGCAATGGTGTTTGGGTAGTGTAGGGGGTACTGCTGGGGGTAGTGTTTTAGGGTTTAGGGTAGTGCAGTGGTGTTTGGGTAGTGTAGGGGTTCGTGCTGGGGGTATTGTTTTAGGGTTTAGGGTAGTGCAGTGGTGTTTGTGTAGTGTAGGGGGTAGTGTTTTAGGGTAGGTAGCAGTGGTGTTTGTGTAGTGTAGGGGGTCGTGCTGGGGGTAGTGTTTTAGGGTTTAGGGTAGTGCAGTGGTCTTTGTGTAGTGTAGGAGGTCGTGTTTTAGGGTTTAGGGTAGTGCAGTGGTGTTCGGGCAGTGTAGGGGGTCGTGCTGGGGGGGGTGTTTCAGGGTTTAGGGCAGTGCAGTGGTGTTCGGGCAATGTAGGGGGTCTTGCTTGGGCTGGTGTTTCAGGGTTTAGGGCAGTGCAGTGGTGTTTGGGTAGTGTAGGGGGTCATGCTGGGGGGAGTGTTTTAGGGTTTAGGGCAGTGCAGTGGTGTTCAGGCAGTGTAGGGGGTCGTGCTGGGGGAGTGTTTTAGGGTTTAGGGCAGTGCAGTGGTTTTCGGGTAGTGTAGGGGTTCGTGCTGGGGGAGTGTTTGAGGGTTTAGGGCAGTGCAGTTGTGTTCGGGTAGTGTAGGGGGTCGTGCTGGGGGAGTATTTTAGGGTTTAGGGTAGTGCAGTGGTGTTCGGGTAGTGTAGGGGGTCGTGCTGGGGGTTGTGTTTCAGGGCTTAGGGCAGTGCAGTGGTGTTCGGGCAGTGTAGGGGGTCGTGCTGGGGCTGGTGTTTCAGGGTTTAGGGCAGTGCAGTGGTGTTCGGGCAGTGTAGGGGGTCATGCACGGGGTGGTGTTTCAGGGTTTAGGGCAGTGCAGTGGTGTTCGGGCAGTGTAGGGGGTCGTGCTGGAGCTGGTGTTTCAGGGTTTAGGGCAGTGCAGTGGTGTTCGGGCAGTGTAGGGGGTCTTGCTGGGGGTGGTGTTTCAGGGTTTAGGGAAGTGGTGTTCGGGCAGTGTAGGGGGTCTTGCTGGGGGTGATGTTTCAGGGTTTAGGGCAGTGCAGTGGTGTTCGGGCAGTGTAGGGGGTCTTGCTGGGGGTAGTTTTTCAGGGTTTAGGGCAGTGCAGTGGTGTTCGTGCAGTGTAGGGGGTCGTGCTGGGGATGGTGTTTCATGGTTTAGGGCAGTGCAGTAGTGTTCAGGCAGTGTAGGGGTCGTGCTGGGGCTGGTGTTTCAGTGTTTAGGGCAGTGCAGGCAGTGGTGCTCGGGCAGTGTAGGGGGTCGTGCTGGGGGTGGTGTTTCTGGGTTTACTGTAGTGCAGTTGTGTTCGGGCAGTGTAGGGGTTCGTGCTGGGGCTGGTGTTTCAGGGTTTAGGGCAGTGCAGTGGTGTTCGGGCAGTGTAGGGGGTCATGCTGGGGCTGGTGTTTCAGTGTTTTGGGCAGAGCAGTGGTGTTCGGGCAGTGTAGGGGGTCGTGCTGGGGTTGGTGTTTCAGGGTTTAGGGCAGTGCAGTGGTGTTCGAGTAGTGTAGGGGGTGGTGCTGGGGGTGGTATTTCAGGGTTTAGGGCAGTGGTGTTCGGCAGTGTAGGGTCTTGCTGGGGGTGATGTTTCAGGGTTTAGGGCAGTGCAGTGGTGTTCGGGCAGTGTAGGGGGTCTTGCTGGGGGCAGTGTTTCAGGGTTTAGGGCAGAGCAATGGTGTTCAGGCAGTGTAGGGGGTTGTGTTGGAGGTGGTGTTTCAGGCTTTAGGGCAGTGCAGTGGTATTCGGGCAGTGTAGGGGGTCTTGCTGGGGGTGGTGTTTCAGGGTTTAGGGCAGTGGTGTTCAGGCAGTGTAGGGGGTCGTGCTGGGGGTGGTGTTTCAGGGTTTAGGGCAGTGCAATGGTGTTCGGGCAGTGTAGGGGGTCGTGCAGGGGCTGGTGTTTCAGGGTTTAGGGCAGTGCAGTGGTGTTCGGGCAGTGTAGGGGGTCGTGCTGGGGGTGGTGTTTCAGGGTTTAGGGCAGTGCAGTGGTGTTTGGGCAGTGTAGGGGGTCGTGCTGGGGGTGGTGTTTCTGGGTTTAGGGCAGTGTAGTGGTGTTCGGGCAGTGTAGGGGGTCGTGCAGGGGGTGGTGAGTCAGGGTTTAGGGCAGTGCAGTGGTGTTTGGGCAGTGTAGGGGGTCATGCTGGGGGTAGAGTTTTAGGGTTTAGGGCAGTGCAGTGGTGTTTGGGCAGTATAGGGGGTCGTGCAGGGGGTGGTGTTTCAGGGTTTAGGGCAGTGCAGTGGTGCTCGGGCAGTGTAGGGGTCGTGCTGGGGGTGGTGTTTCAGGGTTTAGGGCAGTGCAGTGGTGTTCGGGCAGTGTAGGGTGTCGTGCTGGGGGTGGTGTTTCAGGGTTTTGGGCAGTGCAGTGATGTTCGGGCAGTGTAGGTGGTCTTGCTGGGGCTGGTGTTTCCGGGTTTAGTGCAGTGGTGTTCGGGCAGAGTAGGGGGTCTTGCTGGGGGTGGTGTTTCAGTGTTTAGGACAGTGCAATGGTGTTCACGCAGTGTAGGGGGTTTTGCTGGGGCTGATGTTTCAGCGTTTAGGGCAGCGCAGTGGTGTTCGGGCAGTGTAGGGTGTCGTGCTGGGGGTGGTGTTTCAGGGTTTAGGGCAGTGCAGTGGTGATCGGGCAGTGTAGGGGGTCTTGCTGGGGCTGGTGTTTCAGGGTTTAGGGTAGTGCAGTGGTGTTCGGGCAGTGTAGGGGTCGTGCTGGGGCTGGTGTTTGAGGGTTTAGGGCAGTGCAGTGGTGTTCGGGCAGTGTAGGGGGTCGTGCTGGGGCTGGTGTTTCAGGGTTTAGGGCAGTGCAGTGGTTTTCAGGCAGTGTAGGCGGTCGTGCTGGGGGTGGTGTTTCAGGGTTTAGGGCAGTGCAGTGGTGTTCGGGCAGTGTAGGGGGTCGTGCTGGGGGTGGTGTTTCAGGGTTTAGGGCAGTGTAGTGGTGTTCGGGCAGTGTAGGGGGTCGTGCTGGGGCTGGTGTTTCAGGGTTTTGGGCAGAGCAGTGGTGTTCGGGCAGTGTAGGGGGTCGTGCTGGGGGTGGTGTTTCAGGGTTTAGGGCACTGCAGTGTTGTTCGGGCAGTGTAGGGGGTCTTGCTGGGGGTGGTGTTTCAGGGTTTAGGGCAGTGGTGTTCAGGCAGTGTAGGGGGTCTTGCTGGGGGTAGTGTTTCAGGGTTTAGGGCAGTGCAGTAGTGTTTGTGCAGTGTAGGGGGTCATGCTGGGGGCGGTGTTTCAGGGTTTAGGGCAGTGCAGTAGTGTTCGGGCAGTGTAGGGGGTCGTGCAGGGGGTGGTGTTTCAGGGTTTAGGGCAGTGCAATGGTGTTCGGGCAGTGTAGGGGGTCGTGCTGGGGGTGGTGTTTCAGGGTTTAGGGCAGTGCAGTGGTGTTCGGGCAGTGTAGTGGGTCATGCAGGGGGTGGTGTTTCAGGGTTTAGGGCAGTGCAGTGGTGTTCGGGAAATGTAGGGGGTCGTGCTGGGGCTGGTGTTTCAGGGTTTAGGGCAGTGCAGTGGTGTTCGGGCAGTGTAGGGGGTCTTGCTGGGGGTGGTTGTAGGAGAGTAGGATCTGCTTCACATGGGTACCCCCACTTTTTGCTGATGCTTCACTGTTTTTCGACATTAGTCTGGCTGGGGCCCTGCTAATCAGAACCCCAGCCTAGCTGCTTCCTCTCTAAAATGGTTTCCATGTGCCTTAGGCACATCACTGATTGGGATCTGGAGTGCCCTTATAAGTCCCTAGTATATGGTATACTATGTACCAAGGGCATAGGTACCTCAGAGGCCTGCCAGGGGCTGCAGCATGTATTATGCCACCCCTGGAAGGCCATCCAAACTGATACCACAGGTCTGCTACTGCAGCCTGGGTAAGGTGGTGCATGCACCCCTTACTGTGATATAGGTTACCTATATCACTAAATACATACACACATATAAACCTATAAGTCACTCCTAAGGCAGGCCTTATCAATCCTAAAGGCAGAGTGCATGGTTCCTATGTGAGAGGGTGCCCCTGCATGAGCAGGGCCCCTCTGCAGCGTTCGGAGACCATCTCTGATGCTGTTTGTAGTGCAGCCTGACCATATACTCTTAAGCGCATTATAACCTCGCGGTAAAATGCTAACTTTGGAATGGCTGCACCTAAACATGTCGTGTTTGGTGTCAAACATCTTGGAATACTACCCCCCGCCAATTCTGGTGGTGGGGGTAGCATTCCACCCTTCTAGAGGGAAAGACATGTTAACTCTGGCTAGCCCGGTAACTTCTTTCCAAAGCCCTGGCATCACAAAATGGATGCTGCTGCCACAGACACGAGTCTGGCCTCCTGCTGCTGGACGAAACTCCGGCAGGGGAGGCCTGGACAATAGGTTTTCCTGTCCCAGGGAGGTGTGACCACCTCCCCAGACAGGATAATGTGTATTGGGGCTGGGCGGGAGCACTTTCGGGTGCTTTGAAGTCCTGCACTGGGGGCACATTTGGTGTCCCTGTGCATACCCCAGTTCAAACCGGATCAGGGGCTTGCAGCCCCTGCTTTGGCGCGAACTGGACAAAGGGAAAGGGGTGTAGCCACCCCTCTGCCCTGACCCACCCATAGGTGGGGCCACAGAGTAGTCCAACCCCTATCCTTAGTATAAGTATAGGAACCCAGTCCTTAGGACTTTAGATTATCCCTGGACGAAACTCTGAAACTGAATCCTGGACCTTCGACGCTCTACTCATGATTAGAGGACAGAAGAATCTCCCTTGGGGTCAAGGAGTGACTCCCCTGCTTGGCAGGCACCAAAGAAGCATCTGTCCAGTTCGCATTTCTGAAGCTCCCGTCGGACGCCGAAGTCATCGCATCACCAGAGGTGGATTCTCAGACTTCCCCGAGGCTACGCTGAGTCCCAAGCAAAGCTGAGGCCCGTGGCTATCGTGGGTGACTTGAGACCGTGACCCCTGGACACCGAGCACATTTGCAAGTGCATCCTCTTCTGGGTCTCCCAAGAAGTCATGCTTTGGGCTCCGAGTAGCCCTAGCCTCCAGCACCACCTGCACCGAAGATCACTGGCCCCCACTCCACGAGTGTCCTGTAAGCCAGATCCACGTGCAGCGTCACGAGGCTCCTTCGCGGTTGCTAGCCCGTTGGCTAGTAGCCCTTAATGAAGGCCAATCTTTTTCTGTCTTGGCATCCTGATTGCTTCAGGCCTGCCCTCACTTACCTCCACTGGGTGAGTTCCCCAGACCTTGCTGGTCTGCACCATCGACGATCTTCCTCTGCATCGAGACTTGCCGTTGCCAAGGCTTGTTGGGTCCAATCCGGTCGCCGACGCCTCAGCACTCGACAGACATCTTGTACCAACCCGAATCCAGCTCCTGGTTGCCAACAACGCCTCCTGGACCTCGTGGCTGAAGAGTCAAGACAACTGTCAATGCACCTGAAGCACTCAACATCGGTGGGCATCTGTCCATCGCCTTCCTGGTCACTGGCTAGTGACCCAGACTCTGTCCCCTCTGCTTTCAGGTTCTTCAGAACTCCGATCCACTCTTGGATCCACCCGGACACTTTTCTCTTGGTCGCCAGCAGCACTTTGCAGCAGATCGCCATTCAAATCGACGACGAAACCCGACCCCGAAAGGCACCTATGCACCCGGCTTCCCTGGGTGAGGTAACACGAGTACTCCGGTGCTCCCGTGGGTAGAGACTCTTCAAAGTCCTAGATCTCAAAGGGTTTGGTCCAAGTCCTCTTTAAAGTGTCCCTTTTCTCTAATTTCCCGATCACGACTTTCTCCATAGAAGTCAACGGCGTATCGCGGTTGTGTATTTACACTGCACGCGTCTCCCGTGGGTCCCCTGTGTCACTACCTTGGGTGGTTCCTTGTGGTCCAAGCACTTCTAGAGGCTCTAGGCCTAGTGTCTAGTTCAGTCGTGGTTCTTATACCACTTTATTGGTATATGGTTTGGTACGCCCCTAGGGCCCAAACGTGTATTTGTGCTATTACTGTGTTTAAATAACTTCTAACTTATGTACTTCGAACTCTAGCCTCATAAAGAGACTAGAGGGGTGTGTTTAGCAATAAATACATATATTTTGAATATATACCTGGTGTGGTGCTCTTTCATTTGGTCACTCAAGAGATTATAGACTGGTAAAACAAGCTGCTTTACATTCCTTCAAGACTTAGCCTGAAGGCTGCTCTCCATAGCTACCACTAGGATAGCTTTCAATAAGGTTGTCTTTAACCTATCTCCAATAAGGGGTTGTTTGGACTGGTGCAAGGTGCCCACTATAATTAGTGGACAGCATATACCAGGCCAACTTCTCACATTGGTGGCAGCGGTGGGATTCCAGCTTGCTATTGTTTTACCAGATAATCTCAATTGAATTGATCAACTGAAAACCACTAAAGGTACCTAAGGTACATATAATTTAAGCTTAGAATACAGTAAGTTCTACTGAACTTAGAGTTGTGTGTTAAGGGATAGCACAACCCTTTCTACAACTCAAGAGAGTTTAGTAGGCCACACTAGAGTAGGTAGTGCATACACCACACCACACTAGTAATGTCTTTAAGGGCAGGATCTAAAGAATCCTTGCAGGAAGCCATTGAGCTTCCACCCTCCAAGTATGATACACTCCCATTCTTGGAATTGAGAGCTTTATGCAACTTGAGAAAAATAAGGACAGGCCAAAGCCCCACCACCCAACACCTCAAGGAGTTGTTGGTGGCTTATGACCTTAGTAAGCCCTTGGGGACTGAAGGGGTAGGAGCTGAGGGTGGGGCAGAAGATGAGGATGGGACCAGGGGTACCAGTTCCTCCAGCCCCCTCTGAAACTGACCAGGAGGGCGACAATGGCCCTGACCTGGATAATCCAACCCCTCCTGAGGAAGATGAAGAGGAGGATCAGAATGATGCCCCCTTTGTCCCCCAGGAAGGATTGTGAGTGTGCCCAGAAGGTCTAGATCTTCTTCTCAGGAGTCTAACCACTCTGGCCACCTCAATAGGGAGCTCTGTCTCATCTCATAGGAGGGAATCCTCTCATGAGAGAAGAAAGAGGCTGGTTCTATATGAGGAAGCTCAGCTTGAACTCAAAAAGAAGCAACTAGCCATAGACAGGGAGTCCCTAGATCTCTTTAGAGAGAGAAGAAAGTTGGGACTAGAGTCCCATGGTGGCAGCCACATCCCTAGAGATAGGGAAAGGTCCTATGACCATAGGAACCTGAGCAAGATTGTCCCTCCCTATCAGAATGGGGATGACATCCACAAGTGGATAACTGCTCTAGAGAGGGCCTGTAAGGTACAGAAGGTCCCTCAGGAGCAGTGGGCAGCAATCTTGTGGCTCTCCTTTGCTGACAAAGGTAGAGATAAGCTCCTCACTGTTAGAGAGGAGGATGCTGATAATTACAAGGTCTTGAAGAGTGCTCTTATTGATGGGTTTGGCCTAACCACTGAACAGTACAGGTTGAAGTTCAGAGATACCCAAAAAGCACAGACTCAAGACTGGGTAGACTATGTGGATTGTTCTGCCAAGGCTCTGGAAGGCTGGTTGATGGGCAGTAAGGTGTGTGACTTCTCAGGATTGTACAATCTGATAATGAGGGAGCAGATTCTTAATAACTGTCAAAATCAGCTGTTGCATCAATACCTGGTAGACTCTGATCTGACCTCTCCCCAAGAATTGGGAAAGAAGGCAGACAAATGGGTCAGAACCAGGGTGAAGCAGAAGGTACAGAACCAAGGTGGGGAGACCAAGAAGCAAGATGCTAAGAACTCTGACAAGGGTGGGGAGAAGGGTAAAGATCAAAAGTCTTCATCAGGCCCCCACAAATCTTCTTCTGGTGGGGATTCACAGTCTACCAAAGGGAAAGGCCAAAGAAAACCATGGTGCAAGGTCTGTAAGCAAAAGACCCACTGGACCAGTGATTGCACCAAGTCCAAAGACTCCAGTCCAGCACCCACCAATGCCCCTAAGGCACCTGTTCCCCCTAGTGCAGTTGGTGGGAGTGCTCCAGCCAAGGGTTTAGTAGGGTTCACCCTGGGTACTGAGTTGGGCTCTGACCTAGTCAGAGAACTGACTCAGGCTGTGTTAGTCTGTGATGGAGGCATGGATGTGACCTCCACTGTGAGTCCCAGTAATCTGGGCAAGTACAGACAACAGCCTTTAATCAATGGACGTGAGGCTTTGGCATTTAGGGACACAGGGGCAAGTGTCACCATGGTGACACAAGACCTTGTGAATCCTGGGCAAGTTATACTTGGTGAGATGTACCAAGTGACCAATGCTAGCAATGTCAGAACAGACCATACTCTGGCAGTTGTTAACTTCTCCTGGGGAGGGGTAACTGGCCTTAAGAAGGTTGTGGTAAGTGCAAACCTACCAGTCGAATGCTTGCTTGGCAATGACTTAGAGACTTCTGCTTGGGCAGAAGTGGAGCTCAGGACCCATGCAGAAATGCTGGGGATCCCTGCAGATGTGTTTGCTGTGACCAGGTCACAAGCCAAAATGTCTAGCACTGAACAGGCCTTGGATCCTGGAAGAATGGACCAAGTGCCTTCCAAGAGGAGGAGTAGTAGGGTTAAGGCAGTGCCTTCCCCTTGGCTCAGGAGGAAGATCAGTCCCTTGAGGGGGATGATCTCAGCCCTGAAGAAGGAACTGTCCCAGAGGAACTTGAACCTGACCAGGTTGAGTTCTTGGGGACAGGGGGACCTTCTAGGGCAGATCTGAGCCAGGAGCAGCAGAGCTGCCCCTCCCTTGAACCCCTCAGACAGCAAGCTGCTGCTGAGGCTGCTGGGAAAGCTAGTGGTCCCCATACAGTGTATTGGGATGATGGACTCCTGTACTCAGAGAGGAGAGACCCCAAGCCTGGTGCTACCAGGAGGTTGGTTATACCTCTGAAGTTCAGGGGCTTCCTATTGACCCTAGCCCATGATATTCCCTTAGCAGGTCACCTGGGCCAGAACAAGACTTGGGACAGAATTGTCCCTCACTTTCACTGGCCCCACATGTCTGAAGACAGCAAGGAGTTGTGTCGCTCCTGTGTAACCTGCCAAGCCAGTGGCAAGGCAGGTGGCACTACAAAGGCCCCCTGATACCACTACCTGTGGTGGGGGTGCCCTTTGAAAGGGTAGGGATTGACATTGTTGTTCCCATGGATCCCCAAACAGCCTCTGGGCACAGGTTTATCCTGGTGGTAGTGGATCATGCCACCAGGTACCCAGAAGCTATTCCCCTCAGGACCACTACAGCACCTGTGGTGGCAAGGGCCCTCCTGGGAATTTTCTCAAGAGTGGGCTTTCCTAAGGAGGTAGTCTCAGACAGGGGTGCTAACTTCATGTCTGGGTACTTAAAAGCAATGTGGAAGGAGTGTGGAGTGACTTATAAGTTCACCACACCCTATCACCCACAATGCAATGGTTTAGTTGAGAGATTCAACAAAACCTTGAAGGGCATGATTAAAGGGCTCCCAGAAAAGCTTAGGCGTAGATGGGACATACTCTTGCCCTGCCTTTTATTCGCATATAGGGAGGTGCCTCAGAAGGGGTTGGTTACAGCCCTTTTGAACTTCTGTTTGGCCACCCTGTGAGGGGTCCACTGTGCTTGGTGAAGGAAGGATGGGAGTTACCTCTCAAGCCCCCAAAGCAAGATATAGTGGACTATGTACTTGGTCTCTGCTCCAGGATGGCTGAGTAGAAAAAGGCAACCAAAAACCTTGAGGCTAGCCAGGAACTTCAAAAGGCCTGGCATGACCAAAAGGCTGTTCTGACTGTTTACCAGCCAGGACAGAAGGTGTGGGTGTTGGAGCCAGTGGCCCCAGCAGCTCTCCAAGACAAGTGGAGTGGACCCCACACTATTGTTGAGCAGAAGGGTGAGGTCACTTACTTAGTAGACCTAGGAACACCCAGGAGTCCCCACAGGGTTCTCCATGTCAACAGGTTAAAACGATATGTGGACAGGGCAGACATGGGCTTGCTCATGGCTACTGATGAAGGGCAGGAGGAAGAGAGTGACCCACTCCCTGACCTGCTCTCACAGAACCCTGACGATGGGTCAGTTGATGGTGTAGCCTTGGCAGGCAGCCTCACTACCCAGCAACAAACTGATTGCAGGCAAGTTCTCAATCAGTTTAGACATATGTTTTCACTGACACCCAGTCAGACCACCTGGTGCACTCATGAAGTGGACACTGGGGACAGTCTGCCTATTAAAAACAAGATTTATAGGCAACCTGACCATGTCAGGGACTGTATCAGGACTGAAGTCCAGAAAATGTTGGAATTGGGAGTTATTGAACCCTCAGATAGCCCTTGGGCTAGTCCAGTGGTCCTTGTACCAAAACCTCACACCAGTGGTGGAAAAAGAGAGATGAGGTTTTGTGTGGACTACAGGGGTCTCAATGCAGTCACTAGGACTGATGCCCATCCAGTACCCAGGGCAGATGAACTCATAGATACTTTGGCCTCTGCCAAATATCTCAGCACATTTGACCTAACAGCTGGCTATTGGCAGATCAGACTAGCTGATACTGCAAAGCCCCAAACAGCATTCTCAACCCCTAGTGGGCATTATCAATTTGTGGTAATGCCCTTTGGTCTGAAGAATGCACCTGCCACTTTCCAGAGGCTGGTGAATACAGTTCTCACAGGTCTGGAAGCCTATAGTGCAGCATATATAGATGATATTGCTGTCTTTAGCTCTACCTGGGAGGATCACCTGGTCCACCTCAGGAATGTTTTACAGGCCCTGCAAAGGCAGGCCTGACTATCAAGGCCACTAAGTGCCAGATAGGGCAGAGTCAGGCTGTGTACCTGGGCCACCTTGTGGGTGGAGGCCAGGTTCAACCTTTGCAGAGCAAGATCCAGACCATCATGGACTGGACTGCTCCCACTACCCAGACTCAGGTGAGAGCCTTCTTAGGCCTGACTGGGTACTATAGGAGATTTGTCAAGGGGTATGGATCAATAGTGACACCCCTGAATGACTTAACTTCTAAGAAAATGCCCAAAAAGGTTCAGTGGACAGTTAGCTGTCAAAAGGCATTTGATGACCTGAAGCAGGCCATGTGCACTGCTCCCATTCTACAGAGTCCTGATTACTCCAAGAAGTTCATTGTTCAAACTGATGCATCTGAATTGGGGGTAGGGGCTGTACTGTCACAATTGAATGAAGAAGGTCAGGATCAGCCAGTAGCTTTCATTAGCAGAAGGCTGACCCCTAGAGAGAAACGTTGGTCAGCCATAGAGAGGGAGGCCTTTGCTGTGGTCTGGGCTCTGAAGAAGTTGAGGCCATACTTGTTTGGTACACACTTCCTGGTTCAGACAGACCATAAGCCCCTCTTATGGCTAAAACAAATGAAGGGTGCAAACCCCAAACTGCTTAGGTGGTCCATTTCCCTACAGGGGATGGACTTTACAGTGGAACATAGACCTGGGAGTAACCATGCCAATGCAGATGGACTCTCTAGGTATTTCCACTTAGAACATGAAGACTTAACTGGGCAAGGTTAGTTTAATGTCCCTACGTTTGGGGGGTTGTGTAGGAGAGTAGGATCTGCTTCACATGGGTACCCCCACTTTTTGCTGATGCTTCACTGTTTTTCGACATTAGTCTGGCTGGGGCCCTGCTAATCAGAACCCCAGCCTAGCTGCTTCCTCTCTAAAATGGTTTCCATGTGCCTTAGGCACATCACTGATTGGGATCTGGAGTGCCCTTATAAGTCCCTAGTATATGGTATACTATGTACCAAGGGCATAGGTACCTCAGAGGCCTGCCAGGGGCTGCAGCATGTATTATGCCACCCCTGGAAGGCCATCCAAACTGACACCACAGGTCTGCTACTGCAGCCTGGGTAAGGTGGTGCATGCACCCCTTACTGTGATATAGGTTACCTATATCACTAAATACATACACACATATAAACCTATAAGTCACTCCTAAGGCAGGCCTTATCAATCCTAAAGGCAGAGTGCATGGTTCCTATGTGAGAGGGTGCCCCTGCATGTGCAGGGCCCCTCTGCAGCGTTCGGAGACCATCTCTGATGCTGTTTGTAGTGCAGCCTGACCATATACTCTTAAGCGCATTATAACCTCGCGGTAAAATGCTAACTTTGGAATGGCTGCACCTAAACATGTCGTGTTTGGTGTCAAACATCTTGGAATACTACCCCCCGCCAATTCTGGCAGCGGGGGTAGCATTCCACCCTTCTAGAGGGAAAGACATGTTAACTCTGGCTAGCCCGGTAACTTCTTTCCAAAGCCCTGGCATCACAAAATGGATGCTGCTGCCACAGACACGAGTCTGGCCTCCTGCTGCTGGATGAAACTCCGGCAGGGGAGGCCTGGACAATAGGTTTCCTGTCCCAGGGAGGTGTGACCACCTCCCCAGACAGGATAATGTGTATTGGGGCTGGGCGGGAGCACTTTCGGGTGCTTTGAAGTCCTGCACTGGGGGCACATTTGGTGTCCCTGTGCATACCCCAGTTCAAACCGGATCAGGGGCTTGCAGCCCCTGCTTTGGCATGAACTGGACAAAGGGAAAGGGGTGTAGCCACCCCTCTGCCCTGACCCACCCATAGGTGGGGCCACAGAGTAGTCCAACCCCTATCCTTAGTATAAGTATAGGAACCCAGTCCTTAGGACTTTAGATTATCCCTGGATGAAACTCTGAAACTGAATCCTGGACCTTCGATGCTCTACTCACGATTAGAGGACAGAAGAATCTCCCTTGGGGTCAAGGAGTGACTCCCCTGCTTGGCAGGCACCAAAGAAGCATCTGTCTGGTTTGCATTTCTGAAGCTCCCGTCAGACGCCGAAGTCATCGCATCACCAGAGGTGGATTCTCAGACTTCCCCGAGGCTACCCTGAGTCCCCAGCAAAGCTGAGGCCCGTGGCTATCGTGGGTGACTTGAGACCGTGACCCCTGGACACTGAGCACATTTGCAAGTGCATCCTCTTCTGGGTCTCCCAAGAAGTCGTGCTTTGGGCTCCGAGTAGCCCTAGCCTCCAGTACCACCTGCACCAAAGATCACTGGCCCCCACTCCACGAGTGTCCTGTAAGCCAGATCCACGTGCGGCGTCACAAGGCTCCTTCGCGGTCGCTAGCCCGTTGGCTAGTAGCCCTTAACGAAGGCCAATCTTTTTCTACCTTTGCATCCTGATTGCTCCAGGCCTGCCCTCACTTACCCTTGCTGGGTGAGTTCTCCAGATCTTGCTGGTCTGCACCATCGACAATCTTCCTCTCCATCGAGAATTGCCGTTGCCAAGGCTTGTTGGGTCCAATCCGGTCGCCGACACCTCAGCACTCGACAGACATCGTGTACCAGCCCGAATCCTGCTCCTGTTTGCCGACAATGCCTCCTGGACCTCGTGGCTGAAGAGTCAAGATGACTGTCAACGCACCTGAAGCACTCGACATCGGTGGGCATCTGTCCATCGCCTTCCTGGTCACTGGCTAGTGACCCAGACTCTGTCCCCTCTGCTTTCAGGTTCTTCAGAACTCCGATCCACTCTTGGATCCACCCGGACACTTTTCTCTTGGTCGCCAGCAGCACTTTGCAGCAGATCGCCATTCAAATCGACGACGAAACCCGACCCCGAAAGGCACCTATGCACCCGGCTTCCCTGGGTGAGGTAACACGAGTACTCCGGTGCTCCCGTGGGTAGAGACTCTTCAAAGTCCTAGATCTCAAAGGGTTTGGTCCAAGTCCTCTTTAAAGTGTCCCTTTTCTCTAATTTCCCGATCACGACCTTCTCCATAGAAGTCAACGGCGTATCGCGGTTGTGTATTTACACTGCACGCGTCTCCCGTGGGTCCCCTGTGTCACTACCTTGGGTGGTTCCTTGTGGTCCAAGCACTTCTAGAGGCTCTAGGCCTAGTGTCTAGTTCAGTCGTGGTTCTTATACCACTTTATTGGTATATGGTTTGGTACGCCCCTAGGGCCCAAACGTGTATTTGTGCTATTACTGTGTTTAAATAACTTCTAACTTATGTACTTCGAACTCTAGCCTCATAAAGAGACTAGAGGGGTGTGTTTAGCAATAAATACATATATTTTGAATATATACCTGGTGTGGTGCTCTTTCATTTGGTCACTCAAGAGATTATAGACTGGTAAAACAAGCTGCTTTACATTCCTTCAAGACTTAGCCTGAAGGCTGCTCTCCATAGCTACCACTAGGATAGCTTTCAATAAGGTTGTCTTTAACCTATCTCCAATAAGGGGTTGTTTGGACTGGTGCAAGGTGCCCACTATAATTAGTGGACAGCATATACCAGGCCAACTTCTCACAGTGGTGTTTCAGGGTTTAGGGCAGTGGTGTTCGGGCAGTGTAGGGGGTCTTGCTGGGGGTGATGTTTCAGGGTTTAGGGCAGTGCAGTGGTGTTCGGGCAGTGTAGGGGGTCTTGCTGGGGGTAGTGTTTCAGGGTTTAGGGCAGTTTAGTGGTGTTCGTGCAGTGTAGGGGGTCGTGCTGGGGATGGTGTTTCAGGGTTTAGGCCAGTGCAGTAGTGTTCGGGCAGAGTAGGGGGTCGTGCAGGGGAATGGTGTTTCAGGGTTTAGGGCAGTGCAGTGGTGTTCGGGCAGTGTAGTGGGTCATGCAGGGGGTGGTGTTTCATGGTTTAGGGCAGTGCAGTGGTGTTCGGGCAATTGTGGGGGTCGTGCTGGGGCTGGTGTTTCAGGGTTTAGGGCAGTGCAGTGGTGTTCGGGCAGTGTAGGGGGTCTTGCTGGGGGTGGTGTTTCAGGGTTTAGGGCAGTGGTGTTCGGGCAGTGTAGGGGGTCTTGCTGGGGGTGATGTTTCAGGGTTTAAGGCAGTGTAGTGGTGTTCGGGCAGTGTAGGGTGTCGTGCTGGGGGTGGTGTTTCAGGGTTTAGGGCAGTGCAGTGATGTTCTGGCAGTATAGGGGGTCGTGCACGGGGTGGTGTTTCAGGGTTTAGGGCAGTGCAGTGGTGTTCGGGCAGTGTAGGGGGTTGTGCTGGGGCTGGTGTTTCAGGGTTTAGGGCAGTGCAATGGTGTTCTGGCAGTGTAGGGGTCGTGCTGGGGCTAGTGTTTCACGGTTTAGGGCAGTGCAGTGGTGTTCGGGCAGTGTAGGGGGTCATGCTGGGGCTGGTGTTTCAGGGTTTAGGGCAGTGCAGTGGTGTTCGTGCAGTGTAGGTGGTCGTGCTGGGGCTGGTGTTTCAGGGTTTAGGGCAGTGCAGTGGTGTTCGGGCAGTGTAGGGGGTCATGCTGGGGCTGGTGTTTCAGGATTTAGGGCAGTGCAGTGGTGCTCAGGCAGTGTAGGGGGTCGTGCTGGGGGTGGTGTTTATGGGTTTAGGGTAGTGCAGTGGTGTTCGGGCAGTGTAGGGGGTCATGCTGGGGCTGGTGTTTCAGGGTTTAGGGCAGTGCAGTGGTGTTCGGGCAGTGTAGGGGGTCGTGCTGGGGCTGGTGTTTTAGGGTTTAGGGCAGTGCAGTAGTGTTCAGGCAGTGTAGGGGGTCATGCTGGGGCTGGTGTTTCAGGGTTTAGGGCAGTGCAGGCAGTGGTGCTCAAGCAGTGTAGGGGTCGTGCTGGGGGTGGAGTTTCTGGGTTTAGGGTAGTGCAGTGGTGTTCGGGCAGTGTAGGGGTTCGTGCTGGGGCTGGTGTTTCAGGGTTTAGGGCAGTGCAGTGGTGTTCGGGCAGTGTAGGGGGTCATGCTGGGGCTGGTGTTTCAGTGTTTTGGGCAGAGCAGTGGTGTTCGGGCAATGTAGGGGGTCGTGCTGGGGGTGGTGTTTCAGGGTTTAGGGCAGTGCAGTGGTGTTTGAGCAGTGTAGGGGGTCGTGCTGGGGGTGGTGTTTCAGGGTTTAGGGCAGTGGTGTTCGGGCAGTGTAGGGGGTCTTGCTGGGGGTGATGTTTCAGGGTTTAGGGCAGTGCAGTGGTGTTCGGGCAGTGTAGGGGGTCTTGCTGAGGGCAGTGTTTCAGGGTTTAGGGCAGAGCAATGGTGTTCAGGCAGTGTAGGGGGTTGTGTTGGAGGTGGTGTTTCAGGCTTTAGGGCAGTGCAGTGGTATTCGGGCAGTGTAGGGGTCTTGCTGGGGGTGGTGTTTCAGGGTTTAGGGCAGTGGTGTTCAGGCAGTGTAGGGGGTCGTGCTGGGGGTGGTGTTTCAGGGTTTAGGGCAGTGCAGTGGTGTTCGGGCAGTGTAGGGGGTCGTGCAGGGGCTGGTGTTTCAGGGTTTAGGGCAGTGCAGTGGTGTTCGGGCAGTGTAGGGGGTCGTGCTGGGGGTGGTGTTTTAGGGTTTAGGGCAGTGCAGTGGTGTTTGGGCAGTGTAGGGGGTCGTGCTGGGGGTGGTGTTTCTGGGTTTAGGGCAGTGTAGTGGTGTTCGGGCAGTGTAGGGGGTCATGCAGGGGGTGGTGAGTCAGGGTTTAGGGCAGTGCAGTGGTGTTCGGGCAGTGTAGGTGGTCATGCTGGGGGTAGAGTTTTAGGGTTTAGGGCAGTGCAGTGGTGTTCGGGCAGTGTAGGGGGTTGTGCAGGGGGGTGGTGTTTCAGGGTTTAGGGCAGTGCAGTGTTGTTCGGGCAGTGTAGGGGTCGTGCTGGGGGTGGTGTTTCAGGGTTTAGGGCAGTGCAGTGGTGTTCGGGCAGTGTAGGGTGTCGTGCTGGGGGTGGTGTTTCAGGGTTTTGGGCAGTGCAGTGATGTTCGGGCAGTGTAGGTGGTCTTGCTGGGGCTGGTGTTTCCGGGTTTAGTGCAGTGGTGTTCGGGCAGGGTAGGGGGTCTTGCTGGGGGTGGTGTTTCAGGGTTTAGGGCAGTGCAATGGTGTTCGCGCAGTATAGGGGTCTTGCTGGGGCTGATGTTTCAGCGTTTAGGGCAGCGCAGTGGTGTTCGGGCAGTGTAGGGGGTCTTGCTGGGGTGGTGTTTCAGGGTTTAGGGCAGTGCAGTGGTGTTCGGGCAGTGTAGGGGGTCTTGCTGGGGCTGGTGTTTCAGGGTTTAGGGCAGTGCAGTGGTGTTCGGGCAGTGTAGGGGGTCTTACTGGGGCTGGTGTTTCAAGGTTTAGGGTAGTGCAGTGGTGTTCGGGCAGTGTAGGGGGTCATGCTGGGGCTCGTGTTTGAGGGTTTAGGGCAGTGCAGTGGTGTTCGGGCAGTGTAGGGGGTCGTGCTGGGGCTGATGTTTCAGGGTTTAGGGCAGTGCAGTGGTTTTCAGGCAGTGTAGGCGGTCGTGCTGGGGGTGGTGTTTCAGGGTTTAGGGCAGTGCAGTGGTGTTCGGGCAGTGTAGGGGGTCGTGCTGGGGGTGGTGTTTCAGGGTTTAGGGCAGTGCAGTGGTGTTCGGGCAGTGTAGGGGGTCGTGCTGGGGCTGGTGTTTCAGGGTTTTGGGCAGAGCAGTGGTGTTCGGGCAGTGTATGGGGTCTTGCTGGTGGTGGTGTTTCAGGGTTTAGGGCAGTGGTGTTCGGGCAGTGTAGGGGGTCTTGCTGGGGGTGATGTTTCAGGGTTTAGGGCAGTGCAGTGGTGTTCGGGCAGTGTAGGGGTCTTGCTGGGGCTGGTGTTTCAAGGTTTAGGGCAGTGCAGTAGTGTTCGTGCAGTGTAGGGGGTCATGCTGGGGGCGGTGTTTCAGGGTTTAGGGCAGTGCAGTAGTGTTCGGGCAGTGTAGGGGTCGTGCAGGGGCTGGTGTTTCAGGGTTTAGGGCAGTGCAGTGGTGTTCGGGCAATGTAGTGGGTCATGCAGGGGGTGGTGTTTCAGGGATTAGGGCAGTGCAGTGGTGTTCGGGCAATGTAGGGGGTCGTGCTGGGGCTGGTGTTTCAGGGTTTAGGGCAGTGCAGTGGTGTTCGGGCAGTGTAGGGGGTCTTGCTGGGGGTGGTGTTTCAGGTTTTAGGGCAGTGGTGTTTGGGCAGTGTAGGGGGTCTTTCTGGGGGTGATGTTTCAGGGTTTAGGGCAGTGCAGTGGTGTTCGGGCAGTGTAGGGTGTCTTGCTGGGGGTAGTGTTTCAAGGTTTAGGGCAGTGCAGGGGTGTTCGTGCAGTGTAGGGGGTCGTGCTGGGGATGGTGTTTCAGGGTTTAGGCCAGTGCAGTAGTGTTTGGGCAGAGTAGGGGGTCGTGCAGGGGGAATGGTGTTTCAGGGTTTAGGGCAGTGCAGTGGTGTTCGGGCAGTGTAGTGGGTCATGCAGGAAGTGGTGTTTCAGGGTTTTAGGGCAGTGCAGTGGTGTTCGGGCAATGTAGGGGGTCGTGCTGGGGCTGGTGTTTCAGGGTTTAGGGCAGTGCAGTGGTGTTCGGGCAGTGTAGGGGGTCTTGCTGGGGGTGGTGTTTCAGGGTTTAGGGCAGTGGTGTTCGGGCAGTGTAGGGGGTCTTGCTAGGGGTGATGTTTCAGGGTTTAGGGCAGTGCAGTGGTGTTCGGGCAGTGTAGGGTGTCGTGCTGGGGTGGTGTTTCAGGGTTTAGGGCAGTGCAGTGGTGTTCGGGCAGTGTAGGGGGTCGTGCACGGGGTGGTGTTTCAGGGTTTAGGGCAGTGCAGTGGTGTTCGGGCAGTGTAGGGGGTTGTGCTGGGGCTGGTGTTTCAGGGTTTAGGGCAGTGCAATGGTGTTCTGGCAGTGTAGGGGGTCGTGCTGGGGCTAGTGTTTCACGGTTTAGGGCAGTGCAGTGGTGTTCGGGCAGTGTAGGGGGTCATGCTGGGGCTGGTGTTTCAGGGTTTAGGGCAGTGCAGTGGTGTTCGTGCAGTGTAGGTGGTCGTGCTGGGGCTGGTGTTTCAGGGTTTAGGGCAGTGCAGTGGTGTTTGGGCAGTGTAGGGGGTCATGCTGGGGCTGGTGTTTCAGGGTTTAGGGCAGTGCAGTGGTGCTCAGGCAGTGTAGGGGGTCGTGCTGGGGGTGGTGTTTATGGGTTTAGGGTAGTGCAGTGGTGTTCGGGCAGTGTAGGGGGTCGTGCTGGGGCTGGTGTTTCAGGGTTTAGGGCAGTGCAGTGGTGTTCGGGCAGTGTAGGGGGTCGTGCTGGGGCTTGTGTTTCAGGGTTTTGGGCAGAGCAGTGGTGTTCGGGCAGTGTAGGGGGTCGTGCTGGGGGTGGTGTTTCAGGGTTTAGGGCAGTGCAGTGGTGTTCGGGTAGTGTAGGGGGTCGTGCTGGGGGTGGTGTTTCAGGGTTTAAGGCAGTGGTGTTTGGGCAGTGTAGGGGGTCTTGCTGGGGTTGATGTTTCAGGGTTTAGGGCAGTGGAGTGGTGTTTGGGCAGTGTAGGGGGTCTTGCTGGGGATAGTGTTTCAGGGTTTAGGGCAGTGCAGTGGTGTTTGGGCAGTGTAGGGGGCCGTGCTGGGGGTGGTGTTTCAGGGTTTAGGGCAGTGCAGTGGTGTTCGGGCAGTGTAGGGGGTCGTGAAGGGGGTGGTGTTTCAGGGTTTAGGGCAGTGCAGTGGTGTTCGGCAGTGTAGGGGGTCGTGCTGGGGGTGGTGTTTCAGGGTTTAGGGCAGTGCAGTGGTGTTCGAACAGTGTAGGGGGTCGTGCAGGGGCTGGTGTTTCAAGGTTTAGGGCAGTGCAGTGGTGTTCGGGCAGTGTAGGGGGTCGTTCTGGGGGTAGTGTTTTAGGGTTTAGGGTAGTGCAGTGGTGCTTGTGTAGTGTAGGGGGTCGTGCTGGGGGTAGTGTTGTAGGGTTTAGGGTAGTGCAGTGGTGTTCGGGCAGTGTAGGGGTCTTGCTGGGGGTGGTGTTTCAGGGTTTAGGGCAGTGGTGTTCGGGCAGTGTAGGGGGTCTTGCTGGGGGTGATGTTTCAGGGTTTAGGGCAGTGCAGTGGTGTTCGGGCAGTGTAGGGGGTCTTGCTGGGGGTAGTGTTTCAGGGTTTAGGGCAGTGCAGGGGTGTTCGGGCAGTGTAGGGTGTCGTGCTGGGGGTGGTGTTTCAGGGTTTAGGGCAGTGCAGTGGTGTTCGGGCAGTGTAGGGGGTCGTGCACAGGGTGGTGTTTCAGGGTTTAGGGCAGTGCAGTAGTGTTCGGGCAGAGTAGGGGGTTGTACGGGGGCTGGTGTTACAGGGTTTAGGGCAGTGCAATGGTGTTCTGGCAGTGTAGGGGGTCGTGCTGGGGCTAGTGTTTCACGGTTTAGGGCAGTGCAGTGGTGTTCGGGCAGTGTAGGGGGTCATGCTGGGGCTGGTGTTTCAGGGTTTATGGCAATGCAGTGGTGTTCGTGCAGTGTAGGTGGTCGTGCTGGGGCTGGTGTTTCAGGGTTTAGGGCAGTGCAGTGGTGTTTGGGCAGTGTAGGGGGTCATGCTGGGGCTGGTGTTTCAGGGTTTAGGGCAGTGCAGTGGTGCTCAGGCAGTGTAGGGGGTCATGCTGGGGGTGGTGTTTCTGGGTTTAGGGTAGTGCAGTGGTGTTCGGGCAGTGTAGGGGGTCGTGCTGGGGCTGGTGTTTCAGGGTTTAGGGCAGTGCAGTGGTGTTCGGGCAGTGTAGGGGGTCGTGCTGGGGGTGGTGTTTCAGGGTTTAGGGCAGTGCAGTGGTGTTCGGGCAGTGTAGGGGGTCGTGCTGGGGGTGGTGTTTCAGGGTTTAGGGCAGTGGTGTTCAGGCAGTGTAGGGGGTCTTGCTGGGGGTGATGTTTCAGGGTTTAGGGCAGTGGAGTGGTGTTTGGGCAGTGTAGGGGGTCTTGCTGGGGATAGTGTTTCAGGGTTTAGGGCAGTGCAGTGGTGTTTGGGCAGTGTAGGGGGCCGTGCTGGGGGTGGTGTTTCAGGGTTTAGGGCAGTGCAGTGGTGTTCGGGCAGTGTAGGGGGTCGTGAAGGGGGTGGTGTTTCAGGGTTTAGGGCAGTGCAGTGGTGTTCGGGCAGTGTAGGGGGTCGTGCTGGGGGTGGTGTTTCAGGGTTTAGGGCAGTGCAGTGGTGTTCGAACAGTGTAGGGGTCGTGCAGGGGCTGGTGTTTCAAGGTTTAGGGCAGTGCAGTGGTGTTCGGGCAGTGTAGGGGGTCGTTCTGGGGGTAGTGTTTTAGGGTTTAGGGTAGTGCAGTGGTGCTTGTGTAGTGTAGGGGGTCGTGCTGGGGGTAGTGTTTTAGGGTTTAGGGTAGTGCAGTGGTGTTTGTGTAGTGTAGGGGTCATGTTTTAGGGTAGTGCAGTGGTGTTTGGGTAGTGTAGGGGGTCGTGCTGGGGGTATTGTTTTAGGATTTAGGTTAGTGCAGTGGTGTTTGGGTAGTGTAGGGGATCGTGCTGGGGTAGTGTTTTAGGGTTTAGGGTAGTGCAGTGGTGTTTGTGTAGTGTAGGGGGTCATGCTGGGGGTAGTGTTTTAGGGTTTAGGATAGTGCAGTGGTGCTTGTGTAGTGTAGGGAGTCATGCTGGGGTAGTGTTTTAGGGTTTAGAGTAGTGCAGTAGTGTTTTTGTAGTGTAGGGGTCATGTTTTAAGATGCAACGCTCCAATACCTGACCAGTCTGCACTACATAAAACTGCAAAAAAACTAAAAATAAAAAGTGTTTTGCACACTTTTGTCATTGGGCTATATGTGGGCTACATCTGGGTAATATTTGTGCTACATTTGGGCTCTTTTTTCTCTGGTGGCCATCTTGGAAGACTTCTTTGTTATGAAGTTTCCTAATTTCCTCATTTACTGCAGTCTCCTCAGTAGGAAATGCTTTCAGTTTTTTACTTTGATTCCATCAAGAAGGCATTCAGATGTGTCTCACATTTGCCATAAATTCAGAATGTTAGCACTCTAGTTGCTCATTAGATCACTGTACTAAAGCTACTGCTCACCAGGGAGTTAACTGGAAGTCTGCTGCTGGTATTGAAAGTGATTGTTTCAGTCTGCATGTCAGAATTTTCTAATGAAATAGAAGAGGATTTGAGATCTCACTTAAAACATGCCCTCATTTTTCTTTCTGCAGCACTAACCATAATTTCTATTTAAAAAAGAACCCCCTCATTTTGTTCCTTTTTAAATTAAATGTTTTAAGTATTAACGGTTTATTCCAATCAAGATGGCTTCCGGTGTGCCATACTTTTGTCATAAGTAAGGCTGTTAGCGCTCTAGTTGTTCTTTAGAACACTCTGGGAAGCTGCAGTAGAACACAAAGGCATCAACTGGCAGGCTGCTCCTGTTGAAATATAACAGGAAGATATTTGAGATCACACTTGAAACATGTCCTAATTTTTCTTTCTACAGCACTACCCATAATTTTTATGACAAAATTAACCCCATCATTTTGTTCCTTTTTAAATTAAATGTTTTAAGTGTTACCAGTGTATTCCAATCAAGATGGCTTCAGGTGTGCCATACTTTTGTCATAAGTAAGGCTGTTAGCACTCTAGTTGTTCTTTAGAACACTCTGGGAAGCTGCAGTAGAACACAAAGGCATCAACTGACAGGCTGCTCCTGTTGAAATATAACAGGAAGATATTTGAGATCTCACTTGAAACATGTCCTCATTTTTCTTTCTATAGCACTAACCATAATTTCTATGACAAAATGAACCCCATCATTTTGTTCCTTTTTAAATTAAATGTTTTAAGTGTTACCAGTTTATTCCAATCACGATGGCTTCAGGTGTGCCATACTTTTGTCATAAGTAAGGCTGTTAGCACTCTAGTTGTTCTTTAGAACACTCTGGGAAGCTGCAGTAGAACACAAAGGAATCAACTGACAGTCTCTGCCCTTGTTGGATGTACATGTTTTACTGAGAATGTCAGACTTCATTCTCACATGACAGAGAAAGATAATGTGAATTTACAGAAAATATGCTCTCATTTTAGCTTCTGGAGCACCTTCCAAAACTGTATGGGACAAGCATGTGAAAATAGTTTTCTCTCAAACATGATTCATGATATCCCAGCAGAAGGTTTTTCACAGGGTAAAATCACCTTAGAACACACCACAATTCCTGAAATTAGTATGGTACCATCAACAAATGAATTCTAATGTAACTAAAGTCTGTTATCACCCTTAATAGTTCTCCTTTTGGTAACCCTCAAAATCTTTGATTCACTACAAGGCATTTCAATGGGGTACTATCATGTATATTGGTCTCAAGATGGCTGCCAGCAATTCCAGGATGAAGTGCTGACAGCCAATCAGATCTCACGATGACATGTGTGGTTAGGCTCTGCCCAGATATATATGTGTTTTTACTTTTGATTTTCTCAGCAACTACTGAACGGATTTACACCATTTAACAAAAGGGTTCTTTCTGAACCAAGAACTACCTCTTTGCCAAATTTGGTGTAATTCTGTTCAGCAGTTCGGGCTGTAGCCTTGCATAAAGTTTCCTATGGGAAATTGATTTTTGACTCTTATTTTTTTAATTTCTCCGCAACTACTGAACGGATTTACACCATTTAACAAAAGGGTTCTTTCTGAACCAAGAACTACCTCTTTGCCAAATTTGGTGTAATTCCGTTCAGCAGTTCGGGCTGTAGCCGTGTCTAAAGTTTCCTATGGGAAAATGAATGGGGAAAACACGTTTTGGGACCCCCTTTTTCTCGGCCCCCGCTTGATGAATCACCCCGAGACTTTCAGGGTAGGAGCGGACCGGAGCGGGCCATAAAGTTTGAAAATTTCGCGAAGATTCGTCAACCGGCAAGAGAGTTATTTCAAATAGAATGTCGCGGATTTCCTATGGAAAATAGGTCCTAACTATAACTATCTACTGGCGACCGCCAGTAGATAATATGTATTCATATTTGTTGTTTATTAATTGTTTGTATTACCTGAGGCTGAGAGCACCGCTAAAGCTGTCTATTGGCCTGTCTAAAAAGTGGCATGGGGCAGCAGTTGGGATATAGGTATTGTGCATTAGATTTGTTGGACATATTTCTACAGTTTCACAGTAAGTGGCCCAACCTTTGAAATTTTCACTTTTAATGTGTTTTCATTGTTCTATAAAATGGGGAGCAACCACATTTGGCATTTTTGACTGGCCCATACATAAGCACAAAGCAGTGACTTTGGTGCCTCTAACTAAGATAAGTTCCCAATTCAGGTACTTAAGTGGGGCAAATCACAATGTTGGAATGTTGAAAGTAGCCATTAATATATATATTTTTTTAATGATTTTGTGAATTCAAAAGTCACAAATTTGCTGTGCTTAAAAAGGTAATTTTAACAGGTAGTAGAAACATTAAATATTATTATGGGGAAAGCGAGGGGAGATGCACACTACAAATTGTAAGTCGGTTCCTATAGAATGCCCTACAGAGAAAGCAGCACAGAGTAAAACATTCAGGTTGAAGATCGGATGTATTTTCAGCCTTTCTCTAAGCAGGAAGTAGACATTGTTCATTATCTTCAGGGTATTTCGCAAAAACTTCCATTCATAAACCTTAAAGTAATAGCATGTAGGACCTTTTACACATTATGAAGTGCTTGTTCATCTACATAAGAAGCTGTTATGCAAGAAAAAATGGGACTTAAGATATACTTGTTTAAGAAATTTTGCAGTAACGTAAATCACAAAAAAGTTAGAAGCAGTCAAATACCTTTCTATAAAATTCAAACCAGATTGTAAGAACAATTAAGCAGCTAGTTTCATGAGTTTTTCACATCTCCACCAGATACCTAGTTACCACAAACATTGAGTCAGCTAAAGCAACTGTCCTAATACCCATCTGTGTCCATTACAGAGATTTAAGTGGGGCACAAAAGAAAAAGTGTGTATTGGATTCAGAAATGGTATTGAAAAATCAAAAATATGGTTTATTTACAAAATCATATTTAGCAGTAAAACAAGCTGTGAAGTAGCATGGTATCCGGGTGCGATAAATTCGTACCCAAATATATATTTTCCGAGTGGTAAATCTAAGCGTGGGACCCGCAATTACTAGTTTTTACTGGCTCCCGCAGTACGAGATTTACCAGTCAGAAAATCCTCAAATGAGTGTTGCACGTACAGATGTTCTATGCACAAACTTTGTCCGTATTACCCCACAGACAAAATGTGCATGCACAGAAGATGCCTGTCGTCAGTAAATGTCATTGATAGTGTTGAAAGAGTCCAGATTTACTCTCCAGTACAAGTTCAACCTTTTACTTACAAGAATGGACTCTAACTCCTTGCTATAATTTCTTCCTCTTCAAGGTAAACAGATCTGTGCCACAGTATATGAATGGAAACCAGCTCAAATTAAGTCAATGATTGGCATAATTTACATTTAAGATCAGTCAATGATGAGTTTTTTAGAAAAGTTTAAAATCTTTATTTCTGATTAAGAGATAAGTAACTTCTTTTTATTTGGAGCATCAGAATCAAAATCTAGAATAAGTTGAACTCCCCATAAAGAGTAGTTCTTGAAAGTCAGCCGATTCACATCTCTCCCAAAGCATAAGTATACAGTCGCAGTATCAACTGCACAAATCTAAATCAGGTAAAATGAGAAAACAGACACAGCAGTAGCTGCATCCGTCAGGACAAGGGGAAAGAAATTGTCACCTGCAAAGTGTCAGGCAACAGCAATCACCATCCGCAGTAGCTCACAGCGCGTAGGCAAGAGTGGGGCAAGTGAGAAGGCAAGAGAAAATGTTGCACTATTATAAAAGACATAAGAACATGTTACTACAAAGTTGCAGCTCTGAATGTTCCCATCCAATGAGAAGTCATCTTTCATCTGTAAGTAGCTTCTTTCTTCTTTTCCCATGGCAAACAAGCAAGTCATATTAAGGCCAAGCTATTGAATACACTTGTGCATGGTTCAGCATTTTCTAAAAGCATCTGTTTTATAGAAAGACAAGGCCTAGTTGAGGAAGTAGAAATAAAAGCTTGGGGCATTCTGCACAACTTTCCTGCGTGTAATTTTAAATACTTTTTTCGTGTTGAAACCTAATGCAAATTAGCATTGATATTGATTTAGTTTTATATACAAATGTTCTACTTTTATAACAGTAGATATGTAAGCTCTAGATGCCAACTTAGCTCCTATTGCTTGATGCAGGTGCAGATCGTGTGTTTCTGTGGAGGCAAACACCATTTCACAGTCAGCCTTATACAGAACATCCTTGGCTGGCATTTTTGGATTCAGTATCTAATTCAATTATTGGACAACAGCAGCCATCTTTGCAAGAAAATGTACTTATCAGGACCATCGCCTCTGAGCACCTCGGAGAGGTTACGTGTAGTGAGGCTGAAGAATTTGTGATGGAAGAGCCAGACTTTTGGGGCATTTATTGCAGAGAACTAGAACCCAGGTAAGAGGCATTGTATGGCAGAGAAGCCCAAGAAGTGACTGAGTCTCTTCACATTCATGGACAGTGAAGAAGAGTAAAAAAATGCAAGACCTTCAACACCAAGGGGGAGATTTACTAAGATTTTGCGCCGTTTGCGTCAAAAAAGTGACGCACATCAGCGCAAAATATTTGTTTCCCTATTTTCTTTCCAGCGCTAAACGTAACAAAAAAAGTAATGCGAAGCAGCGCATAGTGCTAGTTAGCGTTACTTTGCGCCATGGGGGCGTACCAAGGGTAGAGCATGGGCATTCCCGTGCAACTACCCAAGGTTTCTCACGCTAAACCCAATTTACTAAATAAAGTAGATTGAGTTTAGCGTAAGAAAACTGCGTCCTTTTCAAGTAGGCGCAAGGAAGGAGAAATGCTTTAATTTCTCCTTCCTTTTCCCACTTTGCATGTGTGCTGCACTGTGCAGCACGCATTCTGAGAATCGGCCTGTTTGCGAACGGGAAATGGGCTTGATACATATGCCCCTACAAGACGAGCGTTACTCGAAAAAGTAATCATTTTCATAAATCATTAAGACAGTGATAGCATGTATTTATCACTGCTTTCCTATAGATGCAAGTTTGCAACCTCGTTCTGTGAGTTATCATGTAAACTGAATCTCTGTTTCTCTGTTCCACATTTCTAAAAAGTTCTTGTGTCAGTGGGAAACGTCTTCTCATAATGAACTGGGTGGTTGTATGTCATTAAAATTCCAATCAACTTATGCACCTGGTCATTAAATAACCTTAGAAAGCGAGACTGAAGTGATGCATCCACTCGTGTAGCACTGTTGCTAATAATATAATTTGGCCGTGTGAATAGATAGCCGCTCTTTAAAACGTATCTGGATTCCCCTGGGTGTCTAGTTTTCAAAAATGTATAGGTTTGCTAGGTTTCCCTAGGTGCCGGCAGAGCTAGGGTTCAAAAACTACAGCTAGGCACTTTGCAAAAAAAGGGTCATTTTTCACTGTGAAAATGTGGTATGTCCACGTTTTGTTTTGGGCCGTTTCCTGTCACGGGCACTAGGCCTACCCACACAAGTGAGGTACCATTTTTCTCGGAAGACTTTGGGGAACACAGGGTGGGTGGAATTTTGTAGATCCACGCAGATTCCAGAACTTTCCACCACAGAAATGTGAGAAAAATGTGTTTTTTTGACACTTTTTTAGGTGTGCAAGGGATTCTGGGTAACAGAACCTGGTGAGAGCCAGTCAAGTCACCCCATCCTGGATTCCCCTGGGTGTCTAGTTTACAAAAATGTATAGGTTTGGTAGGTTTCCCTAGGTGCCGGCAGAGCTAGGGTTCAAAAACTACAGCTAGGCACTTTGCAAAAAAGGGTCATTTTTCACTGTGAAAATGTGGTGTGTCCACGTTGCGTTTTGCGCCGTTTCCTGTCGTGAGCACTAGGTCTACCCACACAAGTGAGGTACAATTTTTCTTGGAAGACTTTGGGGAACGCGGGGTGGGTGGAATTTTGTGGATCCACGCAGATTCCAGAACTTTCCACCACAGAAATGTGAGGAAAATGTGTTTTTTTGGACACATTTTTAGGTTTGCAAGGGATTCTGGGTAACAGAACCTGGTGAGAGCCAGTCAAGTCACCACATCCTGGATTTCCCTGGGTGCCTAGTGTTAAAAAATGTATAGGTTTGCTAGGTTTCCTGTAGGAGAGTAGGATCTGCCTCTTATGGTTACCCCCACTTTTTGCTGATGTCTCACTGTTTTTCGACTTTAGTTTGGCTGGGGCCCTGCTATCCAGGACCCCAGCCTAGCTGCTTCCTCTCTAAATTGATTCCATGTACCTTAAGTACACTTCAGATTGGATTCTGGGGTGCCCTTATAAGTCCCTAGTATATGGTATACTATGTACCCAGGGCATAGGTACCCCAGAGGCCTACCAGGGGCTGAAGCATGTATTGTGCCACCCCTGGAAAGCCATCCAAAATGACACCACAGGACTGCTACTGCAGCCTGAGTGAGGTGGTGCATGCACCCCTTACAGAGATATAGGTTCAATATATCTTACCTATCACTGCACATAGAAACCTATCAGCCACCCCTATGGCAGGCCTTATCAATCCTGAAGGCAGGGTGCTTGGTTATATGTGAGAGGGTGCCCATGCATATGCAGAGCCCCTCTGCAGCCCTCGGAATCTCCTCTCCGGGGTTGTCTGTGGTGCAGCCTGACCATATACTCTTAAGTGCATTATATCCTCACGGTAAATGCTAACTTTGGGATGGCTGCACGGAAACATGTCATGTTTGCTGTCAAACACCTTGGAATCATACCCCCACACCAGTAACTGGTGTGGGAGTATGATCCCACCCTTCTAGAGGGAAATACATGACAGCACCGGTATACCCGGTACCAGCTAAACAGAGCCCTGGCATCACAAAATGGATGCTGCAGCCACAGACACGAGTCTGGCCTCCTGCTGCTGACCAAAACTCCGGCAGGGGAGGCCTGGACAATAGGTTTCCTGTCACAGGGAGCTGTTACCACCTCCCAGACAGGCCTTAGTGGATTGGGGCTGGGTGGGTGCACTCCAAGAGTGCTTTGAAGTCCTGCACTGGGGGCACATTTGGTGTCCTCGTGCATACCCCAATTCAAACCAGTTGCAGGGGCTGCCAGCCCCTGCTCTGGCGCGAAACTGGACAAAGGAAATGGGTGTAGCCACCCCTCTTTCCAAACCCTCCCATAGGTGGGTCCACAGAGTTAGTCCAACCCCTTTCTTAGGTATAAGTAAGGAACCCCTGGCAACAGGACTTTAGATATCCCTGGACAAAACTCTGCAACTGAATCCTGGAACTTTGACGCTCTACTCAAGACTAGAGGACTGAAGAAATCTCCCTTGGGGTCAAGGAGTGACTCCCCTGCTTGGCAGGCACCAACAAAGCATTTGCTGGTCTGCATCTCCGAAGCTCCCGCCGGACTCCGAAGTAATTGCAGCCCAGGAAGAGGATTTCCAGACTTCACAGAGGCTGACCCGAGTCCCCAGCAAAGCTGAGACCCGCAGCCCTCACGAGTGACGTGGAACCAGAACTCCTGGACACTGTGCACATTTGCTAGTGCATCAACTTTTCAACATCTCTTAAAGTCCTGCTTTGGGTTACTTATAGCCCAGGCCCGAGCACCATTTGCACTGAAGATTGTGAGCCTACACTCCACGAGTGTTCCGTGGGCTCGCTTCTTGCATTTCCGCTCGAGGCTCCTTCGCGATCCCTGGTCCATCAACTGGTGGGTCCCTGTGAAGGCAACTCTGATTTTCCTTGGACGTTTCTGGTTACTCCAGATGGGCCCTGACTCCCCACCGAATGGTGAGTCCCTAAGACCTTGCTGGTCTGCACCAAAGCATCTTTCTCCTTTCTGCATGGGTTGCTGTTGCCAAGGCTTGTTGTGTTCAATCCGGACACCAATGCAGCAGCACTCGACATCCTTTGTGGGACAGCTCAAATCCAGCTCCTGGTCATCGTTGACGCCTCCTGGTCCTCGTGGCTGAAGAGTCAAGCTTCACCTCTTTCACCTGAAGCACCCGACATTGGTGGGCATTCGACTATCGTGCCCCTGGTCACTGGCAAGTGACCCAGACTCTGTCCCCTCTGCTTTCAGGTTCTTCTCATATTCGATCCAGGCTTGGATCTCTTCGGACACTTCGCATCTTCCCGGCAGCAGCACTTCTCTGCAGACTGCCATTGAAAACAACGACGCGACCCGACACCATTTGACACCTATGCACCCGGCTTCCCTGGGTGAGGTAACTCAAGTACTCCGGTGCTCCCGTGGGTGTTGATCCTAGAACTGTCTCAGTCCAAGAGGGTTTGGTCCTAGTCCATTTCTAAGTGTCCTTAAACTCTAAAACTTTAACCGCGACTTTCCCATAGACGATAACGGAGCTCGCGGCTGTGTTCACACACTGCACACAGCCCCCGTGGGTCCCCTGTGTCACTACCTGGGGTGGTTCCTTGGGGTCCCAGCGATTCTACAGGCTCTAGGCCTTGTGTCTACTTAAGTCGTGGTTCTTATACCACTTTCTTAATATATGGTTTGTTTTGCCCCTAGGGCTAATTGTATATTGTGCTACTTTACTGAGCTATTTGACTTGTAACTTGTGACTTTGACCTCTAGCCTCATAAAGAGACTATTGGGTAGTGTTTAGTAATAAATACATATATTTTATATATATACCTGGTGTGGTTCTCCTTTCATTTGGTCATTCATGAGATTATAGACTGGTAAAACAAACAGCTTAACACTCCTTCAAGACTTAGCCTGAAGGCTGCTCTCCATAGCTACCACTAGGATAGCTTTCAATAAAGGTTGTCTTTAAACCTATCATCAATAAAGGTCGTTTGGACTGGTGCAAGGTGCCCACTCTAACTAGTGGACAGCATATACCAGGCCAACTTCTCACATCCCTAGGTGCCGGCAGAGCTAGGGTTCAAAAACTACAGCTAGGCACTTTGCAAAAAAAGAGTCATTTTTCATTGTGAAAATGTGGTGTGTCCACGTTGCGTTTTGGGCCGTTTCCTGTCGTGGGCACTAGGCCTACCCACACAAGTGAGGTACCATTTTTCTTGGAAGACTTTGCGAAACGCGGGGTGGGTGGAATTTTGTGCATCCACGCAGATTCCAGAACTTTCCACCACAGAAATGTGAGGAAAATGTGGTTTTTTGGACAATTTTTTAGGTTTGCAAAGGATTCTGGGTTACAGAACCTGGTGAGAGCCAGTCAAGTCACCCCATCCTGGATTCCCCTGTGTGTCTAGTTTTCAAAAATGTATAGGTTTGCTAGGTTTCCCTAGGAGCCGGCAGAGCTAGGGTTCAAAAACTACAGCTAGGCACTTTGCAAAAAAAGGGTCATTTTTCACTGTGAAAATGTGGCGTGTCCACGTTGCTTTTTTCGCCGTTTCCTGTCACGGGCACTAGGCCTACCCACACAAGTGAGGTACCATTTTTCTTGGAAGACTTTGGGGAACACGGGGTGGGTGGAATTTTGTGGATCCACACAGATTCCAGAACTTTCCACCACAGAAATGTGTTTTTTTGGACACATTTTTAGGTTTGCAAGGGATTCTGGGTAACAGAACTTGGTGAGAGCCAGTCAAGTCACCCCATCCTGGATTTCGCTGGGTGTCCAGTTATAAAAATTGTATAGGTTTGCTAGGTTTCCCTAGGTGCCGGCAGAGCTAGGGTTCAAAAACTACAGCTAGGCACTTTGCAAAAAAAGGGTCCTTTTTCACTGTGAAAATGTGGTGTGTCCATGTTGCGTTTTGGGCCATTTCCTGTCGCGGGCACTAGGCATACCCACACAAGTGAGGTACCATTTTTCTCGGAAGACTTTGCGAAACGCGGGGTGTGTGGAATTTTGTGGATCCACGCAGATTCCAGAACTTTCCACCACAAAAATGTGAGGAAAATGTGTTTTTTTTGACAATTTTTTAGGTTTGCAAGGGATTCTGGATAACAGAACCAGGCGAAAGCCAGTCAAGTCACCCCATCCTGGATTCCCCTGGGTGTCTAGGTTTCAAAAATGTATAGGTTTTCTAGGTTTCCCTAGGTGCCGGCAGAGCTAGGGTTAAAAAACTATAGCTAGGCACTTTGCAATAAAAGGGCCATTTTTCACTGTGAAAATGTGGTGTGTCCATGTTGCGTTTTGGGCCGTTTCCTGTCGCGGGCACTAGGCCTACCCACACAAGTGAGGTACCATTTTTCTTGGAGAACTTTGCGGAACGCGGGGTGGGTGGAATTTTGTGGATCCACGCAGATTCCAGAACTTTCCACCACAGAAATGTGAGGAAAATGTGGTTTTTTTGACAATTTGTTAGGTTTGCAAGTGATTCTGGGTAACAGAACCTGGTGAGAGCCAGTCAAGTCACCCCATCCTGGATTCCCCTGGGTGTCTAGGTTTTAAAAATGTATAGGTTTGCTAGGTTTCCCTAGGTGCCGGCAGAGCTAGGGATAAAAAACTACAGCTAGGCACTTTGCAAAAAAAGGGTCATTTTTCACTGTGAAAATGTGGTGTGTCCGTGTTGCGTTTTGCGCCGTTTCCTGTCGTGGGCACTAGGCCTACCCACACAAGTGAGGTACCATTTTTCTTGGAAGACTTTGGGGAACACGGGGTGCGTGCAATTTTGTGGATCCACGCAGATTCCAGAACTTTCCACCACAGAAATGTGAGGAAAATGTGTTTTTTTGACAATGTTTTAGGTTTGCAAGGGTTTCTGGGTAACAGAACCTGGTGAGAGCCAGTCAAGTCACCCAATCCTGGATTCCCCTGTGTGTCTAGTTTTCAAAAATGTATAGGTTTGCTAGGTTTCCCTAGGTGCCGGCAGAGCTAGGGTTAAAAAACTACAGCTAGGCACTTTGCAAAAAAAGGGTCATTTTTCACTGTGAAAATGTGGTGTGTCCATGTTGCGTTTTGGGCCGTTTCCTGTCGCGGGCACTAGGCCTACCCACACAAGTGAGGTACCATTTTTCTCGGAAGACTTTGCGGAACGTGGGGTGGGTGGAGTTTTGTGGATCCACGCAGATTCCAGAACTTTCCACCACAGAAATGTGAGGAAAATGTGTTTTATTGGACACATTTTTAGGTTTGCAAGGGATTCTGGGTAACAGAACTTGGTGAGAGCCAGTCAAGTCACCCCATCCTGGATTTCGCTGGGTGTCTAGTTATAAAAATTGTATAGGTTTGCTAGGTTTCCCTAGGTGCCGGCAGAGCTAGGGTTCAAAAACTACAGCTAGGCACTTTGCAAAAAAAGAGTCATTTTTCACTGTGAAAATGTGGTGTGTCCACGTTGCGTTATGGGCCGTTTCCTGTCGTGGGCACTAGGCCTACCCACACAAGTGAGGTACCATTTTTCTGGAAGACTTTGGGGAATGCGGGGTGGGTGGAATTTTGTGGATCCACGCAGATTCCAGAACTTTCCACCACAGAAATGTGAGGAAAATGTGTTTCTTTTGACAATTTTTTAGGTTTGCAAGGGAGTCTGGGTAACAGAACCTGGCGTGAGTCAGTCAAGTCACCCCATCCTGGATTTCCCTGGGTGTCTAGTTTTCAAAAATGTATAGGTTTGCTGGGTTTCCCTAGGTGCCGGCAGAGCTAGGGTTCAAAAACTACAGCTAGGCACTTTGCAAAAAAGGGGTCATTGTTCACTGTGAAAATGTGTTGTGTCCACGTTGCGTTTTGCGCCGTTTCCTGTCGCGGGCACTAGGCCTACCCACACAAGTGAGGTACCATTTTTCTTGGAAGACTTTGGGGAACACGGGGTGGGTGGAAGTTTGTGGATCCACGCAGATTCCAGAACTTTTCACCACAGAAATATGAGGAAAATTTGTTTTTTTGGACACATTTCTAGGTTTGCAAGGGATTCTGGGTAACAGAACCTGGTGAGAGGCAGTCAAGTCACCCCATACTGGATTTCCCTGGGTGTCTAGTTTTAAAAAATGTATAGGTTTGCTAGGTTTCCCTAGGTGCCGGCAGAGCTAGGGTTCAAAAACTACAGCTAGGCACTTTGCAAAAAAAGGTTCATTGTTCACTGTGAAAATGTGGTGTGTCCATGTTGTGTTTTGGGCCGTTTCCTGTCGTGGGCACTAGGCCTACCCACACAAGTGAGGTACCATTTTTCTTGGAAGACTTTGGGGAATGCGGGGTGGGGGGAATTTTGTGGATCTACACAGATTCCAGAACTTTCCACCACAGAAATGTGAGGAAAATGTGTTTTTTTGACAATTTTTTAGGTTTGCAAGGGATTCTGGGTAACAGAACCTGGTGAGAGCCAGTCAAGTCACCAAATCCTGGATTCCCCTGCGTGTCTAGTTTAAAAAAATGTATAGGTTTGCTAGGTTTCCCTAGGTGCCGGCAGTGCTAGGGTTCTAAAACTACAGCTAGGCACTTTGCAAAAAAAGGGTCCTTTTTCACTGTGAAAATGTGGTGTGTCCATGTTGCTTTTTGGGCCATTTCCTGTCGCGGGCACTAGGCATACCCACACAAGTGAGGTACCATTTTTCTCGGAAGACTTTGCGAAATGCGGGGTGTGTGGAATTTTGTGGATCCACGCAGATTCCAGAACTTTCCACCACAAAAATGTGAGGAAAATGTGTTTTTTTTGACAATTTTTTAGGTTTGCAAGGGATTCTGGATAACAGAACCAGGCGAAAGCCAGTCAAGTCACCCCATCCTGGATTCCCCTGGGTGTCTAGGTTTCAAAAATGTATAGGTTTGCTAGGTTTCCCTAGGTGCCGGCAGAGCTAGGGTTAAAAAACTACAGCTAGGCACTTTGCAAAAAAAGGGCCATTTTTCACTGTGAAAATGTGGTGTGTCCATGTTGCGTTTTGGGCCGTTTCCTGTCGCGGGCACTAGGCCTACCCACACAAGTGAGGTACCATTTTTCTTGGAGAACTTTGCGGAACGCGGGGTGGGTGGAATTTTGTGGATCCACGCAGATTCCAGAACTTTCCACCACAAAAATGTGAGGAAAATGTGTTTTTTTTGACAATTTGTTAGGTTTGCAAGTGATTCTGGGGGTAACAGAACCTGGTGAGAGCCAGTCAAGTCACCCCATCCTGGATTCCCCTGGGTGTCTAGTTTTTAATAATGTATAGGTTTGCTAGGTTTCCCTAGGTGCCGGCAGAGCTAGGGATAAAAACTACAGCTAGGCACTTTGCAAAAAAGGGTAATTTTTCACTGTGAAAATGTGGTGTGTCCGTGTTGCGTTTTGCGCCGTTTCCTGTCGTGGGCACTAGGCCTACCCACACAAGTGAGGTACCATTTTTCTTGGAAGACTTTGGGGAACACGGGGTGCGTGCAATTTTGTGGATCCACGCAGATTCCAGAACTTTCCACCACAGAAATGTGAGGAAAATGTGTTTTTTTGACAATGTTTTAGGTTTGCAAGGGTTTCTGGGTAACAGAACCTGGTGAGAGCCAGTCAAGTCACCCAATCCTGGATTCCCCTGTGTGTCTAGTTTTCAAAAATGTATAGGTTTGCTAGGTTTCCCTAGGTGCCGGCAGAGCTAGGGTTAAAAAACTACAGCTAGGCACTTTGCAAAAAAAGGGTCATTTTTCACTGTGAAAATGTGGTGTGTCCATGTTGCGTTTTGGGCCGTTTCCTGTCGCGGGCACTAGGCCTACCCACACAAGTGAGGTACCATTTTTCTCGGAAGACTTTGCGGAACGTGGGGTGGGTGGTGTTTTGTGGATCCACGCAGATTCCAGAACTTTCCACCACAGAAATGTGAGGAAAATGTGTTTTATTGGACACATTTTTAGGTTTGCAAGGGATTCTGGGTAAAAGAACCTGGTGAGAGCCAGTCAAGTCACCCCATCCTGGATTTCCCTGGGTGTCTAGTTTTCAAAAATGTATAGGTTTGCTAGGTTTCCCTAGGTGCCAGGGCAGAGCTAGGGTTCAAACCTAACAGCTAGGCACTTTGCAAAAAAAGGGTCATTTTTCATTGTGAAAATGTGGTGTATCCACGTTGCGTTTTGAGCCGTTTCCTGTTGTGGGCACTAGGCCTACCCACAGAAGTGAGGTACCATTTTTATCGGGAGACTTAAGGTAACACAGAATTGTAGAGCAACTGTTATTACCTATTGACTTTCGATGCAGTTCTGCCTTCCAAATGAAAGACAATGTGTAAAAAAGAAGTCATTTTGAAAAATGACCTATAATTCTCATGCTAGTATGGGTACTCTCAATTTCGGAAATGTGCAAATATCTACTGTTTCTAAACTCTATATTTTGTTCCCATTTCAGAAATACATAGGTGTCTTTCTTGCCGATTTTTCCATGTATACATTTTCCCAGAATAATTGCTATATACCCGGTACATAATAAAAAACCATTGCAAGATGCTGCTCAGTTATTGGCTCTGGGTTCGTCGGGTTCTTGGTGAACCTACAAGTCCTATATATCCCCACAACCAGAAAGGTCCAGCGGATGTAACGGTATATTGCTTTCAAACAGCTGTCATAATTTGAAGAAGTTACAGGTGAAAACGTTGACACAAATGGCTGTTTTTTTCAACTAATTTTCAATTTTTCCTATATTTAACTGTTAGTTTCTATAAAGAAACCTTGAAGGATCTACACAAATGACCCCTTGCTGAATTTGGAATTTTGTCTTCTTTTCTAAAATGTATAGCTTTCCAGGATCCATTATTGCTTTCATACCCATTTCTACCATTAACTGGAAGAAGGTTGAAAGCACAAAAAATAGCAAAAATAGGCTATATCCTGGTAAAATGCCAAAACTGTGTAAACATTTTTGGTTTTCTGACAAAAGTCTGTAATTCCCTAAAAGCTGGGAAAATGGTGATTTCAGCCCCACAAACCCTTTTTTGATACCATTTGCAGGGAAAAAACCAGACGCTTTCAGTTGCAGCACTTTTTTCCCATAAAAAACAAAATTTAGCTGTATTTTGGCTAATTTCTGCGTCCCCCCAGGGGATTCCACAAACCCTGGGTACCTTTAGAATCCAAATGATGTTGGAAAAAAAGGACGGAAATTTGGCATGGATACCTTATGTGGTCAAAATGTTACAGGGGCCTAAGCGTGAACTACCTCAAATAGCCAAAAAAAGGCTTAGCACGGGGAGGAAAAGGCCTAGCAGCGAAGGGGTTAATCTTTTGAATGTAAATGACTGTTGGATGTGAATTATTACCCTTGGAACTAAAATAAAGGAGTTTAGAGTCATTTCCTGCCTGAAATTGGTCAAAATAGAAGCTTCTGAGTAGGTATAAAAGTCTATAAAAATGTCAATTTTGGTCACTGTGAGGCTTTAAAAAGTGGTTCATGAGGCACGATCCAACTGACAATTGGAATAATTTTTTCTACAGTCCAAAAAATCAATTTTCTGATGAAAAACGATGACCCGGACCTGTCAAACTTTCCCCAGATGGTCAGTAATGGTGAGTTTTTTAATGTTTAATCTTTTGACTGTAAATGACTGTTGGATGTAGATTATTACTTTTTCAACTAAAATAAGTGTGTTTAGAGTCATTTTCCTGACTGAAATTGTTCAAAATAGATGCTTCTGAGTAGGAGGAAAAGTCTGTAAAAATGGCAATTTTGGTCACTGTGAGGCTCTAAAAAGTGGTTATTCAACATGAGGCACGATCCAATTGACATTTTGAATCATTATTTGTACAGTCCAAGAAATACATTTTCTGATGAAAAACGATGACCCCTGACATGTCGAACTTTCCCCAGATGGTCAGTAATGGTGATTTTTTAATGTTTAATCTTTTGACTGTAAATGAATATTGCATGTGAATTATTACCCTTGGAACTAAAATAAGTGTGCTCCAAGTCATTTTCCTGCCTGAAATTGGTCAAAGTTGAAGATTCTGAGTAGGAGAAAAAGTCTGTAAAAATGGCAATTTTGGACACTGTGAGGCTTTAAAAAGTGGTTATTCAACATGAGACACGATCCAATTGACATTTTGAGTCATTTTTTGTGCAGTCCAAAAAATACAATTTCTGATGAAAAACGATGACCCCTGACATGTCGAACTTTCCCCAGATGGTCAGTAATGGTGATTTTTTAATGTTTAATCTTTTGACTGTAAATGAATATTGCATGTGAATTATCACATTTGGAACTAAAATAAGTGTGTTTAGAGACATTTTCCTGCCTGAAATTGATCAAAACAGAAGCTTCTTAGTAGGAGGAAAAGTCTGTAAAAATGGCAATTTTGGTCACAGTAAGGCTTTAAAAAGTGGTTATTCAACATGAGGCACGATACAATTGACATTTTGAATCATTTTTTGTACAGTCCAAAAAATCAATTTTCTGATGAAAAACGATGACCCCGACCTGTCGAACCTTCTCCCAGATGGTTAGTAATGGTGATTATTTTAATGTTTAATATTTTGACTGTAAATTAATATTTTATGTGAATTATCACATTTGGATCTAAAATAAGTGTGTTTAGAGTCATTTTCCTGCATGAAATTGGTCAATAAAGAAGCTTCTGAGTGGGAGGAATGGTCTGTAAAAATGGCAATTTTAGTCACAGTGAGGCTTTAAAAAGTGGTTATTCAACATGAGGCACGATCCAATTGACATTTTGAATCATTTTTTGTACACTCCAAAAAATCAATTTTCTGATGAAAAACGATGACCCGGACCTGCCAAACTTTCTCCAGATGGTCACTAATGGTGATTTTTTTAATGTTTAATCTTTTGACTGTAAATGACTGTTGGATGTGAATTATTACCCTTGGAACTAAAATAAATGTGTTTAGAGTTATTTTCCTGCCTGAAATTGGTTAAAATAGAAGCTTCTGAATAGGAGGAAAAGTCTGTAAAAATGGCAATTTTGGTCACTGTGAGGCTTTAAATAGTGGTTATTCAACATTAGGCACAATCTAATTGACATTTTGAATCATTTTTTTTACAGTCCCAAAAAAATTTCAGATGAAAAACAATGACCCCGGACCTGTCGAACTTTAGCCACATGGTCACTAATGGTCATTTTTCAATATTTAATCTTTAGGCTGTAAATGAATATTACATGTGAATTATCACATTTAGAACTAAAATAAGTGTGTTTAGAGTCATTTTCCTGCCTGAAATTGGTCAAAATAGATGCTTCTGAGTAGGAGGGAAAGTTTGTAAAAATGGCAATTTTGATCACTATGAGGCTGTAGAAAGTGGTTATTCAACATGAGGCACGATTCAATTGATGTTTTGAATCATTTTTTGTACAGTCCATAAAATTAATTTACTGATGAAAAACGATGACCCCGGACCTGTTGAACTTTCTCCAGATGGTCAGTAATGGTGATTTTTTCATGTTTAAGCTTTTGACTGTAAATGACTGTTGGGTGTGAATTTTTACTTTTTTAACTAAAATAAGTGAGTTTAGAGTCATTTTAATGCCTGGAACTGGTCAAAATAGATGCTTCTGAGTAAGAGGAAAAGTCTGTAAAAATTGCAATTTTGGTCACAGTGAGGCTCTAAAAAGTGGTTATTCAACATGAGGCATGATCCAATTCACATTTTGAATATTGTTTTGTACAGTCCAAAAAATCAATTTTCTGATGAAAAACGATGACCCCGGACCTGTTGAACTTTCTCCAGATGGTCAGTAATGGTGATTTTTTAATGTTTAATCTTTTGACTGTAAATGACTGTTGGATGTGAATTATTACCCTTGGAATTAAAATAAGTGTGCTTAGAGTCATTTTCCTGCCTGAAATTGGTCAAAGTTGAAGATTCTGAGTAGAAGAAAAAGTCTGTAAAAATGGCAATTTTGGACACTGTGAGGCTTTAAAAAGTGGTTATTCAACATGAGGCACGATCCAATTGACATTTTGAATCATTATTTGTGCAGTCCAAGAAATACATTTTCTGATGAAAAACGATGACCCTGGACCTGTCGAACTTTCTTCAGATGGTCACTAATGGTGATTTTTTTAATGTTTAATCTTTTGACTGTAAATGACTGTTGGATGTGAATTATTACCCTTGGAACTAAAAAAGTGTGCTTAGAGTCATTTTCCTGCCTAAAATTGGTCAAAGTTGAAGATTCTGAGTAGGAGAAAAAGTTTGTAAAAATGGCAATTTTGGACACTGTGAGGCTTTAAAAAGTGGTTATTCAACATGAGGCACGATCCAATTGACATTTTGAATCATTTTTTCTACAGTCCAAAAATCAATTTTCTGATGAAAAACGATGACCCCGGACCTGTCGAACTTTCCCCAGATGGTCAGTAATGGTGATTTTTTAATGTTTAATCTTTTGACTGTAAATGAATAGTGCATCGAATTATCACATTTGGAACTAAAATAAGTGTGTTTAGAGGCATTTTCCTGCCAGAAATTGGTCAAAATAGAAGCTTCTGAGTTGGAGTAAAAGTCTGTAAAAATGGCAATTTTGGTCACTGTGACGCTTTTAAAAGTGGTTATTCAACATGAGGCACGATGCAATTGACATTTTGAATAATTTTTTGTACAGTCCAAAAAATCAATTTTCGGATGAAAAATGATGACCCCGGACCTGTTGAACTTTGCCCAGATGGTCAGTAATGGTGATTTTTTAATGTTTAATCTTTTGACTGTAAATGACTGTTGGATGTGATTTTTTACTTTTTCAACTAAAATAAGTGAGTTTAGAGTCATTTTAATCCCTGAGTTGGTCAAAATAGATGCTTCTGAGTAGGAGGAAAAGTTTGTAAAAATGGCAATTTTGGTCACAGTGAGGCTTTAAAAAGTGGTTATTCAACATGAGGCACGATCCAATTGACATTTTGAATCATTTTTTGTACAGTCCAAAAAATCAATTATCTGATGAAAAACGATGACTCTGCACCTGTCGAACTTTCCCCAGATGGTCAGTAATGCTGATTTTTTATGTTTAATCTTTTGACTGTTAATGACTGTTGGATGTGAATTATTACCCTTGTAGTAAAATAAATGTGTTTAGAGTCATTTTCCTGCCTGAAATTGGGCAAAATAGAAGCTTCTGAGTAGGAGGAAAAATCTGTAAAAATGGCAATTTTGGTCACAGTAAGGCTTTAAAAAGTGGTTATTCAACATGAGGCACGATCCAATTGACATTTTGAATCATTTTTTGTACACTCCAAAAAATCAATTTTCTGATGAAAAACGATGACCCCGGACCTGTCAAACTTTCTCCAGATGGTCACTAATGGTGATTTTTTTAATGTTTAATCTTTTGACTGTAAATGACTGTTGGATGTGAATTATTACCCTTGGAACTAAAATAAATGTGTTTAGAGTTATTTTCCTGCCTGAAATTGGTTAAAATAGAAGCTTCTGAATAGGAGGAAAAGTCTGTAAAAATGGCAATTTTGGTCACTGTGAGGCTTTAAATAGTGGTTATTCAACATTAAGCACAATCTAATTGACATTTTGAATAATTTTTTTTACAGTCCAAAAAACCAATTTTCTCAGGAAAAACGATGACCCGGACCTGTCAAACTTTCTCCAGATGGTCACTAATGGTGATTTTTTTAATGTTTAATCTTTTGACTGTAAATGAATATTGCATGTGAATTATCACATTTGGAACTAAAATAAGTGTGTTTAGAGGCATTTTCCTGCCAGAAATTGGTCAAAATAGAAGCTCCTGAGTAGGATGAAAAGTCTGTAAAAAAGACATTTTTGGTCACTGTGATGTTTTTAAAAGTGGTTATTCAAAATGAGGCACGATGTAATTGACATTTTGAATAATTTTTGTACAGTCCAAAAACCAATTTTCTCAGGAAAAACGATGACCCGGACCTGTCGAACTTTTCCCAGATGGTCAGTAATGGTGATTTTTAGTGTTTAATCTCTTGACTGTAAATGACAGTTGGATGTGAGTTATTACTTTTTCAACTAAAATAAGTGTGTTTACAGTCATTTTAATGCCTGAAATTGGTCAAAATAGATGCTTCTGAGTTGTAGGAGAAGTCTGTAAAAATGGCAATTTTGGTCACAGTGAGGCTTTAAAAAGTGGTTATTCAACATGAGGCACGATCCAATTGACATTTTAAATCATTTTTTTACAGTCCAAAAAATAAATTTTCAGATGAAAAACGATGACTCTGGACCTGTCGAACTTTCTCCAGATGGTCACTAATGGTCATTTTTTAATACTTAATCATTTGGCTGTAAATGAATATTGAATGTGAATGATCACATTTGGAACTAAAATAAGTGTGTTTAGAGTCATTTTCCTGCCTAAAATTGGTCAAAATAGATGCTTCTGAGTAGGAGGGAAAGTTTGTAAAAATGGCAATTTTGGTCACTATGAGGCTGTAGAAAGTGGTTATTCAACATGAGACACGATTCAATTGATGTTTTGAATCATTTTTTGTCCAGTCCATAAAATTAATTTACTGATGAAAAACGATGACCCCGGACCTGTTGAACTTTCTCCAGATGGTCAGTAATGGTGATTTTTTCATGTTTAATCTTTTGACTGTAAATGACTGTTGGATGTGAATTATTACCATTAGAACTAAAATAAATGTGTTTAGACTTATTTTCCTGCCTGAAATTGGTCAAAATAGAAGCTTCTGAGTAGGAGGAAAAGTCTGTAAAAATTGCAATTTTGGTCACAGTGAGGCTCTAAAAAGTGGTTATTCAACATGAGGCATGATCCAATTCACATTTTGAATAATGTTTTGTACAGTACAAAAAAATCAATTTTCTGATGAAAAACGATGACCCCGGACCTGTCGAACTTTCCCCAGATGGTCAGTAATGGTTATTTTTTAGTGTTTAATCTTTTGACTGTAAATGACAGTTGGATGTGAGTTATTACTTTTTCAACTAAAATAAGTGTTTACAGTCATTTTAATGCCTGAAATTGGTCGAAATAGAAGCTTCTGAGTAGGAGAAGTTTGTAAAAATGGTAATTTTGGTCACTGTGAGGCTTTGAAAGGTGGTTATTCAACATGAGGCACAATCCAATTGACATTTTGAATCATTTTTTTACAGTCCAAAAATCAATTTTCTGATGAAAAAGATGACCCCGAACCTGTCGAACTTTCTTCAGATGGTCACTAATGGTGATTTTTTAATATTTAATCTTTTGACTGTAAATGACTGTTGGATGTGAATTATTACCCTTGGAACTAAAAAAAGTGTGCTCAGAGTCATTTTCCTGCCTAAAATTGGTCAAAGTTGAAGATTCTGAGTAGGAGTAAAAGTCTGTAAAAATGGCAATTTTGGTCACTGCGACGCTTTTAAAAGTGGTTATTCAACATGAGGCAAGATGCAATTGACATTTTGAATCATTTTTTTGTACAGTCCAAAAAAACAATTTTCTCAGGAAAAACGATGACTCTGGACCTGTTGAACTTTCCCCAGATGGTCAGTAATGGTGATTTTTTATGTTTAATCTTTTGACTGTAAATGACTGTTGGATGTGAATTATTACTTTTTCAACTAAAATAAATGTGTTTAGAGCTATTTTCCTGCCTGAAATTGGTCAAAATAGAAGCTTCTGAGTAGGAGGAAAAGTCTGTAAAAATGGCAATTTTGGTCACTGTGAGGCTTTAAAAGGTGGTTATTCAACATGAGGGACGATCCAATTGACATTTTGAATCATTTTTGTACAGTCCAAAGAATCAATTTTCTGATGAAAAACGATTACCCGGACCTGTCGGACATTCTCCAGATGGTCACTAATGGTGATTTTTTTAATGTTTAATCTTTTGACTGTAAATGACTGTTGGATGTGAATTATTACCCTTGGAACAAAAATAAATGTGTTTAGAGTTATTTTCCTGCCTGAAATTGGTTAAAATAGAAGCTTCTGAGTAGGAGGAAAAGTCTGTAAAAATGGCAATTTTGGTCACTGTGAGGCTTTAAAAAGTGGTTATTCAACATGAGGCACGATCCAATTGACATTTTGAATAATTTTTTCTACAGTCCAAAAAATCAATTTTCTGATGAAAAACGATGACCCGGGACCTGTCGAACTTTCTCCAGATGGTCAGTAATGGTGATTTTTTAATGTTTAATCTTTTGACTGTAAATGACTGTTGGATGTGAGTTATTACTTTTTTAACTAAAATAAGTGTGTTTAGAGTCATTTTAATGCCCGAAATTGGTAAAAAAAAATGCTTCTGAGTAGTCGGAAAATTCAGTAAAAATGGCAATTTTGGTCACAGTGAGGCTTTAAAAAGTGGTTATTCAACATGAGGCACGATCCAATTGACATTTTGAATCATTTTTTGTACAATCCAAAAATCGATTTTCTGATAAAAACGATGACCTGACCTGTCGAACTTTCTCCAGATGGTCACTAATGGTGATTTTTTAATATTGAATCTTTTGACTGTAAATGAATATTGCATGTGAATTAATACATTTGGAACTAAAATAAGTGTGTTTAGAGTCATTTTCCTGCCAGAAATTGGTCAAAATAGAAGCTTCTGAGTAGGAGAAGTCTGTAAAAATGGTAATTTTGGTCACTGTGAGGCTTTAAAAGGTGGTTATTCAACATGAGGCACGATCCAATTGACATTTTGAATCATTTTTTGTACAGTCCAAAAAATCAATTTTCTGATGAAAAACGATGACCCGGACCTGTCGAACTTTTCCCAGATGGTCAGTAATGGTGATTTTTTAGTGTTTAATCTCTTGACTGTAAATGACAGTTGGATGTGAGTTATTACTTTTTCAACTAAAATAAGTGTGTTTACAGTCATTTTAATGCCTGAAATTGGTCAAAATAGATGCTTCTGAGTAGTAGGAGAAGTCTGTAAAAATGGCAATTTTGGTCACAGTGAGGCTTTAAAAAGTGGTTATTCAACATGAGGCACGATCCAATTGACATTTTGAATCATTTTTTGTACAGTCCAAAAATCAATTATCTGATGAAAAACGATGACTCTGGACCTGTCGAACTTTCCCCAGATGGTCAGTAATGGTGATTTTTTATGTTTAATCTTTTGACTGTTAATGACTGTTGGATGTGAATTATTACCCTTGTAGTAAAATAAATGTGTTTAGAGTCATTTTCCTGCCTGAAATTGGGCAAAATAGAAGCTTCTGAGTAGGAGGAAAAGTCTGTAAAAATGGCAATTTTGGTCACAGTAAGGCTTTAAAAAGTGGTTATTCAACATGAGGCACAATCCAATTGACATTTTAATTCATTTTTTGTACAGTCCAAAAATTATTATTCTGATAAAAAATGATGACCCCCGACCTGTCGAACTTTCTTCAGATGGTCACCAATGGTGATTTTTTAATGTTTAATCTTTTGACTGTAAATGACTGTTGGATGTGAATTATTACCCTTAGAACTAAAATAAATGTGTTTAGAGCTATTTTCCTGCCTGAAATTGGTCAAAATAGAAGCTTCTGAGTAGGAGGAAAAAGCTGTAAAAATGGCAATTTTGGTCACGGTGAGGCTTTAAAAGGTGGTTATTCAACATGAGGCACGATCCAATTGACATTTTGAATCATTTTTTGTACAGTCCAAAAAATCAATTTTCTGATGAAAAACGATGACCCGGACCTGTCGAACTTTCTCCAGATGGTCACTAATGGTGATTTTTTTAATGTTTAATCTTTTGACTGTAAATGACTGTTGGATGTGAATTATTACCCTTGGAACTAAAATAAATTTGTTTAGAGTTATTTTAATGCCTGAAATTGGTTAAAATAGAAGCTTATGAGTAGGAGGAAAAGTCTGTAAAAATTGCAATTTTGGTCCCTGTGAGGCTTTAAAAAGTGGTTATTCAAGATTAGGCACAATCTAATTGACATTTTGAATCATTTTTTTTACAGTCCAAAAAATAAATTTTCAGATGAAAAACGATGACCCCGGACCTGTCGAACTTTCTCCAGATGGTCACTAATGGTCATTTTTTAATACTTAATCATTTGGCTGTAAATGAATATTGCAAGTGAATGATCACATTTGGAACTAAAATAAGTGTGTTTAGAGTCATTTTCCTGCCTAAAATTGGTCAAAATAGATGCTTCTGAGTAGGAGGGAAAGTTTGTAAAAATGTCAATTTTGGACACTATGAGGCTGTAGAAAGTGGTTATTCAACATGAGACACGATTCAATTGATGTTTTGAATCATTTTTTGTCCAGTCCATAAAATTAATTTACTGATGAAAAACGATGACCCCGGACCTGTTGAACTTTCTCCAGATGGTCAGTAATGGTGATTTTTTCATGTTTAATCTTTTGACTGTAAATGACTGTTGGATGTGAATTATTACCATTAGAACTAAAATAAATGTGTTTAGAGTTATTTTCCTGCCTGAAATTGGTCAAAATAGAAGCTTCTGAGTAGGAGGAAAAGTCTGTAAAAATTGCAATTTTGGTCACAGTGAGGCTCTAAAAGTGGTTATTCAACATGAGGCATGATCCAATTCACATTTTAAATAATGTTTTGTACAGTACAAAAAATCAATTTTCTGATGAAAAACGATGACCCTGGACCTGTCGAACTTTCCCCAGATGGTCAGTAATGGTGATTTTTTAGTGTTTAATCTTTTGACTGTAAATGACAGTTGGATGTGAGTTATTACTTTTTCATCTAAAATAAGTGTGTTTACGGTCATTTTAATGCCTGATATTGGTCGAAATAGAAGCTTCTGAGTAGGAGAAGTTTGTAAAAATGGTAATTTTGGTCACTGTGAGGCTTTAAAAGGTGGTTATTTAACATGAGGCACGATCCAATTGACATTTTGAATCATTTTTTGTACAGTCCAAAGAATCAATTTTCTGATGAAAAACGATTACCCGGACCTGTCGAATTTTCTTCGGATGGTCACTAATGGTGATTTTTTAATGTTTAATCTTTTGACTGTAAATGACTGTTGGATGTGAATTATTACCCTTGCAACTAAAAAAAGTGTGCTTAGAGTCATTTTCCTGCCTAAAATTGGTCAAAGATGAAAATTCTGAGTAGGAGAAAAAGTTTGTAAAAATGGCAATTTTGGACACTGTGAGGCTTTAAAAAGTGGTTATTCAACATGAGGCACGATCCAATTGACATTTTGAATCATTTTTTCTACAGTCCAAAAAAATCAATTTTCTGATGAAAAACGATGACTCTGGACCTGTCGAACTTTCTCCAGATGGTCAGTAATGGTGATTTTTTAATGTTAATCTTTTGACTGTAAATGAATATTGCATGTGAATTATCACATTTGGAACTAAAATAAGTGTGTTTAGAGGCATTTTCCTGCCAGAAATTGGTCAAAATAGAAGCTTCTGAGTAGGAGTAAAAGTCTGTAAAAATGGCAATTTTGGTCACAGTGAGGCTTTAAAAAGTGGTTATTCAACATGAGGCACGATCGAATTGACATTTTGAATCATTTTTTGTAGAATCCAAAAATCAATTTTCTGATAAAAAAACGATGACCCCCGACCTGTCGAACTTTCTCCAGATGGTCACTAATGGTGATTTTTTTATATTTAATCTTTTGACTGTAAATGAATATTGCATGTGAATTAATACATTTGGAACTAAAATAAGTGTGTTTAGAGTCATTTTCCTGCCAGAAATTGGTCAAAATAGAAGCTTCTGAGTAGGAGAAGTCTGTAAAAATGGTAATTTTGGTCACTGTGAGCGCTTTTAAAAGTGGTTATTCAACATGAGGCACGATGCAATTGACATTTTGAATAATTTTTTGTACAGTCCAAAAAAACAATTTTCTCAGGAAAAACGATGATTCTGGACCTGTTGAACTTTCCCCATATGGTCAGTAATGGTGATTTTTTTAGTGTTTAATCTCTTGACTATAAATGACAGTTGGATTTGAGTTATTACCTTTTCAACTAAAATAAGTGTGTTTACAGTCATTTTAATGCCTGAAATTGGTCAAAATAGATGCTTCTGAGTAGTAGAAAGTCTGTAAAAATGGCAATTTTGGTCACAGTGAGCCTTTAAAAAGTGGTTATTCAACATGAGGCACGATCCAATTGACATTTTGAATCATTTTTTGTACAGTCCAAAAATCAATTATCTGATGAAAAACGATGACTCTGGACCTGTCGAACTTTCCCCAGATGGTCAGTAATGGTGATTTTTTATGTTTAATCTTTTGACTGTTAATGACTGTTGGATGTGAATTATTACCCTTGTAGTAAAATAAATGTGTTTAGAGTCATTTTCCTGCCTGAAATTGAGCAAAATAGAAGCTTCTGAGTAGGAGGAAAAGTCTGTAAAAATGGCAATTTTGGTCACAGTAAGGCTTTAAAAAGTGGTTATTCAACATGAGGCACAATCCAATTGACATTTTAATTCATTTTTGTACAGTCCAAAAATTATTATTCTGATAAAAAATGATGACCCCCGACCTGTCGAACTTTCTTCAGATGGTCACCAATGGTGATTTTTTAATGTTTAATCTTTTGACTGTAAATGACTGTTGGATGTGAATTATTACCCTTAGAACTAAAATAAATGTGTTTAGAGCTATTTTCCTGCCTGAAATTGGTCAAAATAGAAGCTTCTGAGTAGGAGGAAAAGGCTGTAAAAATGGCAATTTTAGTCACGGTGTGGCTTTAAAAGGTGGTTATTCAACATGAGGCATGATCCAATTGACATTTTGAATCATTTTTGTACACTCCAAAAATCAATTTTCTGATGAAAAACGATGACCCGGACCTGTCAAACTTTCTCCAGATGGTCACTAATGGTGATTTTTTTATGTTTAATCTTTTGACTATAAATGACTGTTGGATGTGAATTATTACCCTTGGAACTAAAATAAATTTGTTTAGAGTTATTTTCCTGCCTGAAATTGGTTAAAATAGAAGCTTCTGAATAGGAGGAAAAGTCTGTAAAAATGGCAATTTTGGTCACTGTGAGGCTTTAAATAGTGGTTATTCAACATTAGGCACAATCTAATTGACATTTTAAATCATTTTTTTACAGTCCCCAAAAAACAATTTTCAGATGAAAAACAATGACCCCGGACCTGTCGAACTTTAGCCACATGGTCACTAATGGTCATTTTTCAATATTTAATCTTTAGGCTGTAAATGAATATTACATGTGAATTATCACATTTGGAACTAAAATAAGTGTGTTTAGAGTTATTTTCCTGCCTGAAATTGGTTAAAATAGAAGCTTATGAGTAGGAGGAAAAGTCTGTAAAAATTGCAATTTTGGTCCCTGTGAGGCTTTAAAAGTGGTTATTCAAGATTAGGCACAATCTAATTGACATTTTGAATCATTTTTTGTACAGTCCAAAAATAAATTTTCAGATGAAAAACGATGACCCCGGACCTGTCGAACTTTCTCCAGATGGTCACTAATGGTCATTTTTTAATACTTAATCATTTGGCTGTAAATGAATATTGCATGTGAATGATCACATTTGGAACTAAAATAAGTGTGTTTAGAGTCATTTTCCTGCCTAAAATTGGTCAAAATAGATGCTTCTGAGTAGGAGGGAAAGTTTGTAAAAATGTCAATTTTGGTCACTATGAGGCTGTAGAAAGTGGTTATTCAACATGAGACACGATTCAATTGATGTTTTGAATCATTTTTTGTCCAGTCCATAAAATTAATTTACTGATGAAAAACGATGACTCTGGACCTGTCAAACTTTCCCCAGATGGTCAGTATTGGTGATTTTTTAATGTTAATCTTTTGACTGTAAATGAATATTGCATGTGAATTATCACATTTGGAACTAAAATAAGTGTGTTTAGAGGCATTTTCCTGCCTGAAATTGGTCAAAATAGAAGCTTCTGAGTAGGAGGAAAAGTCTGTAAAAATGTCAATTTTGGTCACTATGAGGCTGTAGAAAGTGGTTATTCAACATGAGACACGATTCAATTGATGTTTTGAATCATTTTTTGTCCAGTCCATAAAATTAATTTACTGATGAAAAACGATGACCCCGGACCTGTTGAACTTTCTCCAGATGGTCAGTAATGGTGATTTTTTCATGTTTAATCTTTTGACTGTAAATGACTGTTGGATGTGAATTATTACCATTAGAACTAAAATAAATGTGTTTAGAGTTATTTTCCTGCCTGAAATTGGTCAAAATAGAAACTTCTGAGTAGAAGGAAAAGGCTGTAAAAATGGCAATTTTGGTCACTGTGAGGCTTTAAAAGGTGGTTATTCAACATGAGGCACGATCCAATTGACATTTTAAATCATTTTTGTATACTCCAAAAATCAATTTTCTGATGAAAAACGATGACCCGGACCTGTCAAACTTTCTCCAGATGGTCACTAATGGTGATTTTTTTATTGTTTAATCTTTTGACTGTAAATGACTGTTGGATGTGAATTATTACCCTTGGAACTAAAATAAATGTGTTTAGAGTTATTTTCCTGCCTGAAATTGGTTAAAATAGAAGCTTCTGAATAGGAGGAAAAGTCTGTAAAAATGGCAATTTTGGTCACTGTGAGGCTTTAAATAGTGGTTATTCAACATTATGCACAATCCAATTGACATTTTGAATCATTTTTTTACACTCCAAAAAATCAATTTTCAGATAAAAAACGATGACCCCGGACCTGTCGAACTTTAGCCACATGGTCACTAATGGTCATTTTTCAATGTTTAATCTTTAGGCTGTAAATGAATATTACATGTGAATTATCACATTTGGAACTAAAATAAGTGTGTTTAGAGTCATTTTCCTTCCTGAAATTGGTCAAAGTTGAAGATTCTGAGTAGGAGAAAAAGTTTGTAAAAATGGCAATTTTGGACACTGTGAGGCTTTAAAAAGTGGTTATTCAACATGAGGCACGATCCAATTGACATTGTGAATCATTTTTTCTACAGTCCAAATAATCAATTTTCTGATGAAAAACGATGAGCCCGAACCTGTCGAACTTTCTTCAGATGGTCAGTAATGGTGATTTTTTAGTGTTTAATCTTTTGACTGTAAATGACAGTTGGATGTGAGTTATTACTTTTTCAACTAAAATAAGTGTGTTTACGGTCATTTTAATGCCTGAAATTGGTCGAAATAGAAGCTTCTGAGTAGGAGGAAAAGTCTGTAAAAATTGCAATTTTGTTCACTGTGAGGCTTTAAATAGTGGTTATTCAACATTAGGCACAATCCAATTGACATTTTGAATCATTTTTTTTACAGTCCAAAAAATCAATTTTCTGATGAAAAACGATGACCCCGAACCTGTCGAACTTTCTTCAGATAGTCACTAATGGTGATTTTTTAATATTTAATCTTTTGACTGTAAATGACTGTTGGATGTGAATTATTACCCTTGGAACTAAAAAAAGTGTGCTCAGAGTCATTTTCCTGCCTAAAATTGGTCAAAGTTGAAGATTCTGAGTAGGAGTAAAAGTCTGTAAAAATGGCAATTTTGGTCACTGTGACGCTTTTAAAAGTGGTTATTCAACATGAGGCACGATGCAATTGACATTTTGAATAATTTTTTGTACAGTCCAAAAAATCAATTATCTGATGAAAAACGATGACTCTGGACCTGTTGAACTTTCCCCAGATGGTCAGTAATGGTGATTTTTTAAGTTTAATCTTTTGACTGTAAATGACTGTTGGATGTGAATTATTACTTTTCAACTAAAATAAATGTGTTTAGAGTTATTTTCCTGCCTGAAATTGGTCAAAATAGAAGCTTCTGAGTATAAGGAAAAGGCTGTAAAAATGGCAATTTTGGTCACTGTGAGGCTTTAAAAGGTGGTTATTCAACATGAGGGACGATCCAATTGACATTTTGAATCATTTTTGTACAGTCCAAAGAATCAATTTTCTGATGAAAAACGATGACCCAGACCTGTCGGACATTCTCCAGATGGTCACTAATGGTGATTTTTTTAATGTTTAATCTTTTGACTGTAAATGACTGTTGGATGTGAATTATTACTTTTTTAACTAAAATAAGTGTGTTTAGAGTCATTTTAATGCCCGAAATTGGTAAAAAAAAAATGCTTCTGAGTAGTCGGAAAATTCAGTAAAAATGGCAATTTTGGTCACAGAGAGGCTTTAAAAAGTGGTTATTCAACATGAGGCACGATCCAATTGACATTTTGAATCATTTTTTGTACAGTCCAAAAAATCAATTATCTGATGAAAAACGATGACCCGGACCTGTCAAACCTTCTCCAGATGGTCACTAATGGTGATTTTTTTAATGTTTAATCTTTTGACTGTAAATGACTGTTGGATGTGAATTATTACCCTTGGAACTAAAATAAATGTGTTTAGAGTTATTTTCCTGCCTGAAATTGGTTAAAATAGAAGCTTCTGAATAGGAGGAAAAGTCTGTAAAAATGGCAATTTTGGTCACTGTGAGACTTTAAATAGTGGTTATTCAACATTATGCACAATCCAATTGACATTTTGAATCATTTTTTTTACAATCCCAAAAATCAATTTTCAGATAAAAAACGATGACCCCGAACCTGTCGAACTTTAGCCACATGGTCACTAATGGTCATTTTTCAATGTTTAATCTTTAGGCTGTAAATGAATATTACATGTGAATTATCACATTTGGAACTAAAATAAGTGTGTTTAGAGTCATTTTCCTTCCTGAAATTGTTCAAAGTTGAAGATTCCGAGTAGGAGAAAAAGTTTGTAAAAATGGCAATTTTGGTCACTGTGAGGCTTTAAAAAGTGGTTATTCAACATGAGGCACGATCCAATTGACATTTTGAATCATTTTTTCTACAGTCCAAAAAATCAATTTTCTGATGAAAAACGATGACCCCGGACCTGTCGAACTTTCTTCAGATGGTCAGTAATGGTGATTTTTTAGTGTTTAATCTTTTGACTGTAAATGACAGTTGGATGTGAGTTATTACTTTTTCAACTAAAATAAGTGTGTTTACGGTCATTTTAATGCCTGAAATTGGTCGAAATAGAAGCTTCTGAGTAGTAGGAAAAGTCTGTAAAAATGGCAATTTTGTTAACTGTGAGGCTTTAAATAGTGGTTATTCAACATTAGGCACAATCCAATTGACATTTTGAATAATTTTTTTTACAGTCCAAAAAATCAATTTTCTGATGAAAAACGATGACCCCGAACTTGTCGAACTTTCTTCAGATGGTCACTAATGGTGATTTTTTAATATTTAATCTTTTGACTGTAAATGACTGTTGGATGTGAGTTATTACTTTTTTAACTAAAATAAGTGTGTTTATAGTCATTTTAATGCCTGAAATTGGTCAAAATAAATGCTTCTGAGTAGGAGGAAAAGTCTGTAAAACTGGCAATTTTGGTCACAGTGAGGCTTTAAAAAGTGGTTATTCAACATGAGGCACGATCCAATTGACATTTTAATTCATTTTTGGTACAGTCCAAAAAACAAATTTTCTGAAAAAAACCAATGACCCCGGACCTGTCGAACTTTCTCCAGATGGTCACTAATGGTGAGTTTTTTAATGTTTAATCATATGATTGTAAATGACTGTTGGATGTGAATTATTACCCTTGTACTAAAATAAATGTGTTTAGAGTCATTTTCCTGCCTGAAATTGGTCAAAATAGAAGCTTCTGAGTAGGAGGAAAAGTCTGTAAAAATGGCAATTTTGGTCACAGTAAGGCTTTAAAAAGTGGTTATTCAACATTAGGCACGATCAAATTGACATTTTGAATCATTTTTTGTAGAATCAAAAATCAATTTTCTGATAAAAAAACGATGACCCCCGACCTGTTGAACTTTCTCCAGATGGTCACTAATGGTGATTTTTTATTGTTTCATCTCTTTACTGTAAATGACTGCTGGATGTGAATTATTACCCTTCGAGCTAAAATAAGTGTGCTTAGAGTCATTTTCCTGCCTGAAATTGGTCATAGTTGAAGATTCTGAGCAGGAGAAAAAGTCTATCAAAATGGCAATTTTGAACACTGTGAGGCTTTAAAAAGTGGTTATTCAACATGCGGCACGATCCAATTGACATTTTGAATCATTTTTTGTACAGTCAAAAAAATCAATTTTCTGTTGAAAAATGATGACCCCGGACCTTTCGAACTTTCCCCAGATGGTCAGTAATGGTGATTTTTCAATGTTTAATCTTTTTACTGTAAATGAATATTACATGTGAATTATCACATTTGGAACTAAAATAAGTGTGTTTAGAGTCATTTTCCTGTCTGAAACTGGTCAAAATAGAAGCTTCTGAGTAGGAGAAAAAGTCTGTATAAATGGCAATTTTGGTCACAGTAAGGCTTTAAAAAGTGGTTATTCAACATGAGGCACGATCCAATTGACATTTTAATTCATTTTTTGTACAGTCCAAAAATCAATATTCTGATAAAAACGATGACCCCCGACCTGTCGAACTTTCTTCAGATGGTCACCAATGGTGATTTTTTAATGTTTAATCTTTTGA